>JAOPSE010000114.1:5469047-5990388 GCA_029449295.1 Zea luxurians | reverse complement strand
AGGAATGAGCTAAATATTCTTGATTCTAGGAATTTTGATTGATTCTTTGCACACATAGCTCATTTATATACCTTTGATCATATCTCATTTATGACTATGACTAATGTGTTTTCAAGAGTATTCTCATGCTTAGTCATAGAATTGAAAGGGAAATGGAGTATTCGGCAATGACGACGCTTCCACTCAACTCCATCCGTATTATCTACTCTTTGCCGGTACTCCGCATCATTCTCCACTTTGATATAATCTTCACTCATATTTATTTGTTTGCCATTGGGGAGAAAGTAAAAGGGCTTATATTTCACTCACAAGTATCTATTTTTGGTGATTCATGCCAAAGGGGGAGAAAGTATTAGCCCAAAGCAAAAGGACCGCACCACCACCAAATTTTAAAATGAAGTTTCAAATTGATATCTTTATGTGTTTTCAAAAGGGGAGAAAGTATCTTCAAAAATTTGGAAAACCCTCTTGAACACTAAGAGGAGAATTTCATTGAGGGGGAGTTTTGTTTAAGTCAAAGGAAAAGCATTTGAAACAGGGGGAGAAAATTTCAAATTTTGAAAATGCTTCTTTCAATCTTATTCATATACCTTTGACTATTTGCAAAAAGTTTTGAAAAGAATTTTACAAAGAATTTTGCAAAACAAAACTAGTGGTGCAAGCGTGGTCCAAAATTTTAAATAAGAAGAAAACCATCCATGCATATCTAGTAGAAATAATTATTGGTTCCATTCCAAGCAACCTTTGCACTTACCTTATGCAAACTAGTTCAATTCTGCACTTTTATATTTGCTTTGGTTTGTGTTGGCATCAATCACCAAAAAGGGGGAGATTGAAAGGGAAATAGGGTCAAACCTTTTCCTAAATGATTTTGGTGGTTGAATTGCCCAACACAAATTATTGGACTAACAAGTTTGCTCTAGATTATGAGTTCTACAGGTGCCAAAGGTTCACACAAACCAATAAAAAGTTCAAGAAAGGGTTCAAATAAAAAGAGCAAAAGACAACCGAAGGCTGCCCTGGTCTGGCGCACCGGATAGTGTTCGGTGCACCAGGGTGGATCAACTCAAACTTGCTAGCTTCGGGAATTTGGGGAGCCACTCCGCTATAATTCACCGACTGTCCGGTGTGCCAGCGAAGCAACGGCTATCTGCGCCAACGGTCGTCTGCAAAAGGCTACAGTGAACAGTGAACAGTGCAACTGCGCGCGCAGAAGTCAGAGCAGGCGCTAGAAGGCTCACCGAACAGTGAACAGTGACTCTCCGGTGCACCACCAGACTGTCCGGTCGCCCCACAAGTCAGAGCTCCAACGGTCGAACCCTAAGGGTTGGGTGACGTGGCTGGTACACCGGACAGTGTCGGTGGTGCACCGGACTGTCCGGTGCGCCATACGACAGCAGCCATCCCCAACGGCCACTTTGGTGGTTGGGGCTATAAATACCCCCCAACCACCACACTTCAAGGCATCCAAGTTTTTAGCCAACACATTCAATACAAGAGCTCTAGCATTCAATACAAGACATAATTAGAGTGAATCAAAATCTCTCCAAGTCCCAATTCCACTCAAAGCAATAGTGACTAGAAGAGAGAGTTTTGCCGTGTTCTTTTGAGCTCTTGCGCTTGGATCACTTTTATTCTTCCTTCTTTCTTGTTCCCAACTCAATTGTAATCAAGGCAAGAGACACCAATTGTGTGGTGTCCTTGTGGGGACTTAGTGTCCTGATTGATTGAGAAGAGAAGCTCACTCGGTCTAGGTGACCATTTGAGAGAGGGAAAGGGTTGAAAGAGACCCGGTCTTTGTGACCACCTCAACTGGGAGTAGGTTTGCAAGAACTGAACCTCGGTAAAACAAATCACCGTGTCACACTCTTCATTTGCTTGTGATTGTTTTCGCCCTCTCTTTCGGACTCGATTATATTTCTAACGCTAACCCCGGCTTGTAGTTGTGCTTAAGTTTATAATTTTCATATTCCGCCTATTCACCCCCCTCTAGGCGACTTTCACCCGTGCCTATAAATAGATGAACAGTACCCCCGTACTATTCGCACCGGATTGTAATCGCTCTCACGCCATTCTCGCTCTCTCACCTTCTGGCAAGTCGAAGGTACTATTGTAATATGAATATTTTTAATGCTTATTTATATACAACAAAGATAAATGAATCATGAATATATAATGGATATTATCTTCATTCATTTGTATTCTTTCATTTCCTTGCTTAAATTCATGTTTATATCGTAAAATCATGAAGGCGTGTCCTTCATGACCTTCGTTGAAGATCATTATATCCGAGAGGAAATAATGCTTCAAAGTATGAAGGTTTTTAACCACTAACAATTGTGTTATCTTGTTCTTAATTTATAGCATTTGGTAACAAGTGAACAACATTGGCGCCCACCTCTAGTGAACTCACTTCCACAATTGCGACGATGGCTTCGCAAAGCAACCAAGTTGTGGCACCTTCAGCTATGAAGCCGATGCTCCCAATCACAGGCGGCTCAAGCTCCGAACTAGCCAACAAGAGGCAAAAAAAAGAAGCACAGATAAGGGTACAACATGTTGGAGTGCAAGGACCCTTCATCAAATCCAAATGGTCTCACATACCAATCACCTTCTCCCAAGAGGATCTTCAGCTCAAGGATTATCCCCCAACGATGCAATGGTTATATCTTGTGTCATCAAGGGATTTCTGGTCCACAATGTCCTGGTAGACACAAGCAGTGTAGCGGATACCATTTTTGTGAAGGCTTTTAGACAAATGCAAGAGCTGGATGACAAGATACATGATGCAACACACCCTCTTTGTGGTTTCGGAGGAAGACAAATTGTGGCACTCGGCAAGATAACCATGCCGGTCACCTTCGGCTACGTTCACAACACAAGGACAGAGCAGGTTATCTTCGACATTGTTGATATTGAGTATCCATACAATGCAATCGTTGGTCGAGGGACGCTTAATTCCTTCGAAGCAATACTCCACCCAGCTTATCTTTGCATGAAGATACCTTCGGAACAAGGGCCCATTGCTGTACATGGGAGTCAAGAAGCTGCCAGGAGAGCCGAAGGAAGTTGGACGGATTCGAAGGCCATCCATAATATAGATGAAGCCAAGCTTATCACAATATAAGCATAAAGAGAAAAGGCTGCTTCGGCAGATCAACCAAAGCCTATGCTCTTGTGCGAAGATATAGCTAAGCAAAAAGTGATGTTGGGATCTCAACTATCTGATGAACAAGAGAAGACCTTGCTAAGATTTTTGTTTAACAACAAAGATGTTTTTGCTTGGATAGCTAATGATCTCTGTGGTATCAATAGAGACATTATTAAGCATTCACTTAATGTGGACCCGTTCTTCAGACAAAAAAAGCAGAGGCTTCGGAAAATGTCCAATGATAAAGCCGAAGGTGCATGAAATGAAGAAAAGACTTCTCAGTGTCGGTGTTATCAGAGAAGTAACATACCCAGAGTGGCTGGCCAACGCCGTCATGGTAAAGAAAGCAAATGGAAAATGGAGAATGTGTATTGACTTTACGGATCTCAACAAGGCATGTCTAAAGGATGAATTCCCATTACCAAGAATAGATTCCCTTGTGGATGCAGCAGCTACTTCGAAACTCATGAGCTTATTGGAATGCTACTCAGGCTATCATCAAATCTAGATGAAAAAAGACGATGAGCCGAAGACAAGCTTTATAACTTCTAGTGGCACCTATTGTTATCTTCTGATGCCTAAGGGGCTAAAAAATGCTGGAGGAAGCTTCAGCAGAATAACTGCCAAAGTTCTTCACTCCCAGATTGGTAGAAATATGCTAACTTATGTTGACGTATCATAGTAAAGAGCACGAAACAAGAGAACCATGTTGCTAATTTGCAAGAGACATTTCCAATTTCAGACAGGCTGGTCTTAAGTTAAATCCACAAAAATGTGTCTTTGGAGTGAAGAAGGCAAGTTTCTTGGCTGCCTGGTATCGACAAAGGGTATTGAAACTAACCCAAGCAAAATCGAAGCTATCCTTCGGATGGAACCACCAAATTCGAGAAAGGGGCTCAGAGGTTAGCAGGAAGGCTGGCATCATTGAACAGATTTATTTCAAGATCAGCAGAGAGGAACTTGCCTTTCTTTGAAGTATTGAAATCAGCCGAGCTCTTCCAATGGGGTCCAGCTTAGTAGAAAGCCTTCAAAGAGCTGAAACAGTATTTGATAGATCTAACAACTCTAACCCCACCTTTGTCAGGAACCCCATTACTTCTACATGTGGCTGCTTCCCATGCCGCGGTTAGTGCGGTGCTTGTACAAGAGAAACAAGATGGTCAATTAAAAAAGCAGGCACCTGTATACTTCGTCTCCGAAGTACTTAGTCCATCAAAGAAGAATTACACAGAGTTGGAGAAGGTATTGTATGCTGTATTAATGGCCTCCAGGAAGCTTCGGCACTACTTCCAAGCATACCACATAATAGTGCCTTCATCACAACCCCTAAAGGATATTATGAGGAACAGAGAAGATATAGGAAGAGTCGGAAAGTGGGCTGCTGAACTCAACGAATTTACCATTGATTATGTTCATAGATCTTCGATCCAGTCTAGGCGTTAGCAGACTATTGCTGATTGGACACCAGGGGCTTGGGATGAAGAAAGAATAAACGATGATGAAGCTTGGACGATATTTTGTGATGGGTCTTGGGGGACCTTCGGCGTAGGGGCAACTGCTGTTCTAGTTGCACCATCTAAAGTCAGAACCTGCTATGCAGTAAAGTTAGACTTCAGCTGTACAAATAATATTGCAGAATATGAAGCTCTTCTCTTGGGGCTTTAGAAACTTAAGACAATGGGTTTAAGAAGGGCAATCCTCAAGATTCATTCACAAGTTATCTCAGGACATGTGGACAAGAGTAGTAAGGCAAGAGACCCGAAGCTTGAAAAGTACCTAGATGAAGTCCGAAGTTTGGAAGCCTCTTTTGAAGGATTCTCTGTAAAGAATATTCTAAGGGGAGAGAATGAACATGTAGGCTTGTTAGCCAAATCAGCGGCACATGGGCTCCCACTACCTTCAGAAGTATTTTTTGAAATAACAAAAGCACCTTCAGTCGAGCTCATGGAGAGAGCGGTGCTCACAATTTCACCAATACATAGTGAAGATTGGAGGACTGAGATTGTATCTTTCCTCCAGGGCAACTGCCTTTCGGATGATGAAGTTTATAATAAAAGAATGGAAGCAAGGACAAGGCTATATGTAATAATAGAAGGGGAATTATATAAGCACGGAGTGTGCTCTCCATTGCTCAAGTGCTTGTCCAGAACCGAAGGGCAAGAATTAATGAAGGAGATACATGCGGGATTATGTGGGGCCCACATTGGGTCTAGGCCTTTGCTAGGGAAGTTTTTAGACAAGGTTTTTACTAGCCAAAGGCAGCTTCAGATGCAGTAGATTTAGTTCAAAAATGTGAAAATTGCCAAAAGTGTGCCAGAGACCAGAAGCAACCTTCGTCTTTAACCCAGCTAATACAGCCAACCTGACCATTACAAAGATGGGGCCTCGATTTGTTAGGTCCACTGCCACCAGCACAAGGCAACTTGAAGCATGTTGTAGTGGCAGTAGAATATTTTTCTAAATAGATTGAGGCAAAGCCCTTGGCTACAATAACTGCAGCCACGGTCCAAAAATTCTTCTGGCAGAATATTGTTTGTCGCTTCGGTGTGCCGAAGGCTATAACAGTTGATAACGGAACTCAGTTTGATGCTGAGACATTCAAAACCTTTTGTACTCAGTTTGGCACAAAAATACACTTCGCATCAGTAAGGCATCCGGAGTCAAACGGTTTGGTAGAAAGAGCAAATGGAATCATAATAATAGGAATAATAAGTCAATCTTCAATTAGCCTAGAGGAAAGTGGCCAGATGAATTAATAAAAGTGGTCTGGAACCACAACACTGTTGTGTCGAGGTCAATAGGATTTACCCCATTCAAACTTCTGTTCGGTGACGAAGCAATCACACTGAAAGAAGCAAGAATGGGTTCAATAAGAATTCTAGATTCGACAGAGGACGAAGGTAACTGCCAAATAACAAAAGACACCATAGAAGGGACCAGACTACAAGCCATAGAACATATCAATAAATACCAGGTCGAAACAATCAAATGGCGACAGAAAAGTAAGATTGAAGAACATTAAGCTAGGCCATTTGGTGCTTCGAAGGGTGGCCAACCCTGATACAGTGGGGAAGCTTCAACTCAAGTGGGAAGGCCCTTTTTGGTGGTATCTTTGTTAAGACCGGTTCCTACAGACTGAAAGATATGGATGACAATGACATACCCAGGTCTTGGAATGCGGATGAGCTTCGACGATATTATGTATAAACAATGTAATTTTCTTATTTTTCCCCTATGGCACCCTTTTCCTTTTAAGAGGGGAGAAAGGTTTTTAATGGGGCCATAGGTTGTAATTTTTATTTTTTTGTTTATCCCTCTGCAATACAAGGGCCAAATTCCCCCACATGTAAAATGTAACACCGGGATTTACACCATCGAGTGCAAAAGGTCATGAAGAAGCTCCAAAGTCATCCCTAAGGGGATGCAGAGCTAAAATGTCACCTAAGTGGTGACGAAGCTACAAAGTCGTTCCTAAGGGGACGCAGAGTAAGTTAAGAAGCTCCAGAGTCGTTCCTAAGGGAATGCAGAGCTAAAATACCACCTAAATCAAAGGTGAAGAAGCTCCAAAGTCCTTCCTAAGGGGATGCAGAGCTTAAATGCCACCTAAGTCAAAGGTGAAGAAGATCCAAAGTCGTTCCTAAGGGGATGCAGAGTTGAAATACCACCTAAGTAAAAGGTGAAGAGACTCCAAAGTCGTTCCTAAGGGGATGCAGAGTCTGGGTGTGTTTTTGGCATACATTTGCATAATACATCACATCATTTTTTGCATTCATACAAACATTTATTAGACATTTGTAGGATCATCATCATGACATAAAGCACATACATTAACAGGAAAGACAACTGATGCATGTCTTTAGTAACAAAATGCTTCATTGAATACGAAGATGCTTCGTCTCAGAGAAAATAAGGGAAGGAACTTCGTCTCTAATAAAAAATGCTTCGATGTGAACGAAAAGAAGGGAAGGTGTTTTTCGCCTTCGGCTCAAAAGATTGCAAGCGATGGTTTCGTCCACAACAAAGCAGTTTATATTACAAGGTATTCACAAATAAGTACAATATTTTGTTCAAACTGTCAGTTACAATCTTTTGCCAAATGATGCTAAGAGATCCTAAGCTTTCTACAGATAGTTATAAAAGTTCTAGGAATCTTCAGTTCTTCGGAACAAGCTTCGGCTTAACGGCCTTCGGTGCCACCATTCTGCAAAGAGAAGAAGGTATGAAGAAATCAAGAAATATGGTAAAGGAAAACCAAGGTAAAGAAGACAGGTAAAAGTTTCATATCGAGTTAAGTAGTTTTCGCGCTTCGTCCTCGGCCAGTTCGCGCCCGCCTTTTGCCTAGATTTGAGTGATAAATCTGTTCCTTATGCTTCAGGCTTCGGCTAGAATGTCAACTAGATTTGATGTCAAAAGATTGAAATTTGGCTTATTAACAGTTTTTGCGTGAGTGCATCCGGCCTTCATAAAAGCTGCAACTGTACCGCAAGAAGCCACTAGGGCACATAAATCCCCATGCTCGGTGATAACTTCGTCAAGGGCTTCAAATTCATTTTCAATGTGATCAAAGGCCCCAAGGATGTCTTCGGCCGAAGGGTTAAATTCTTTAGAAGCAGCTCCAACTGAGTTAAATATCCCCTTCAACTGGTTAACGCACCGAGTGGCGAAGTCAGCACACTTGTTCCGAAGGTTCTCAAAAGCCTCATGTAGCTTCGTATTCCTTTCAGTTTTGGCTGTGACCTTTACTTCAAGCTCCTTTGTTTTGTGGTCAAAGCGCCGTGAACTTTCATCCAAAACTGTTCGGGCTTCGTCTAGTTCCTCACTCAACTTAGTGTTTTGAGAGCGTGCTTCTGCGGGGGAACCTTCAGTTGTTTGCAGCAGAATGTCTTTTTCTTTTAGAGAACCTTCAAGTTTCTTGATTTTATCCTCTAAGCCCTTAATTATGACTTGTTTTTTCTATCTTCAGAATCCTACTGCATTTTCAATGCCTTACTTAACAACATGCTCTGCAAAACAAAGGTAATAAAAATTTAGACGAAGGTAATAAAAATCTAGATGAAGGTCTCACCTTGAAGTTGGAATAAAATAGGCTACCGACAATTTGATGTCGTCGATAACAACTAATGTCGGTCTCCAGCTTTGGAAATTCAACACTCTTTGCATAGAGTGCCGATTATCTTTGCCCCTGGCGCCAAGTCGCGAATGCATCCTAAAATTTCCACATCAACCCCGCCAAAGAGCAAAGACCCCGGCTGGTAACCGCAAAGATATAGCAAATTCTTTCAATTCCAACTTGTCTTCCTCAGACAGTTCTTGACTGCCCAAGTGCCGAAGATCAAAATCCCTCTCGTCCAAAGGAGTATTATCAATTTCCTTTCCTTCATCTGGCACTACGGCCATGTTTTCTTCTACAGTTACATTTGTCTCTACAACCACATCTGCAACCATATCTAACACAAGCCTGTCAACTTCTAACATTGTGGCTGCCAGCTCTTTAGCTTTGGTTTCGCCAGCGTCTTCGGCATTTGTACGAATTGCTGCTTTCGTCGTCGAAGCTGAAGGCGGAGTTTGTTCAATTGCTTGCATTATATTCACAATTTGTCGTTTCTTTTGTCCTTCAGCCTTCTCCTCTGTAGCCAAGGGCGTTCCCTTCCTCTGTAAAAGTTTTGTCAGTTCCAATCCTAGAGGACTTAGCAGCTTGAATGGCAGAGAATCAGTCATTTCCTCCAAAATTTCAACCACTTCGGCAGCAGTTGGCAACGGAGGGGTTCTCTCTGCTGCTTCGACGACCTTCAGTTCAATAGAGGGTGTTTGGTCAAGCTTCTGCTTCTTAATTGTTGCCTTCGGCTCTGGCACTGTTTTTGTTTTCTTTAAGCCTTCTCATCTTCTTTTACTGAGCGGGCAGCTTGCCTACTTAGGATACTAACACACTTTTTTCTTTTCACACCTCTAGCCCCTCCGTTAAGCCTCTTGTAATATGGGTATTCGAAGTTCAATGCATCCATTACCCTTCAACCTTCGTTTTGGCTAGGTACAGAAGGCAGCAGTCATTAGGTGGTCCTCCTTCTTCGTATAGTTGCCAAGGATCTCATTGCACATGGTTTCGATCATTTTCAGCCATTCATTGCATGGTTTTCTTGAACTGTTTTCAAATTTGAAGCGATAGGGGAGCCGAACAAGCTCATACTTTTCCCCCTTACTTTTTTTCTTCGGCATCCCCCAGTCGCTAGAAGTTAGAAATGTTCTATTTGCCAAATATTCTTCCCACTAAGTCCCTAGTGCTGAACATGGTAGCTACCACTCTAAATTCAACTTCGGCTAGCTGCCACGGGGAGCCAAGTTGCATGTGGCACAATGGCCTTGCCATTCCGAAATTTAATCTCATCGAGCTCATGACCATAGTCATTAATTTTTCCTCTTCTTTTCATCATCTTTTATGTAGAAACCACTCACTTGTCCACCCGGTCGGCCACTTAGTGCGGTAGCCAATTTCCGGGGCCTTGGTATCCTTTTGATACGCAAAGTTATAGCAGCCAAGTTCTTATGAAGGGCCATCCACTCTGGCCTTCATCTGGTAGTGTAGCTCATGCACTCGGCAGAAAGCTTCAGCATTAGCACTCATACCCTGGCTTCAGAGAGCCCATATGTAAACACTGAGTCTAACGATGGCATTGGGTGTCAACTGGTGAAGATATATTTCAAAATTCTTTAAAACTTCTCCTATCATTTCATGTAAAGGGAACCAAAGCCCTACCCTGATGAAGCTCTTGAAAACAACAACTTCGTCCTCTTTTGGCTCCGGAATCACCTCCTCCCCAGCAAAGCAGAAAAGTTTGCTCTCGGCCTCCCCAAAATAACCTAGCCTTTTCATCATAACCATGTCGTCTGCTGTTACAGTGGATTTCCCCAATTCAATGTGGCTTGGCTTCGACGGGCTTAAATGTTGTAATCTTATCGGCCTCATCATCACTTCCATCTTCAGCTGCAATCTGCTCAGCTTCGGCAGCTTCAACCTTTGGAAATAGGCTTTTTCTGATGTCACTAGACCTGATCGCCTCATCATTTCTGATATCGACGCTGTCTCTGTTGTCTTAGCATCATCTCCCTCGCGTGATACTCTAGCGGTGGACCTTACTCGAGCCATTTTTGAGTATTCCTGATTCCTTAAAGCCAAAGGTGATTTGAATGACAAAGCGTGTGACTGCAACAAACAATCTGGACAAGCTTCGGATATGGTTAAAATTTTTAAACAGCACAACAGTGCAATGGCAATTAATGCTGTGGTAACTCCTCACCAACCTGTCTGTTTATATAGTGCTGCAGGGGGAGATGGCGAACCGCCATACCGTCTACACTAGCTGAGCGGTTGGATCGTCCGACGTCTGGAATATTTTAATCGTTTTCTCGGTAACGAGCTCAAGGAAGGTGTTTTTCGGACCTTTCGCATTCCGAAGCCTTCGTGTTTTTTGTGGATCGAGCTCGTTACAAAAAATGATCTAGCACCGTGAAGGGGCTAGTGTTGGGGGTATTCTTCTCCGCCGAAGGTCCTCAAGGAAAAAACACCTTGGCAAAAAAAAAATACAAAGGCTCGTCAAAGCTACCTTCAGCCTCAGTTTAGCCCCTCAAGACGAAGACTGCGTAGAGGCGACAATGCAGAATGTCGAAGTTCAACAGCTTCGGCCCAGACCATGCAGAAAGGAAAAAGGACTAGATGAACCTTATTAGTTTTTAGTTGCTTGTAAACAAATGTTTAAGGGTATGAATGTAATTTTACCCTGGCTGCATCCCGTTCCTATAAATAGATGAACAGTACCCCCGTACTATTCATGCTGGATTGTAATCGCTCTTGCACCATTCTCGCTCTCTCACCTTCTGGCAAGCCGAAAGGTACTATTGTAATATGAATATTGTTAATGCTTATTTATGTACAATAAAGATAAATGAATCATGAATATATAACGAATATTATCTTCATTCCTCTGTATTCTTTCATTTCCTTACTTATATTCATGTTTATATCGTAAAATCATGAAGGCGTGTCCTTCATGACCTTCATCTGAAGATCATTATATCCGAGAGGAAATAACGCTTCGAAGGACAAAGGTTTTTAACCACTAACAATTGTGTTGTCTTGTTCTTAATTTATAGCATTTGGGAACAAGTGAACAACAGGACCCCCCTTCAGCGTTGCGCCCCGCTCGCCCTCACATTCCCTCGCTGACTCATAGCCCCCCTTGTCAGACCCGTCCCCTCCACCGCAACCGCCGCGCTCGCGCCCATGGCGTGCCCCCCGCGCGGCCAAACCACGCCCATTCCCCCCACAACTCGCCCGCCCATGTCGTTCGAGCGCCTAGATGAAGACCTCACACCCCCCTCAGCTCGCCCCTGCCTCTCATCCGCTCTCTCTCCCTGCCCTCACGCTCGCTCAGCCCGCAGCGCTGCCCCTTCTGTTGCTCCATCGTCCCGCCGTCCTCACGGGGCCTCTGCCGTCGTCTCAGCCACGGTGAGCTTTGCTGGAGCCCTATGCACCAGGAACCCATAGTGGTTTTCCCTCCCACCAATCCGTCTGCTCGGTCCGCGCTCAACCTCTCCCCTGCACAGGTTGGAGATTGCCACCACCGCGGTTTCTCGTCGTCCGGCCAATCAGGGTCCCCTCGCGTCGTGCCAAGCTTCCCTGAGTGCCGTATCTGGGTAAGTAACCTTCTCCCGCCCTTCTTCTGCACCAATTCTATCTCACCGTGAGTAATTTTGGCTCGCTAGAGTCGCCTCTGATCGGGCTTGCTATGTCCTCACGGCGTCTAGCTGGTACAGCCCCTCCCCAAGCCCAAACCTAGTGTAGAGCACTCCTACCCTCTCACTGAAGCCCATACCAGCCTCGGCGCGTCGGATTATTCCCTCATTGTGGCGAGTATTGCTCGCCGGAGTGGCCTCTAGTCCGCTCGAGGTCCCCCCTCCACCGTTTGCCCGTCTCAGCCTCATTCTCATAACCTAGGCCTCACCATAATATTCTCATGGTCCTCCCCATCCTCTTTGGCTACCCAGACCACCCCAGCGCCGCTAAGAAACCCTGGTTTGCCTTGTCTCCAGCGACTGCGCCACCCGCCCGGCGCGAACGCCGCCCCTGGCCGGCCGGAGCTGATAAACCCCCCGACGCTCGATCCTGACCGTTCATCCTTGATTCGATGGCACAGTTGTTCGGGTAACAGTTCGCGTGGTTCGTTGAACTAGGGTCGTTGATCCGAGATCGGGTGGCCAGAGCACCCCTCGCCCTCGACGCGTCGTTGTCCCGTGGGCCCCGCATGTCAGTGTATGGCCCGCCCTGAGCACCACCTGTTAGGCGTCCGCGCCCACGCGCTCGTGCTCTCACCCCCGCTGGATTTAATCTTTGCCATCGATCTGAGATCTAACGGCTAGGAAAGCCCGATACCTCTTTCGGTTTGTAGCTTTATAAAAAGAACCCTCGACTTCCGAGTAATAGAACCCGCCGTCCCTGGTTTTTGCAGCGGAGCCCCTGAAACTTTGCAGAGAGAACCCCATGCTTATATTTAATCGCAGAAATAGGTCTAATTTTGTATTTTGAATCCAAAAACTTGTTTATTTCATATCTTTTGCATATAAACTCCAAATTGGGTGGTTCAAATTGCAAAATGTTCATAAAATTATTCTCTATCTGTTAAAATTAGTATCTTACAATGTATGTAGGTCTTAATTTTATGTCTAGGCTATAGGTGCATTTAATGTAATGGTTTATTATTTAAAAGGAAATAAAAAGAAAACCCTAATGATAATTAATTGGTTAACTTTGTGAATTTAATATCATGTAATGTATGAACCCATCCCTAGTATAATTTTAATAATCCATTAAGATAACTATAGTAAGTTATGTAATCCACTGAGATAAGTAGTACTTAGAGAACCACAAACTTCTAACTGTATTTGTTTACCCTAGTATCTAGATTTCAATATGGTGTTTGTACTTTTCTGTTGAACTTGTGTTCACTTGATTGCATATGTTTGGTGCACTGTTCCTTTATCATTTCCCAAATGTGTTGAATGCATGATTGCTTTGCATGGACAACAAGAAGTTCGTGGTTCCTGAGTGTGTTGCCAGAGACTTCCCTGAGCAGCAACTTGGTGAAGGCAAGTGTCCTCTAACCCATTATGTTCTACTTTCTTTATAATTCGTTGTCCCACAGTACTTAATTGAAACCTAAGGATTGACTACCTCTGTATTTACCTTGTCCTTGATTACCTTTTGGGTTATTATGGTTAGCTTCATGCTATTGCTCTACTTTAATCAATGAACATGATGAGAATATTTATGATACAATGATGTTATATTGATTATGATGATGAACTATGATACTTTAGGGGACTCAGGCTATTTCCTAAGTACCTCTCCGTAAGGACCTATTCGTTGAGAGACCACCCAGGATAACAGTACATCCATGAGGGTGGAATGGGACGCCCTTAGCTGAATAATTAGAGGAACTTGAGGTTTAGTAGGATTCGCTGTTGTGCCATAAATGGGGTTCAGGCACATCACTTGCTCTGCTGAGGCTGGTTGCCGAGGTTCTTTTGATTTGATTTTGTTAGTCACCCTTCCTGTGGGAGAGGTACTGTGTTTATCAAACTGGAGAAACCTAACGAGCGGCTATGACCTCTAGGGAATCTTTGTAAAGGCTACATAGTGAAACCTTGCCTACTCACCTTGGTAGTGTTTGAGGGTTTGATCGACCTGAGGCAAAAAGGGATCATGACTCGTGGGTAAAGTCTGTAACCTCTGCAGAGTGTTAGAAAACTGGTATATCAGCCATGCTCACGGTTAAGAGTAGCCTTGGGATCCTCTTTGATTAGAATTACTTTGGATACTTTTATGATGATGATTAATGGCGATGATTATAACTATGGTTTATGGTACTTCCTCTTGGAGGGAGTACTCTTGGGTAATAATTTGGGTTTATTACTAAAACTTGGCTTTCTACTAGTAATAAATACCTGACCAACTAAAAGCAACTGCTTTAGCCTTAACCCAACAAACAGCTAGTCCACTTTAGCCAAATGGGACATTTGCTAAGTACATTGATGTGTACTCACCCTTGCTTTAAACCCCCCAACCCTAGGTTGTCCCCATTGCAATCAGTGCTCAGGAGGAGATGAAGGCAACATGGAGGACTTCTAGGTGTTTCAGGAGTACGATGAGTTCTAGTTGTGTTTAGTGGCAACCCCCAATCAACTGTCTTTGAAGGCCTTATCTTCTACGTTTCGTATTCCACACTTTGATTATGACAATGACTATGTCAAGTTAATGACTCTGTGGATGTCTTGGACATCACGATGTAATAAAGTACTATTTCTGCTATTATTTTGAGCAATATGTGATGATGTCCAACTATGTAATCGCTGTGTACATGAGTTTTTGATCCAGACACATACATGGTTCGCATTCGGTTTGCCTTCCAAAACTGGGTTGTGTCAGGTCATAAGAACAATAGAGAGCATAGAGCACTGCTAGTGAACTCACAGGACGTTGATAGCAGACGGGGTTGTGGACGAGGACAAGGCGACCGGTGTTGGGTGGGGCTGGGACAGTCGATGTCGAGCAAGGCCGCGGGGTGGGGATAGGGTAGCCAGCGTCAGGCGGTGCGGGAGTAGCCGACCATGGGTGGGACTAGGGCGGTCGGCATTGAGGCGGCCGATGGCGACGAGGTCGGGGCGACAGTGTCGAGTGGGGCCACGGGCAAGGATAATGTAACACCCCGGGGTCCACAAACACCCCGGAATGCTACTAAACTACACATCTAACATTTATATATAAAATTTCGACAGCATCTCCTTTGAAAATTGCATAAACGGGGAAGCAACAAAGTATAAATAGATATCATGATAAGAAAACATAATAGACATTAATAATCTGCTAGCAATGGAAACACAACCATAACGACATGAACTGAATTAACCAGTGCGCATGACTAGTAAAAACAAACATTCTTTGACAAGAAGTTTCTAATTAAATCATGACTGCGCCTAGGCAGCGTTATTATGAGAGTGAAGGTGGATGTGCTGCTACTTCCCACTCCCCTTGATGAGTAACAAACACCTGCATTGAGTAATGCAAGAGTGAGATGAAACATCTCAGCAAGCAAATTGTTTTGATGAGATATTTAAACCACAAATTGAATTAATCAACATTCTAAAAGAAACACAAATAATATCAGAAATACTTGTAGATATAGAACTCAGTAGTCCCAATATAACCGATACCATCCCATTTTCTCGAACAACCACGATAGGCTGTATAACACTTCCCTGTGTCAACAATACCTGCAAATATCACTCAATGTATGCACAGGAATGCAATGTGTAGGTCCTCTGTCTTCATACCTCTAAGGGTATAAAACCACATCATCTGCAAATATCACTTCAATGAATTCATATGAATGCAATGCATATGTCCTCTGCCTTCATAACCTCTAAGGGTATGAAGCCGCATCGTACCCCTCCTCGGGCAACGTACGATGCTAAGTTGTACCGGTACGGTCAGACCATAGGTCACGACAAAACTTTCAGATGCAAATGAGTCATGCAATGTATATGGCATGCTGCATTTATCAATAAACTATACTTCCTTCAGATGCAATACAAACCTCAATTAATACTTCATCTGCCTTCAGATATAATACCAACCTCAAATAATGCTTCATCTGCCTTCAGGGGTGTGAATTAATCTTATGGGTCAAACTCGAACCATAATCATCATCAATATATGATTGAGCATCAATATAATACAATCAAGTAAAACATCATCATATAGTTCAATTATGAAAGAATCCAATAATTCTGAATATTAGAGTGTAGGCGATAGAAGTAACAGGTCAAAACGGTAGCAACCACCGCTACATTCACTTGCCTTCATCGAAGAAGAAGAAATGTACTAGGCATGATCTAGAGTGTAGCCACCTGCTAGCGGGCATAAAACTTAGTACAAATATTTCACAAATATTTTCCAACAATCAACAAATCGCTCCTACACTTGAAACCAAGACCTGGTGGAAAGCCTCTCACCCTGAACCACATGCCATATAGCAGCAGCGCTGTTTGTTAATTTTGTATCTTTAAAATTATAACAGTAGTGATATCAAACAAATAATCTAGGAGTATCTACACAAAATACCCTACAACTTCGGTATTCAATGGATAATTAAATTCTGCCATCTATAAGTTCTAAAACATCTAACAAGATAACTGACTGAATCTGTTTTAGACAGCAACATAGTTAACTTTAAAATTCGATATCTCACAAACCACTCAACCAAAAATCATGAAATTCTACTGGCAGTAAGAACTTTTATCCCTCTACAGAAGTCTCCATAGTTGGAAGAGACAATTTGGCCATTTACTTGATCAAACCTACCAGTGAACAGACCCGCTCATTTTTGTCAGGCAAATAGGAATAGCCACAGTAAAACAAACATAACTGGAGTTTCATAATTCATATGAATGCACTTTTTAACAATCTGGAAAGCTTATGAAATTATCTACAACTTTTCTTACAAAGCCAAGGTTGAATTCTGTTGATAAAATTGCCTAAATCTTAAGAGAACAGATTCTGCACATAATTATAAGACTGAAAAACTGCTATAATAAAACTACAATAACTTTCTGATCTGACGTCCGATTGAGGTGTTCTTCATGGCCACGAAAAGATCTACAAATTATCTACGACTCATATATAGACTTCCCATTTTTTTGGGGCCACCAAAACCACGGAAAACTGGCATGAACAGAAACTATTGAATCCGCCATTCCACAGAAAACTAAATTCGAGATCAAAACCTATCCCCACATCTAATCCAACCTCTAATCCTTTAATCCCCATGATCAACAACCTCCAAAAGCACATAATTACAGAGAGGAACAAGGATTTCATCCATACCTAGGGTTTTCCCCAAGAAAATCTTCAAGAAGAGTTGGGGAAGAACATCTCCTTGATCCTCTCTTCCTCTTCAATTCAACGTGCTCCTCCTCTTCTCGATCCTTGCTGCGTTGCGGGGATCTAGAGGGAGGAGGGAGCCATAGAGAGGGTAGAGGGCGGCTGCCAATGGGGAGGAGAGCAAGAGAGGGGGGGGGGGGTGCAGCTGCAACCCATTGGGGAGAAGGAGAGGGGGCGGCTAGGGTTGGGGAGGAGAGGGGGGGCTCCCATCCTCCTGATCGAGATCAATGGCCCAAACTCGCTCTCCCCTTTGAGCTCCCGACCCCAGCGGAAAAAATGCCAAAAGATCTACTGTTTTATGAGGAATGCCTCCTGAAACTCCAAACCTCAATGCCACAGAACATGGAAGAAAAGAGAAAAAGAAGTTTAACTTCTTTTCAGAAAATTAGGGTATCACACTCTACCCCCCTTAAAAAGAATTCGTCCTCGAATTCGACCACTCCAACAAAACATCCAAGGTACCCCATATAGCAGCACCATGCAAAACATGGGTCCATTATTGGTCTTAATTAACACAAGAACTTCTACATCGACTAATTGTCTAAGGAAACTACACCACCTAACATCAAGCATGAACCAACATGTAATGAAGCTCAAACCAAGTCATAGATGCAATCAACACTACGATTTCACAACATCGAATTTGGATGCAACCATACATCAGCATCAATGTCTTAAAACGACACTCTTTTATGAAGGGGTAATATGCACTAAGCACAACCCTTACCAACTTCAACAATTCATTTTAATTCAATGGTGAAACATCCACACCAGATGAACGTATAAGAAGATCAAACACCTCACCTGACAGCACCACGAAACAAGTAGTTCTATTGAAACAAAACTCCTAATCTTCCTAAACCTTATTCTTGCCATAATGAAAAGATAATCATGTAATCTAACATATTTTGCTCCCCACCAAAAGGGAGAAAATCTACAGAACTAATGGAGCAATAAAGCCGACAAGAAGCCAATAACATCTTGCGCGGCACAGTTCATCGAAGAAATGCCAAAAACTCTACATAGAGCACTGACAGCCCAACAACAACAAAATACTTGCTTAACCCATGTCACTATACTTCATTCAACATCTCAACTAAGAAAAATATCCAACTAGTAAGGTTAATCTACACATAATATAAGTCTTCATCTACTGTAGGTCAGAAACTTACATTTCATTCTATCATATGATGCACTCAAAGTACCAGACCTAAAGGGTTAATACTAACCCCATAATCCTTCACACATTTGGCAAACATCACAAGCTGATGTAAAAACCACATCATTTAGGAATAGGTGACTAACCACACACAACCAACTCTAGGCTAGGCAATGACTTCATTCAAACCAATAGATAAGTGGTCCAACAATGGCTCCACAAATATGCATCGGGGAGAGAACCATTAGATCCTCAACGTATTAATACATAATCAATGGATCAAGAAAATCAAAGATTTTATTCTACAATTAGCATGACTAACATGCAACCACTTTAAACCACATCTAGGCTTTGTGGCTACTAAAACACACGATAGAAGAGAGACATGTAAGCCATTCTGGCTATGTAAAAACTTCCCCCAAAATCCATATAAAAGTACCAATATTCATTTCTTTCAGAACTGGTTTCTCGACATAAACAATCATTCTTTACAAAGATAGTTGGAGCTATCCACCAACCGCCCAACAACTTAAATTCAAATTAATGGTTACCTTGTAACCCAAAACACATAATTCACACTCCTCTTAGAAACATCCTCAATCAAGCATATATAACAATATTATTGTAATAAAACTCAACCATGAAAAACATGTTGAAAACAACATAGGCATACATGTATATCACCAGCATAATAGCAACTTCAATCTCACAAAAGACCAGCGATATCAATCGCATTAATAAAACAATATCAAAATTTAGAAATGAATTATATCAGGCATTAAGCCATAAACAACTTACCACATCACCATAAAGGAATAGGGAGGGTGAAATTATTTCATCTGCACTTCAAAGACATTAAAATATATCAAAGATATTTGAACCCATACCCTTCCTATATGTGCAAGTGTGTCAAATTTATCTTCAAATTGCCAAGAATCTAAAGCCTATGCTTTGATACCAACTGTAACACCCCGGGGTCCGCAAACACCCCGGAATGCTACTAAACTACACATCTAACATTTATATATAAAATTTCGACAGCATCTCCTTTGAAAATTGCATAAACGGGGAAGCAACATAGTATAAATAGATATCATGATAAGAAAACATAATAAACATTAATAATCTGCAAGCAATGGAAATACAACCATAACGACATGAACTGAATTAACCAGTGTGCACGACTAGTTAAAAACAAACATTCTTTGACAAGAAGTTTCTAATTAAATCATGACTGCGCCTAGGCAGCGTTATTATGAGAGTGAAGGTGGATGTGCTGCTACTTCCCACTCCCCTTGATGAGTAACAAACACCTGCATTGAGTAATGCAAGAGTGAGATGAAACATCTCAGCAAGCAAATTGTTTTGACGAGATATTTAAACCACAAATTGAATTAATCAACATTCTAAAAGAAACACAAATAAGATCAGAAATACTTGTAGATATAGAACTCAGTAGTCCCAATATAACCGATACCATCCCATTTTCTCGAACAACCACGATAGGTTGTATAACACTTCCCTGTGTCAACAATACCTGCAAATATCACTCAATGTATGCACGGGAATGCAATGTGTAGGTCCTCTAATGCAATGCATATGTCCTCTGCCTTCATACCTCTAAGGCTATGAAGCCACATCGTACCCCTCCTCGGGCAACGTACGATGCTAAGTTGTATCGGTACGATCGGACCATAGGTCACGACAAAACTTCAGATGCAAATGAGTCATACAATGTATATGGCATGCTGCATTTATCAATAAACTATACTTCCTTCATATACAATACAAACCTCAATTAATACTTCATCTGCCTTCAGATACAATACCAACCTCAAATAATGCTTCATCTGCCTTCAGGGGTGTGAATTAATCTCATGGGTCATACTCGAACCATAATCATCATCAATATATGATAGAGCATCAATATAATACAATCAAGTAAAACATCATCATATAGTTCAATTATGAAAGAATCCAATAATTTTGAATATTAGAGTGTAGGCGATAGAAGTAACAGGTCAAAACGGGCAACCACCGCTACATTCACTTGCCTTCATCGAAGAAGAAGAAATGTACTAGGCATGATCTGAAGTGTAGCCACATGCTAGCGGGCATAAAACTTAGTACAAATATTTCACAAATATTTGCCAACAATCAACAAATAGCTCCTACACTTGAAACCAAGACCTGGTGGAAAGCCTCTCACACTGAACCACATGCCATATAGCAGCAACGCTATTTGTTAATTTTGTATCTTTAAAATTATAACAGTAGTGATATCAAACAAATAATCTAGGAGTATCTACATAAAATACCCTACAACTTCGATATTCAATGGATAATTAAATTCTGCCATCTATAAGTTCTAAAACATCTGACAAGATAACTGACTGAATCTGTTTTAGACAGCAGCATAGTTAACTTTAAAATTCGATATCTCACAAACCACTCAACCGAAAATCATGAAATTTTATTGGCAGTAAGAACTTTTATCCCTCTATATAAGTCTCCATAGTTGGAAGAGCCAATTCGTCCATTTACCTGATCAAACCTACCAGTGAACAGACGCGCTCATTTTTGTCAGGCAAACAGGAATAGCCACAGTAAAACAAACATAACTAGAGTTTCATAATTCATATGAATGCACTTTTTAACAATCTGGAAAGCTTATGAAATTATCTACAACTTTTCTTACAAAGCCAAGGTTGAATTCTTTTGATAAAATTGCCTAAATCTTAAGAGAACAGATTCTGCATAGAATTATGAGACTGAAAAACTGCTATAATAAAACAGCAATAACTTTCTGATCTTATCTCCGATTGAGGTGTTCTTTACGGCCACGGAAAGATCTACAAATTATCTACGACTCATATATAGACTTTCCATTTTTTTGAGGCCACCAAGACCAAGGAAAACTGGCATGAACAGAAAACTGTCAAATCTGTCATTCCGCAGAAAACTAAATTCGAGATCAAAACCTAACCCCACATCTAATCCAACCTCTAATCCTTTAATCCCCATGATCAACAACCTCCAAAATCACATAATTACATAGAGGAACAAGGATTTCATCCATACCTAGGGTTTTCCCCAAGAAAATCTTCAAGAAGAGTTGGGGAAGAACATCTCCTTGATCCTCTCTTCCTCTTCAATTCAATGTGCTCCTCCTCTTCTCGATCCTTGCTGCGTTGGGGGGATCTAGAGGGAGGAGGGGGCCATGGAGAGGGTAGGGGGCGGCTGCCAATGGGGAGGAGAGCAAGAGAGGGGGGCAGCTGCAACCCATTGGGGTGAAGGAGAGGGGGCGGCTAGGGTTGGGGAGGAGAGGGGGGGGCTCCCATCCACCGGATCGAGATCAATGGCCCAAACTCGCTCTCCCCTTTGAGCTCCCGACCCCAGCGGAAAAAAATGTCAAAAGATCTACTGTTTTCTGAGGAATGCCTCCTGAAACTTCAAACCTCAATGCCAAAGAACATGAAAGAAAAGAGATAAAGAAGTTTAACTTCTTTTCAGAAAATTGGGGTATCACAGATAAGGTGTCCACTGGCCAGCGTCGGGCGGCGCCGGGGCAGTCGACCGTGGGCAAGGCCGGGTTAGGCAACATCAAGGCGACGGGCGGGTCAGGGGAGGTGGAGCGAGCATGAGCGTATGTGTCTTGGGGGCGTGAGTGTGAGCGAGCAAATAAAATGGAACAGCGTGGGCACGTCGTTCCATATATCTAGTCACTTCTAACGGCCGTCAGAGCAAGCTGTCGGACATAAGCTTATGTTTGATGGCCTGCTCTGACCGCCGTCGAACATAAGATTATGTCCGACGGCCTGATCTGACGGCCGTCTGACATAGGCTTATGTCTGACGGCCGTTGAAGACCCTAGGAAATAAGCTTATGTCCGACGACTGCTAGGACAGGTCGTCGAACATAAGCTGACCGTCAGACTTTTGTTTATTTCCTATTGTGTAGGACCCGTCTACGGTGAATTAACATCAGAGATTCAAGCCCATGTTTGTTTCCTTTAAGATTATATAATCCAACTTATGGATTATATAAGCACCTAACGTCATGCTTATGGATTATTATAATCTAGACATCTAAATTATATAATCCATGTAATAATCTATGTTGTTTCTTTGTACCTTAACTTATTTAAGCTGGATTCACCACTGGAAACAACTTCTTTGTCGAGTGTCTGAAGCACTCGGCAAATCCTGGAAAACACTCGGCAAAGCCTTTGCCGAGTGTGCACTCGGCAACGAAGTCTCGATAAACTGTACATCGGCAATAGTTTCTTTGCCGAATACTTTTTGTCGGGCACTCGGCAAAGAAAAGTCACTGTCACGGTGTCAGGTGACAGCGACAGAGACTGTGCTGAGTGCCACGATGACACTCGGCAAAGCCTTCCCCTTTACCGAGTGTCTACTCTACTGACACTTGGCAAAGAAGCTCCCCATGGGCCCCTTTGACATTTTCTTTTGCCGAGCGTATTAGGTGACACTCGGCAAAGGCTCCCTCTTTGTCAAATGTCCACCGGACTAGCACTTGGCAAAGGGATCAACAGCGAATCCCTTTGTCAGTTCTTTTGACGAATGCACTAGGAGACACTCGACAGAGTGTCTATCTATATCGAGTGTCCTACTCTCAGTAAATGTCGTCGTTACCGAGAGTGTAACTTTGCCGAGTGCGGTGCTCGACAAAGTGCTGAGCACTCGGCAAAGAGCCGAATTCCAGTAGTGATTATATAATGGTAATCAAACAGTGCCTCAATCTATCCAACAATAATCTCTAATATTTCACGCCTATATATTTAAAGTTTACCTATTATATATATAAAATACATTAGAGATAGGTACACTGTAAGAGGGGTGAAATTTGGAACACATCTATTATGTGCTATATTACACTTCAGAGACAATTGATCATATATATGATAAAAATTAAGTCTAATTTTTTTCTGAGAAAAAAAAGATAACTGTTTTGGGACATATATTTAAACCTAAGGTCCCGTTTGTTTCCTTTCATTTTGAGGAATTTGAATCTTATTAATAGAATAGGCTATTTTTTAGAATGTGACATTCCACCACTTTCCAAAGTTATCATATAAGCCTATCTCAAATTCATGGGGTGAGAGGTGAAAATTGATTCTATAGATTTACATGCTATTTTTTCAATGTACGACTTATATCACACTCTTCTACTTGTTTCGCTATAACATAAATGTAGTATATAACTATCTCTCTCATATGATTTAGGATAATATACAAATATATTATAAATATATAAATATATAAACTTAATTAGTTTTATCTAAATTATAATTACTGAAATGGAATTCAATTCCAACGAAACAAACGGGGCCTTAATTTAATCTGTCTTATCAACGGTGCTCTCGCGTGTTACCCAACAGGACTTTGGAGACATGTTTCGCCGGTGACTGCTGAGTGCTGACTAATATGCAGATCCATTTTAGCACGCTTGTTAGTTTGCCTCCGCTTCATGCATCCAACTTGAAAGATTCAGTGTACTACCAGTTCAGATGAATGGAGTGACGATGAGGCCTAACGGTACTGTTACATGTTTGTCGCATTTGCAAAAGCACACATGACACATGCATGATGTTTGTCGTTTAATGTTATAATCGAATTTTCTTAGAGTATATACTACCTAAATCCGGCCTTTTGCCGAGTGCAAACAATTTATCAGGTATTCGACAAAGTATGAAGATAACGTGGACTAGTTACTTGCACGAAGATGTAAAAATGATGATATCGTGATGATGTCGGGACAGCCTGTGCACAAACGTACATTTTTACCATGGCGATGACGTGGACTAGTTACTTGTACGAAGACGTAAAAGTTACATGGAAATGATGTAGCACGTTTGGCGCGCAATGACATGGGTAGCTTGTATCACTAATAGAAAAAGTGACTTTTTAGTTGGAAATAGTCTCGAATAAACTAGTACTAGAAATCCAAAATTAAAGAGCCGGTTGTTCAAACTAGATCTAAATGTCTTAATACTTCCTACCCCTATAACTCGGGACTCAAACCTAAATTGTCATACATTATCAGTACCTTTTCACTTTTTTGGTATAGGAAAACTTTGGTTTTTATATTAGAACAACCGTTCGATAGATAAATTTTATAAAACCGAGGAATTCGGTTTTCAAATTCTTCAATTCGGTTTTTGATTTTCTCGGTTTCAAAGAAATCGGAGAACCTTAGACCAAACTACCAACTCAAACGCTAACTCTGAACCTTGGACCACCGACTTCTTGCACATAGATTTCCCCAACAGTATGATCCCAAGACTATGTAAACAATATGAAAATAAATGGTAACCATTCCACCATTTAACTAAGTCAACTAGTTGTTGAATCTGTCATACAACATACAAAATTCAACATACTTGTTATAGCTCCATGCATGAAAAGAAAACGACCATACAACATACAACATATTGACCATTCAAATTGAGAAGTAAGTTCCAGGCAGTGAGACATCATAGTTCAAACCATCACTCAAATAGAGAATGGAAGTTACAATCTTGTAGAAAGTCTTAACTCTTCAACCATAAAACCAAACTAGTTTAGAAAGTTACAACATGCAGGCTGCACTAGCAGAGCACCAAGCCATCAGGAGCAACATGTCTGTTGGGGGCCTTCGTCTTCCGAAGGTCCTAAAAAACATAGCTAACTACTTGTTTTTGACATATTATTAAGTGTTACAGGAGCTTTGGTACCAGAAAAGCTTCGATTTTGATCAATGGAAGTGCGATGAAGCAAGCTTCGTTACGATGACGAGGGAAAACAGGCTTCATTACGATTGAAAGTCGCCTAGAGGGGGTGAATAGGCGAAACCTGAAATTTACAAACTTTAAACATGCACTACACTTGAGGTTAGGGTTAGAAATAATTTCAAAGTGCGGCAGATAGTTCTCCTTGCTATGAGTTGCTCAATCAATGCAGATAACCTTGGGAGCAAACTCAAATCAATATGAGCAAGGGAACTTTTAGAGAGATGAAAGAAGGGGAAACAAATCAAGTGGAGATCAACATAAATGAACATGGTGATTTGTTTACCGAGGTTCGGTTCCAAAGAACCTAGTCACTGTTGAGGAAGCCATAAAGGCTGGGTCTATTCCAACCCTTTCCCTCTCTCAATTGGTCACACAGACCAGTCGAGTGCTTCTCCTTAATCACTTGGGTCACTAAGACCCCGCAAGGATCACCACACAGTTAGGTGCCTCTTGCTAGCTTTACAAAGCACTTAGAACAATTAGAATGAGAAGGAGAAAGCAATCCAAGCAACAAGAGCAATAAAAGAAGCACTAAACACCCTCTCTCCAGTCACTAAGCAATTGAGTTGGTTTTGAGGCTTGGAGAGGATTTGATCTTTTGATTGTGTCTTGGAGTGTATGATTTTTCTCTTGTATTTAATGTGGAGTTCAGAAAACTTGGATGGCTTGAATGGTGGTGGTTGGGGGGTATTTGTAGCCCCAACCACTATTCTAGCCGTTGCTGTCGATGGGCACACAGGACAGTCCGGTGCTGCACCGGACATGACACTATTCATTGTCCGGTGCATGCCACATTAGCAGACCATTGGGGTTTGGAGCGATTGACCGTTGAAGTCCTTTGTCCTCTTGCGGCACCAGACAGTGCACACTGGACTGTCTGGTGTGTTATGACTTTGCAGTTCTGACTTCTGACTTCTACGCTGACCACTGTTCACTATTCACTGTAGTCGACCGTTGGGCGCAGTTGACCGTTGCTCCGTTGGCTACCGGACATGTCCGGTGCATACCGGACAGTCCAGTGAATTATAGCGGAGCGACACTCAGAAAAACCCGAGAGTGGCCAGTTCGTGGGTGACTTGGCCTGGGCACCGGACAGTGTCCGGTGCACCACTGGCAGCACCAATGCTTGTCTTTGCTCCAAACTTTCTAGAGTTCCCCAACTTATTTTCTTTGTTGGTTTATGTTGAACTTTATACACCTGAGATAATAAATGACAACTAAGCAAACTAGTTAGTCCATGTGGTTTGTGATGGACGTCAAACACCAAAATCGACTATAGGAAATGTTTTAAGCCCATTTCCCTTTCAACGATGACGAGGGAAGGTGATGTAGGAAGAATGTGTTGATTCAAACTGCTAGGTGCAAATGACAAAATTGACCCTATGACATTTGTAAACCTTGTATGTTATCTTCGAGGATATGAATGTAATATTGTATGAAGTTGTACGATTGCCTATAAATAGGTCAACAGTACCCCCGTACTGTTCACATTGGATTGTCATTGCATCCACGCTTTTACCTTCAAGGAAGCCAAAGGTATCAATGTAATGTGTATCTTGATATTATTTGTACATCCAATATGAAATGAATAAATGGCATGATATTACATTTGTAATTATGTGTTTATATTTGTGAATGATGAAGACATGTTCTTCATGACCTTCGTCCGAGATTCGTTATACTCGAAGGGGAATAATGCTTCAAGGGGCGAATGTCTTTAACGTTTAACAAATGTGTTGCCTTGTTCTTCGTTCACAACAATCGAAAACAAGTGACCAACATTGGCGCCCACCTCCGGTGAACTCAAACGACCACCTTCATCAGGAGAATTCAAACGACCACCTTCGTCATGCCGCCAAAGAAGACAGTGGCGCCAGGGGCTGCCCTTGCTCCTTTGGACACCAATCAAGATGGGCTCCTTCTAAAGGAGGCCCGAAGCCAGAAGAGGAAAACTGTTATCCCAACACCATAGGACAAAGAGTTGGATCAAGAGATCAGGGATCTAGAAGCTATTCATCAACAAGTGGAGAGAAGAAGGGAGAAGATGCTTCGGCTGGCTGAGCTCCAGAAAAAGATTGATGAAGCAGCCGAAGAGATGTGACACATCACACAAGATAATGAACAAGGGCATAAGCCACAACAGAGAGAGCTTCGTCAAGAAAGCCCTAGCCATGAAGACATATGGTATGGCAACTTTCATCATGATAACATTGCTTTTGATGATGCTTCCCCCCTAGGTATAGAATTATAGGCTACCCAATTGCCACCTTCATACAAACCACCCCAGCTTCCCATGTATGATGGGCACTCTGACCTGAAGCAGCTCCTCATGAGCTACAAAGCAACCATATCATCATATGGTGGCAACACCACTGTCATGGCAAAATCCTTCGACATGACAGTCAGAAGTGTTGCTCAAACCTGGTATTCTTCTCTTAGGCCAGGAAAAATCACATCATGGCAGGTTGAAGGATTTGTTAGTCACCAGCTTTTAGGGGTTTCGAACGAAGCCAGTGATAGCTCAAGCCTTACTTCAGTGCACACAGGACCACAAGGAGTATCTGCAGGCATACGTCCGAAGGTTTCTATGTCTCAGAGCTTAGGAGCCAACAGTGCCAAATGAGATTGTCATTGAAGCCATGATCAAGGGACTTCATGCAGGACCAACAGCATAATATTTCGCTAGAAAAGCCCCCACAAACCCTAGAGAAGCTTCTCTAGAAGATGGATGAGTATATCAGAGCCGACAACGAATTCCAGCAAAGAAGGGAGGAAGCTTACATATATTCTGAGATGACCAGGGGCTTCGGAGGAACGCTCCACCTAAGGCATGTTAGAACAATACACAATCCCAGTTAAAGTGAAGACAGAGGCAATCACAACTAAGGGCACAAGCATAGTTCCCAGTCAACTGGGACGCAGCAAAGCTCCTTCAGTCTGCCAGCCCCAAGAGGCAGGGGGACAAAGCTTTGGAGGAAGATTCAACTCACAACCAAGAAGGCTATTTTGCTTGTTCTATGGAGAGGATAAGGGACACACAACTAGAACCTGCCAAGTTACAATACATAAGTAAAAGGAGATAGCTGAGGCTGAAGCACGGTAGAACCAGCCAAAGCAAGTCCTACATACTACTTCGTGTTATTCCCCATACATTGTAGAGTATGTGGGCAATCAACAGCCATTCTCACAACCTACAGTTTCAGTGGCTTCGGCAAGTCACTCTTCAGCTACGTGGGCCTTATCACCACCACTAGTACTGGCTCCAACTTCATCCCACAACCAGCAGCCTAAAGGGCAGCGCCAAATTCAGCAGCAACGCAATGCAAGTGAAGAGTCCGAAGCTCGAATAGTTAACAGTACTGTTCCAGAGTCTAGGCACGTTTACTAAAGCTACAGAAGGGCTGGACTAAGAACTTCATATACACCTATTGCAATTTCCATTTCTCTCGCTTCATGTTCTTGCCTCAGAAACAATTTGAGAAGGTGCAACCTTTAATATGTTGTAATAAATCTGTGGTTACACCATTGAGTGTAACAGCAAAGGTAAAAAAGCTCCAAAGTCATTCCTACGGGGATGCAGAGCTAAAATGTCACCTAAGTAAAAGGTGAAGAAGCTCCAAAGTCGTTCCTAAGGGGATGCAGAGCTTAGCTCCAAAGTCGTTCCTACCGGGATGCAGAGCTAAAATACCACCTAAGTAAAAGGTGAAGAAGCTCCAAAGTCTTCGTAAGGGATGGAGAGCTTAAATTCCACCTAAGTAAAAGGTGAATAGACTCCAAAGTCGTTCGTAAGGGGATGCAAAGTCTTATTATTATGAAGTGTTTTCTATCAACATTTCTTGCATCATGTCATCGCATCATTCTGCATCATATCATCGCATCATCCATCATTTTGCATCATTCAAAAAGGGAAAAGAAGGGAAATTGCTCCTTCATCCACAAATATGGTTGACCTACGAAGCTAAGTATGTTTTGTCAAGGAATTATGAAAAGATACTACATCTCTACCTGTTGCTCTTAAACAATATTCCTTATGCAAGACCTGCAGCAAGACCTTCGAGTCCAATACGGTCACTTCAGCAATGGTATTCCTTATGTAAGACCTGCGGCAAGACCTTTGGGTCTAATACTGTCACTTCGGCAAAAAAGGGATTTTCTTTATGAAGCGTGAAAAGAAGGGAAGGTGTTTTTCGCCTTCGTCTAAAAAACGGTATGTATGACACTTTCACGCTACACAAAGAAATATAGTACATAGTGAATCATATAGTTTACAATTGTTTCTTACATAAAGGCAGCATACAAATTTCGCAAATGTTTTTGTACACATAGTTTAATCATCCTCCTTCAGGACTCCCTTAGCAGTTTCGTTTAGAAGTTTCTCTACAGCTTCATCTATTGCTGCATTCACTATTTTGATTTCATCGAAGGTACCCTTTAGGGCTGGATCGGTGTCAGGATCGTATGGATCCAGAGGAGGAGAAAGTTCAGCTACACCAAAATAAAAAGTTTTGTCAGATATGAAGCTAAAGTACTTATGAAGCTAAAATATGACAAACGTACCTATACGCCTTTCGCGCTCTGCGGCTTCTTCAGCTTTTCTCACTTCTTCTGAGGCAAGATGAGATTCTTCTTCGCTTTGCCTGATAGCTTCGCCTGCTATTTCTCGACCGCCATTCATCCACACTTCAGAATAAAATTTCCCACCAAGGGCGGTAGCTCCGGCTGAAGGTTCTTTAATGTCATTTGCTTAAACTGAGAATTCTGGCTAAATTACAGCCTTCGCATGTTCACAGCATGCTTTTTCAAGCAGCGACACAGCCCACCGAGCGCCTACGTAGGCACAAAATCTCCTTTGCCAGTTAGAACTTCGTCAAAAGCTTCGATTTCACCCTCAATCCATTTGATCACACCCTCGGGATCACCACGAATAAAATTTCGCTCAGCCAAGAATGCGCTAACACTAGTAAAAGCATTTTTTAGCTTGTCAGAGCATTGCATAGCAACGACATAGCATTCCTCCTTCGCTTGACGAAGCTCTTCAACATTGTTTTGAACCCTGGACCGCTCAGTGTCGGATATCTCACGCTTCGATTGATCAACATTGAAATTTTTAGTAACTTCATCAAGTTTCTTTTCTAGTCCTGCTACTTCAGATTTGTGCAATTCCACTTGGATAGATAAAGCATATTCCAGGTCAGCTATACGTTTTGCATCCACTTCTTTTTCCTTCTCAAATTTTGAAATCTTGTGGTCCACTTCATAGACTCTAGCCAAATTAGCTTCACTCGTATTTAACCTTTTGACTAAAGAAAGCAGAATTTTATCTTTCTCAAGGGCCTCATTCTGAAGTGTTATAACCTCCAAGCGCATATTTCTGAAGGCTATTTTAGTGCTCTCATCCTCACATTCTTTTTGTGCCTTCAAAGCTTTACTTAAAATAAGACCCTAATAATAAAAGAAATTTTTTTATTAAAATAAGCAAATAATATACTCAAAATGATTATCAAAGATCAAGGAAAAAGGTAAGCACAAACCTTCAAACTATTATATGCCAAGCAGTCTGCCAGATGGTCCTTCGGCATTAAGGACAGCCCGAGCTCAAGCTTCGGGTAACCCATGTTATCCATCATTTCTCGGTAGACATCAATTCCCTTACTATCAGGAAGGCAGTATAGGAAATCATTTTCTTCATCACATTCGTACACTAGGGATCCTCGAGGATACTTCAGATTCTTAGCATAATGCTGAGCTTCGACAATTTGCTTCTGTATCAATTGTTTTCCCGAAGCGTGATGGATGATGAATTCAAGATCTCCGGTCGACACCGCTTCTGGTATCAGCAGTGATATTTTCTCTAACAGACCCTCGTTTATTTGCTCTGTTGGCCTAATTTCCGAAGATTCGGCCTTAGCGCAATCAGGAGCAGCACTTACGTCAATAGCTTTTTCCAATCTCCAGCTTTGTCTTTGGAAATCTTAGTAGGAGTACGAGTAGCCATTTTCAAAGGCCTCAGAACAACGTCTAGAACGTTGGCCATCCTTCTCCCTTTCTTAGGTGTTGCTACTGAAGCGAATGTTATCCTTGATAGCCCTTGCACCACAGGAGAACTCTGCACCTTCGGCTACTGCTTGGTCTTAGAACTCTCTGTTTTTGATTTCTCCAGTTGAATAGTGGGAACTTCGGCTGCTGCAGCGGGTATTTTGATCATCTATTCAAAATTCCAAAAGCAGCATTAGATTAAATTTTCTTCGATTTAAAGCAAGGAAAAAGAAAAAGTTTTACCTCCGAAGCTGAGAGGGTATCTTCAGTAGATTCAATAACCTATCTTTGAAACCCCTGCAGCAGGCAGTATAGTAGCCCTTTCTAAAAATACGACTTCAACCGTTGAGTTACAACTTTTGTTCTCTTAGGCTTTGGCACGACAGAAGAGGTCATTGATGCAATTTTCCTTTTCGTCGCTTGTTTCTGAGCTAGAAAGCAGTAGTCAGGATAGACAAAACCAATAACATCAAATACTCTATTCAACCTTTTTTCTGCGAGCACCAAAGGCAATACTCATGGCTTCATCTTCAGCTTTCGTATAAGCCCCCAACAAACAATCACTAGTTGCCTCAATGGCCTCAAGCCATTCATCATCTGGCTCGCCGAACTGACTTCTGCAGCGGTATGTATACTTCAAATAAACCAGACCACCTTCGCTTGAACTATGTGCTCTTGGACCACACTTTGAAGGCTATGTGCTCTTGGACCAAGTCTCTGGTACCAATGTAGCTGCACATAGCGTTGAAGGCCACTAGGCATGCTTGAGCCTTATCACTGTTCACGATCGAGGGCCTTCTGATGCCGAAGCATGATTGTGTGGGGCGCTGAATTATATCTTTCACATCCTCCCTCTCAACCAAATCATTCTTAACATAGAACCATTGTCTCATCCAGGATCCTGGCCACTTCTTCCAAAATGTTGGGACAGGGCGCCTCGCATCAGAGCAGTATACGAAGGAATAACAATCAAAGTTGTTATGATATTGGTCCCTCCCAACTGCCTTCGTGTGGTAAGATAATTCATGTATATTACAGAAGCAGTCAACGTCTAGGTCCAGCCCTTGGCTCCTCATCGCCCAAATAAAAACCCTGATTCTAATTAAAGGTTCAGGAGTAAGTTGATGAAGGTATATCTCAAATCTTCTTAACACTTCGACTAACATCTTATGCAAAGGAAACCAAAGACCAGCCTTCAAGAAACCCTTGAATATTACCACTTCGTCAGCTTCAAGAAGAGGAACAGTGTTCTCTCCTCCGGTCCTCGTATGGATATATCACGAAAATAATTGCCCTTCATCGCTTCAATGTGCCATTTTTTAACAGTGGACTTTCCAAACACAACATGACTCGGCCTCCACGGCCGATCTTCGACATCATTGTTATCACTCTCAATACCAAAATCCTCGCTATCACTAGAATTTTCAGATAGCCCAGCTAAAATCTCATCAGTTATTTTTCTACATTTGTCCTCTCCATAGCTTCATAAAACCTAGATAGTGCGGGGTTGTCACTCCTTTTTATCTTTGGTCATCTCAGCCTTGGTTGAAACAAAAAGTCGAAGCTCAAAATAAATCGCAGTTACAGAATCAGCAAGCTAAACAACAAAACCAACACAAGTTTGATAGCATGAAAAATATTTTCATCGCAACCCTCATATATATATATATGCAAACCACCACTGAGCGGTGGGCCCCATGAGACAGAAGGTTTCACTATTCTAGCAAAGGGAAAGTGTTTTTTTTGACCTACGGCTAAAGGTCTTCGTTCGTTTCATAGTCCGAATTTGTTATAAAGAAACAAACTAATACTGCGAGGGGCTACTGTTGGGGGCCTTCGTCTTCCGAAGGTCCTCAAAAACACGGCTAACTACTTGTTTTTGACATGTTATTAAGTGTTATAGGAGCTTTGGTACCAGAAAAGCTTCAGTTTTGATCAATGGAAGTGCGACGAAGCAAGCTTCATTATGATGACGAGGGAAAAGCAGGCTTCGTTACGATGACGAGGGAAGGTGACATAGGAAGAAGGTGTATGAGTCAAACTGCTAGGTGAAAATGACAAAATTGTGCTGCTCAGTGTTTAGCACAGCGGCTAGGTTGACTGTGCTGCTCAACCTAGGATTGTCCTCACTGACAGGTGAGACAACCACGCCTCCTGTGCTGCAAGATGGACGGCAGGGGTAATACCTCAGGTTGAGACCATTGGCTACCCCGCCGAACACTGAGCAGTAGTGCGAAAGCGCACGCCATGTGGCATCTTGCATGGCTGCCTTGGCTGAGTCCCGCTCAGAGATAGAATAGTGCTCTGAGCAGACCTCCGCACCCCGGAGACTGTTCTCCGGATGGCACACCAAGCAGGTCGCCTCCCAGTGGTTCGGGTAAACCCCATGACAGTGCTGGAAGACAACACAGCGATACTCGATAGACCAAGTGCGCCAATCAAGTGCCTGGCGTAGCAAGGTGTCGAGCGCATCGTGGAAGTGACACCCGTGAGCGGTGTCGCGAGTGATGGGTTGGGCGACCCATCCTTCCGGCTCCTGGTCGGCTGAAAGGTCAGTGCTGAAGCTCAAGATGCCGTCGCTGCCTCCGTCGTCAGGGTCTCCTCCAGCAGCTACTCCAGCGGCTGGGGCGCTCAGTGGTGGTGTAGGGGGTGCCTCCAGTGGGAGCACAGGGGAGCAGCTCCTCACAGCCTCTATCTCCTGCTGAAGCGAGAAAGAAGAGCCCTGCTGCCCTAGCTCCTGTCGTCGACGTTCCTGCTCCTCGTGCAGGCAGTGATGCAGCCTCTCCAAGTGGCTGGACTGACCGGTCACTGGACGGCGAAGCAGACGCTCCACGAGACGAGAGGTTAAGAAGGGGATGATAGACTTCCGTGCGATGTGTCTAAGACGAGCCATCTACAAAAGACACCATAAGTACAAGAGTGAGAACAGAACTATTATGACCAGCAAGTAAACCATAAATAAATAAATAAATAAAGAATGAGGCTAAACAAAAGTTTTAGCAAGGTATACTATATATAGTAGAACATAGGTTCGGTCGATATGACCAACTTTTGAAGGGATATCAGAGTCAAGGTGATAATAGGGGTCTATAATCCTTAGAACAATCATTCTACTCTAGGTCAGCAGTCCTACAGTCAGCACGGCTTTGATACCACCTATGTCACACCCGGTTTTAGAAGGCAAACCGAATGCGAACCATGTACGTGCCAGGATCAGCAATTCACGTACACAGCAGTTACATAACTGGACATCATCACACAGTGCTCAAATAATAACATAAAAGGGGGAATAATAGTCGATTACATCATATGTCTGAGACATCCACATAGTCTTTACAATAATCAAAGTGCGGAAAAGAAATGTAGATACACGCGGCCTTCACAGGCAGCCGACTGGGGGGTTGCCGCTAACCCACGCCTAGAACTCGTCGTAATCTTGGAACTCCTGGAAGTCTCCTTCCACGGCTTCATCTTCTCCTGAGTAGTGGTTGCAATGCGGACAACCTGGGGAAGGGGGGGTTTGGTGTGTAGAGCAAGGGTGAGTACACATCAACATACTCAGCAAGTATCCTGTTTGGCTGTAGTGGACTAGCTTTATGTGGGGGGTAAGTCAAGCAGTTGATTTTAGTTGGTCAGATTATTATTACTAGTAGAGAGAGCTAGATTTTAGAATTAACCCACGTTATTAACCCAAATGTACCCTTTCCAAATGGAAAGAATACCACTTATCATTACCATAGTCAATACCAAAACCACCATTCTCATAACCACCTATAATCTGAACATCTCTGATCAAGTATCACTAATCAATGGAGCTCCCTTGGCCGCTCATAACTGCGAGCATGACTGATATATTAGTTTTCATAACACTCTGCAGAGGTTGCGCACTTTACCCACAAGTCGTGATTCCCTTTCTGCCCGGAGATCATGACTCTCCATTGGTCACTACCAAGGTGACCCAACAGGGTATCACTACGTAGCCTTTACAAAGATTCCCCGAGGCTATAGCCGCCCGTTAGGTTTCCTAAATGCATCGCACTCCTCCCCAAGGGGCGAACCAACCTTGGCAGAGCGAGCCGCATACACCGAGCCCCATTAACGGCTAAGCGAACTACACCCTGGTTCCTCTAATTATTCAGCTAAGGGCGTCCCATTCCACCCTCATGGTTGCACTATTTTCTCGGGCGGTCATCCAACGAACAGGTCCTTACGGAGAGGCACTCGAGAAACCGCTCGAGTCCCCTTAAATGCCACAAGTATGTCATCATAAATAAGAAGGAAAACAATGTATCATAGGTAAATCTCATCATGTTCATTGATTAATGTTAAGCACTAGCATAAAGCTAAACCAGAATAATCCAACCCAAATAGGTAAGCAAGGACATGGATAACAAAAACTAGTCAATCCTTAGGTATAAACTGTGTAAACGCGGAAAGTGAATTATAGAATTGTATAGGACATAGATGGGTCAAGGGACACTTGCCTCCACCAACCAACTGCTGCTCAGGATCTTCTCCTGTGAGTTCTTTATACTCCTCAACCAGACCGTTATCTATGCGAGCGCAAACATACATCCATCCATTTGAATTAGGAAATAAACAGTACACCATACAAGAGAGCAGATAAGTCAAATATGCATAAAAAATATGACATATGGTCTTGCATTCGCAATTGCTAGAAAAATAAGAAGGAAGGTCTCATAGTGGCTAAAGCTATAATCGAAGCGTGTTACGGGTAGATGTATAATTAATCATTACGTCATCTAGTTCCACTTAGTTACACTAACAAGTATTAATCACATGCACTAATAGAGTTATAACTATTTCCAATTGGCCACATTAAACTAAGTCAATGATTAACTACGTGAGATAATTAACGTAATCAATTCTGAGTTGAGTTTCCATTTCATTAATATAAATAACGTGATCAACGCGCATAAAATACACGGGGGAGGGGGGTAGACGGGTGGCTAGGGGTAGACGAGCACGTCACCCCCGATAGGACGCTACGCGTCGCGCCGAGGGCACGGTGAGCCGTGCCCAAGCACTGCGCGCACCACACGAGCACGCGCACGTGCAAGGCCAAGCTGACGCGCCGCGAACGAATCGCGCGCATGTCAGGCCGAGCCACGGGCAGGGGGTCGTGCCACGCAGCGGCACTGCGGCCGCGCGAGCCGAGGCCGCACTGCGTAGGGGCGCCACGCCACGCTGGGACAGGGGCAGGGGGCCACGCGCCAGGGGGCCGGGACGTGCCATGGCCGCGCGCCGAGGCCGCGCCGAGAAGGTGGGAGCGCGGGGGCTACACGCTGGTCGAGCTCAAGGCCATGCGCCATAGGCACGCTGGGCCGAGCTCAAGGCCGCGCCAGGGCAGGGGAGGGACGGGGCACGCCGAGGCGGGCGCGCGCACGCCAGGTGTCGCGAGCAGGGGCAGGCATGCCACGCCGCGCCACCACGGGCTACTGCAGGGGAGGGGGCTGGGACCGCGCGCGCCAGAGCGGAGAACCGCGCCGCGGCCGGGGGAGCGAGGCCGGGCCGCGCCGAGGCGAGACCCCGCTGGGGCGGGGCGGACACGGCGCGGGCAGGGGCGGCGAGGCCGAGCAGGCACGCCAGGGACGATGGCCGAGCACGCCGGGGCGGGGTAGCCACGCGCGCCGGGGCGGGGGAGCCGCGCGCGCCGGGGCAGGTCGCCGGGGCGGGGGGAAAACCGTGCACGCCGGGGCGGGTCGCCGGGGTCGCGCGAGCGCGAGGGAGAGGGAGGGAGGCCGCGCTGGGCTAAGGAAGGAGAAGGGGGAGGCAGGGGAGAGGGGAAAGAGAGCTCACCGCGCAGGGAGGGGGCGAGGGCGGTAACGGGACGGGGCCCGAGCGAGGGCGAACCGAGGAGGAAGATGAGATGCGCAAGGGAGAGGGAGATCATGCGTGGGGAGAGAGAGGGGTTTAGGGGAAGGGGCGGCTGACGGGCGGGGCCCACAGGGGGAAGGCAGTGGTGGTTCCAACCGCCGTGCGCACAGCGCGCGTGGGGGCGGGGGGGGAGGCTGGGCCGCGCGGGGGGCTTGGCTGGGCCGTCGAGCCGCCCCAAGAAGGAGAGAGGGGGGAAGCCGCGACTGGGCCGCGCGCCTGGCCGGGCCGCAAGGAGAGGGGGAGGGGAGAGAAGCGAAAAAGGGTTTTTCCTTTTTCTAATCTATTTGCTAAATGTATGATTTCACAATTTCACTCAACCAAAATAAATGCATGGACCGGTATGGCACAACAAACAAAAGAAAATATTTCTAGAGTTTACTTACACAAGGTTTCGAGCTAAATCTCGCTAGAAGTTTGAAAATGAACAAGGCTTAGCGAGAAGAAAAAGAAAGAGGAAAGGTAACACCCGAATTTGGGGAGTGCTGGAAAAGAAGAAGAAAAAGAATTCAACTCTCAAATTCGGGGCGTTACACGTACACAACGATTACGTAATGGAACATCATCATGCATTGCTCAAAGTAAATAGCGGAAAGGTACTTTTATTACATCAAGATGTCCAAGACATCCATAGAGTCTTTAACATAGCATAGTCATTTAATATCATCAAAGTGCGGAATATGAAACGTAGTAGATAAGGCCTTCATAGGCAGCTGACTGGGGGTTTGTGAAAGGGAAATGTGCCCTTGGGCCATTTCTAAGTATTTTGGTGATTGAGTGCCAACACATGTGCTTAATTGTGAATTTGTGGACATGGATGAACAAGGTGCAAATCATGAAGTAAAGGTATGTTTCTAAGCCTTAGTACATTGGTTTTGTGGACTAACATATTTGTCTAAGTGTTAGAAACAGAAAGAAGAAAAAGAGAAAAGGGGAGAGAAAGACTTGGCTGTGTGCAGCCAAGTCCCAGCTCGGTCTGGAGCACCGGACTGTCCGGTGTGCACCGGACAGTGTCCGGTGCGCCAGGCCGACTCGGCGCGAACTGGCCGCTCTCGGGAAATTGGCCGACGGCGTACGGCTAAAATTCACCGGACTGTCCGGTGTGCACCAGACTGTCCGGTGAGCCAACGGTCGGCCGCGCAATCCGCGCGGGACACGTGGCCGAGCCAACGGTCGGAAGACGGCACCGGACTGTCCGGTGTGCACCGGACTGTCCGGTGCGCCAACGGCTCTCAGATCCCCGCCGGTCTGCAACGGTCGGGAAGCGCTGGATAAGGAAAGAAATCGGTCACCGGACATGTCCGGTGTGCACCGGACTGTCCGGTGCCCCCGACGACAGAAGGCAAGGATGGCCTTCCAGATTTGCTCTCAACGGCTCCTAGCTGCCTTGGGGCTATAAAAGGGGCCCCTAGGCGCATGGACGAGACACACAAGCAACTCTTGAGCATTCTTGATCATCCACACAAGTTCTTTGCGCATTCGTTTGTGATTCTAAGTGATTCGAGCTCTGTTCTAGTGTGAACTCTGAGATAGTCATTCGAGCTCGAGTCTTGGCCGTGTGTGTGCGCTTTTGCTGTGGATTTGTGTGTGTTGCTTCCCTCCCTTACTCTGTGCTCTCTTTGTGATCATATACTTGTAAGGGCAAGAGACTCCAATTTGTGGAGATTCCTTGCAAACGGGATAGTGAAAGGAACAACAAAACAACGTGGTATTCAAGTGGGTCTTTGGACCGCTTGAGAGGGGTTGATTGCAACCCTCGTCCGTTGGGACGCCACAACGTGGAAGTAGGCAAGCATTGGCTTGGCCGAACCACGGGATAAACCACCGTGTCACATTTGTGCTTGATCTTTTGTGGTATTGTGTTTTGTTGAGACTTCACCTTAGCCACTTGGCAATAATCGTGCTAACGCTTAACAAGTTTTTGTGGCTTAAGTTTGAAGTTTTTACAGGATCACCTATTCACCCCCCCCCCCTCTAGGTGCTCTCAATTGGTATCGGAGCCGTTCTATTCACAAAGGGACTAACCGCCCGAATAGATGGATCCTAAGGGGAAGGGTATTGTGATCAACGACAAAGAAAAGGAGACCTTCGTCAACGAGCCGAAGGACGACAAGCCTACCGACTCCGGCTCGGGCCATAGACGAAAGGAAGGGAAGAAGAAGAAGACGAGGCGTATCAAGGAGATCATCTACTACGACGATAGTGATGAATCCACTTCTTCCCAAAAGGACGACGACAACGACTACAGGAAGACGGTCAATTCGAACTTTTCATTTGATTATTCCCGTATTCAACATAGTTCGAATTCGCATTTGCTTTCCATTCCTCTTGGCAAACCTCCACACTTCGATGGGGAGGACTACGGATTTTGGAGTCACAAAATGCGTAGTCACTTATTCTCTCTCCATCCTAGCATATGGGAGATTGTGGAGAACGGAATGAAATTCGATAGCTCGGATAGCCCTATGCTTATAAATGAACAGATTCATAAAAATGCACAGGCTACTACTGTTCTCTTAGCATCTTTGTGCAGGGAAGAGTACAATAAGGTGAGCGGCTTGGACAATGCCAAGCAGATATGGGACACCCTCAAGATCTCTCACGAGGGGAACGACATCACCATGCTCACCAAGATGGAGTTGGTGGAGGGCGAGCTTGGACGGTTCGCCATGATAAGGGGAGAGGAGCCAACTCAGACGTACAACAGGCTCAAGACCCTTATCAACAAAATAAGGAGCTACGGAAGCACGCGTTGGACGGATCACGATGTCGTCCGCCTAATGCTCAGGTCCTTTACCGTACTTGATCCTCATCTCGTGAACAATATTCGTGAGAATCCCAGGTACACGATGATGACGCCCGAGGAAGTGCTTGGAAAATTCGTAAGCGGGCGGATGATGATCAAGGAGGCAAGATACGTCGACGAAGCGTTGAACGGTCCGATCAACGAGCTGCAACCCCTTGCTCTCAAGGCAACACGAAGCAAGGAGGCGCTACCTAGCAAGGTGGCACAGATTGAGGCGGCTGGCCTTAATGATGAAGAGATGGCTCTCATCATTAAAAGATTCAAGACGGTGCTTAAAGGTCACAAGGGACAACCAAGCAAGACCAAAGCCAAGGGGAAGCGCTCATGCTTCAAATGCGGTAAGCTTGGTCATTTCATTGCTAACTGTCCCGATAATGAAAGTGACCAGGAAAAGGGGAACAAAAGAGAGAAGAAGAAGCAATACAAGAAGGCAAAAGGCGAGGCGCATCTAGGAAAGGAGTGGGACTCGGATTGCTCCTCCTCCGACTCCGACAACGAAGGACTCGCCGCCACTGCCTTCAACAAATCGGCTCTCTTCCCCAACGAGCGTCTCACTTGCCTTATGGCAAGGGAGAAGAAGGTGAGTACTCAAGACTCCACTTATGCTTCTTCTAGTGATAGTGAGTCTAGTGACGATGATGACATAGATTATTCTTGCTTGTTCAAAGGCTTAGATAGATCTAAGATAGATAAAATCAATGAATTGATTGATGCTTTGAATGAAAAGGATAGGCTTTTAGAGAAGCAAGAGGATTTATTGTATGATGAACATGATAAATTTGTAGAGGCACAAAAATCATATGCTTTAGAAGTGAAAAGAAATGAAATGCTTTCTAGTGAAATATCTTCCTGTCATGAAACCATTTCTACCTTAAGAAGTGTTAATATTGATTTAAGTGCTAAACTAGAAGTAGCTAGTAAATCAAATTCTTGTGTTGAACATGTTGAAATTTGTACTAGGTGTAAGGATTTTGATGTTAATGCTTGTAGTGAACACCTAGTTCTAATTTCCAAATTAAATGATGAAGTGGCTAGTCTTAATGCCCAACTTAAGACTAGCAAGAATGAAGTTGATAAAATAAAATTTGCAAGGGATGCCTACACGGTTGGTAGACACCCCTCAATTAAGGATGGGCTTGGCTTCAAGAGAGAAGCCAAGAACTTAACAAGCCATAAGGCTCCCGTCTTCGTCAAGGAGAAAGGGAAGGCCCCTATGGCAAATAGTGCTAAAAAGAACCATGCTTTCTTATACCATGATAGGAGACATGCTAGAAATGTTTATAATGATTTTGATTCACATGTTTATGATTCTCATGCCATGTTTGCCTCTAGTTCCTCTCATAAGCATGATAGAAATATGAGTAGGAGAAATGTTGCGCATATGCCTAGGAGAAATATTGCTCATGTGCCTGGAAAGAATGTTATTCATGCTCCTAGGAAAGTAATGAATGAACCTTCTACCATTTATTATGCTTGTAATGCTCCCTTTGCTATTTGTAGAAAGGGAAAGAAGGTTGTTGCTAGGAAATTAGGGGCTAGATGCAAGGGAGATAAATCTTGCATTTGGGTCCCTAAAGATATTTGTACTAACCTTGCAGGACCCAACATGAGTTGGGTACCTAAGACCCAAGCCTAAATTTGCCTTGCAGGTTTATGCATCCGGGGGTTCAAGCTGGATTATCGACAGCGGATGCACAAACCATATGACGGGGGAGAAGAAGATGTTCACCTCCTACGTCAAAAATAAGGATTCCCAAGATTCAATCATATTCGGTGACGGGAATCAAGGCAAGGTAAAAGGATTAGGTAAAATTGCAATTTCTAATGAGCATTCTATATCAAATGTATTCCTAGTGGAGAGTCTTGGATATAATTTGCTATCTGTTAGTCAATTATGTCAAATGGGATATAATTGTTTATTTACAAATGTAGATGTGTCTGTCTTTAGAAGATGTGATGGTTCACTAGCTTTTAAGGGTGTACTAGACGGCAAGCTTTATTTAGTTGACTTTGCAAAAGAAGAGGCCGGTCTAGATGCATGCTTAATGGCTAAGACTTGCATGGGCTGGCTGTGGCATCGCCGCTTAGCACATGTGGGGATGAAGAACCTCCACAAGCTTCTAAAGGGAGAACACGTGATAGGTCTAACAAATGTTTATTTTGAAAAAGATAGACCTTGTGCAGCTTGTCAGGCAGGTAAACAAGTGGGAGGAGCACATCACAGCAAGAATGTGATGACCACGTCGAGACCCCTGGAGCTGCTGCATATGGACCTCTTCGGACCCGTCGCCTATCTAAGCATAGGAGGAAGTAAGTATGGTTTAGTTATTGTTGATGACTTTTCCCGCTTCACTTGGGTGTTCTTTTTGCAGGATAAGTCTGAAACTCAAGGGACCCTCAAGCGCTTCCTCAGGAGAGCTCAAAATGAGTTTGAGCTCAGGGTGAAGAAGATAAGGAGCGACAATGGGTCCGAGTTCAAGAACCTTCAAGTGGAGGAGTTTCTTGAGGAGGAAGGGATCAAGCACGAGTTCTCCGCTCCCTACACACCACAGCAAAATGGTGTGGTAGAGAGGAAGAACAGGACGCTAATCGATATGGCGAGGACGATGCTTGGAGAGTTCAAGACCCCCGAGTGCTTTTGGTCGGAAGCCGTGAACACGGCTTGCCACGCCATCAACAGGGTCTACCTTCACCGCCTCCTCAAGAAGACGTCATATGAGCTACTAACCGGTAACAAACCCAATGTATCGTACTTTCGTGTATTTGGGAGCAAGTGCTACATTCTAGTGAAGAAGGGTAGAAATTCTAAGTTTGCTCCCAAAGCTGTAGAAGGGTTTTTGTTAGGTTATGATTCAAATACAAAGGCGTATAGGGTCTTCAACAAATCATCGGGTTTGGTTGAAGTCTCTAGCGACGTTGTATTTGATGAGACTAATGGCTCTCCAAGAGAGCAAGTTGTTGATTGTGATGATGTAGATGAAGAAGATGTTCCGACGGCCGCTATACGAACCATGGCGATTGGAGACGTTCGGCCACAGGAACAAGATGAACGAGATCAACCTTCTTCCTCAACAACGGTGCAACCCCCAACTCAAGATGATGAACAGGTTCATCAAAAGGAGGCGTGTGATCAAGGGGGAGCACAAGATGATCACGTGATGGAGGAAGAAGCGCAACCGGCACCTCCAACCCAAGTTCGAGCGATGATTCAGAGGGATCATCCCGTCGACCAAATTCTGGGTGACATTAGCAAGGGAGTAACTACTCGATCTCGATTAGTTAATTTTTGTGAGCATTACTCTTTTGTCTCCTCTATTGAGCCTTTCAGGGTAGAGGAGGCCTTGCTAGATCCGGATTGGGTGTTGGCCATGCAGGAGGAACTTAATAACTTCAAGCGCAATGAAGTTTGGACGCTGGTGCCTCGTCCCAAGCAAAACGTTGTGGGAACTAAGTGGGTGTTCCGCAACAAACAGGACGAGCACGGAGTGGTGACAAGGAACAAGGCTCGACTTGTGGCAAAAGGTTATGCCCAAGTCGCAGGTTTGGACTTTGAGGAGACTTTTGCTCCTGTGGCTAGGCTAGAGTCCATTCGTATCTTGCTAGCATATGCCGCTCACCATTCTTTCAGGTTGTACCAAATGGATGTGAAGAGCGCGTTCCTCAACGGGCCAATAAAGGAGGAGGTGTACGTAGAGCAACCCCCTGGCTTCGAGGATGAACGGTACCCCGACCACGTGTGTAAGCTCTCTAAGGCGCTCTATGGACTTAAACAAGCCCCAAGAGCATGGTATGAATGCCTTAGAGATTTCTTAATTGCTAATGCTTTCAAGGTTGGGAAAGCCGATCCAACTCTTTTCACTAAGACATGTGATGGTGATTTGTTTGTATGCCAAATTTATGTCGATGACATAATATTTGGTTCTACTAATCAAAAGTCTTGTGAAGAGTTTAGCAGGGTGATGACGCAGAAATTCGAGATGTCGATGATGGGCGAGTTGAACTACTTCCTTGGGTTCCAAGTGAAGCAACTCAAGGACGGCACCTTCATCTCCCAAACGAAGTACACGCAAGATCTGCTAAAGCGGTTTGGGATGAAGGACGCCAAGCCCGCAAAGACACCGATGGAAACCGACGGACACACCGACCTCAACAAAGGAGGTAAGTCCGTTGATCAAAAAGCATACCGGTCAATGATAGGATCTTTACTTTATTTATGTGCTAGTAGACCGGATATTATGCTTAGCGTATGCATGTGTGCTAGATTTCAATCCGATCCTAAGGAGTGTCACTTGGTGGCGGTGAAGCGAATTCTTAGATATTTAGTCGCTACGCCTTGCTTCGGGATCTGGTATCCAAAGGGGTCTAACTTTGACTTGATTGGGTACTCAGATTCCGACTATGCTGGATGTAAGGTCGATAGGAAGAGTACATCAGGGACGTGCCAATTCTTAGGAAGGTCCCTGGTGTCATGGAACTCTAAGAAACAAACCTCCGTTGCCCTATCCACCGCTGAGGCCGAGTACGTTGCCGCAGGACAGTGTTGCGCGCAACTACTTTGGATGAGACAAACCCTCCGGGACTTTGGCTACAATCTGAGCAAAGTCCCACTCCTATGTGATAATGAGAGTGCTATCCGAATAGCGGAAAATCCTGTTGAGCACAGCCGCACAAAGCACATTGACATCCGGCATCACTTTTTGAGAGACCACCAGCAAAAGGGAGATATCGAAGTGTTTTATGTAAGCACCGAGAACCAGCTAGCCGATATCTTTACCAAGCCTTTAGATGAGAAGACCTTTTGCAGGCTGCGTAGTGAGCTAAATGTCTTAGATTCGCGGAACTTGGATTGAATTGTAGCATACATGTGTTTATGCCTTTGATCATGTCCATTCTGCATTCTGTTGCTTATTATGGTGCTCAAGTTGTACAAACACTCCCTGGACCTCACAAGTCCGTTGCAAAGTGATGCACATGTTTAGGGGGAGATGTGTTACAACTTGACCCTTTGAGACTAACCATATGCTTGAGTTTGCTTATTTTAGTCTCAAAGGAGAATTGAAAGGGAAAAGGTGGACTTGGACCATGAAAGACTTCCACTGCACTCCGATGAGAGGGTAACTTATTCCAAGTTCATCTCATTAACTCTTATTGCCATTTGCTCTTAATTGAAGATTTTGGTGAGGCAATGGGGTTAAAGGGCCAAGATTTATCCCGTTTTGGTGCTTGATGCCAAAGGGGGAGAAAATAAAGGCCAAAGCAATAAATGGATCAGCTACCACTTGAGAGATTTTGAAAATAGTAGAATAGAGTTTTTGGTTTGTCAAAATTCTTAAGTTGTCTCTCTTGTCAAAAGTTGGCTTCTTGTGGGGAGAAGTATTGTTTATGGGAAAAAGGGGGAGTTTTTGAAATCTTTGATCAATCTCTTTTTGAATGACTCTCTTTATGCTTAAACATGTGTGTTTAACTTAGAGATAGAGATTTGTGTTTGATTTGCAAAAACAAACCAAGTGGTGGCAAAAGATGATCCATATATGCCAAAATTGATTCAAAATAAATTTAAGTGTTATTTGAATTGAGTTTGCACTTGTTCTAGTTGCTTTATGTTGTGTTGGCATAAATCACCAAAAAGGGGGAGATTGAAAGGGAAATGTGCCCTTGGGCCATTTCTAAGTATTTTGGTGATTGAGTGCCAACACATGTGCTTAATTGTGAATTTGTGGACATGGATGAACAAGGTGCAAATCATGAAGTAAAGGTATGTTTCTAAGCCTTAGTACATTGGTTTTGTGGACTAACATATTTGTCTAAGTGTTAGAAACAGAAAGAAGAAAAAGAGAAAAGGGGAGAGAAAGACTTGGCTGTGTGCAGCCAAGTCCCAGCTCGGTCTGGAGCACCGGACTGTCCGGTGTGCACCGGACAGTGTCCGGTGCGCCAGGACGACTCGGCGCGAACTGGCCGCTCTCGGGAAATTGGCCGACGGCGTACGGCTAAAATTCACCGGACTGTCCGGTGTGCACCGGACTGTCCGGTGAGCCAACGGTCGGCCAGGGCCAACGGTCGGCCGCGCAATCCGCGCGGGACACGTGGCCGAGCCAACGGTCGGAAGACGGCACCGGACTGTCCGGTGTGCACCGGACTGTCCGGTGCGCCAACGGCTCTCAGATCCCCGCCGGTCTGCAACGGTCGGGAAGCGCTGGATAAGGAAAGAAATCGGTCACCGGACATGTCCGGTGTGCACCGGACTGTCCGGTGCCCCCGACGACAGAAGGCAAGGATGGCCTTCCAGATTTGCTCTCAACGGCTCCTAGCTGCCTTGGGGCTATAAAAGGGGCCCCTAGGCGCATGGAGGAGACACACAAGCAACTCTTGAGCATTCTTGATCATCCACACAAGTTCTTTGCGCATTCGTTTGTGATTCTAAGTGATTCGAGCTCTGTTCTAGTGTGAACTCTGAGATAGTCATTCGAGCTCGAGTCTTGGCCGTGTGTGTGCGCTTTTGCTGTGGATTTGTGTGTGTTGCTTCCCTCCCTTACTCTGTGCTCTCTTTGTGATCATATACTTGTAAGGGCAAGAGACTCCAATTTGTGGAGATTCCTTGCAAACGGGATAGTGAAAGGAACAACAAAACAACGTGGTATTCAAGTGGGTCTTTGGACCGCTTGAGAGGGGTTGATTGCAACCCTCGTCCGTTGGGACGCCACAACGTGGAAGTAGGCAAGCATTGGCTTGGCCGAACCACGGGATAAACCACCGTGTCACATTTGTGCTTGATCTTTTGTGGTATTGTGTTTTGTTGAGACTTCACCTTAGCCACTTGGCAATAATCGTGCTAACGCTTAACAAGTTTTTGTGGCTTAAGTTTGAAGTTTTTACAGGATCACCTATTCACCCCCCCCCCTCTAGGTGCTCTCAGTTTGCCACTAACATAACTAGAACTCATTGTAGTACTGGAACTCCTCAAAGTCCTCCATGTTGCCAGCATCTCCTCCTGAGCACTGAATACAGTGGGGACAACCTGGGGTGGGGGTGTTTTGAAAGCAAGGGTGAGTACACATCAACGTACTCAGCAAATGTCCCGTTTGGCTAAAGTGGACTAGATGTATGTGGAGTTAAGGTTAAGCAATTGCTTTTAGTTGGTCAAGTATTTATTACTAAAGGTAGAGCCAAATTTTAGTAAGAAACCTAGTTATTACCCAAATGTACTCCCTCCAAGAGGGAATACCAGAGATCATAATTATAACCTTCATCATTAAACATCATCATAAAAGTATTCAAAGTTCTTCTAATCAAAGAGGATCCCAAGGCCGTTCTTAACCGTGAGCTCGGCTGATATACCAGTTTCTAACACTCTACAGAGGTTGCACAATTTACCCACGAGTCGTGATTCCCATTTTGCCCAAAGATCATGACTCCCCATTGATCACTACCAAGGTGACCTGGCAGGGTCTCACTATGTAGCCTTTACAAAGACTCCCCTGGTGCATAGCTGCTCGTTAGGTTTCGCCAGTCGTACAACGCAGTACACCTCCCCAAGGTGGGTGACTAACAAAACCAAATCGAATGAACCTCTACACCCCCTTGGAAGAGCGAGCACTACGCCCTGGCCTGCACCGACGGCCCTCCAGTAAAGCCAACTACACCCCCAGGTTCATCTAATTACTCAGCTAAGGGCGTCTCATTCCACCCTGTCACACCCGGGTTTCGAGGGTACCAAGACACGAGCGCGAACATAATCACCAAGTGTGCTGGGACCAAGTCTCACACATATGATGACTCATGGTACAGAAACGAATGTCACATCTTTACTGTATAATAGGAGTTCTGTACAAAATAAATAAATAAATGATTACATCATATGGAGACAACGATCCAACAACCCAAAGTTGACTGGGAGACGACTGCTTAGACCTCTCACAAACTCATCACAACATCCTCCATGCGCCTCATCCTGCGGTACCTGTTCTTGACCTATGGGGGTGTGAGACAGCAAGGCTGAGCCTTGATTTTAAAGTTGGTCAAAATTTTATTAGCAGTTACTAATTGTAAGTAGATACCAACCCAAATAAGTAATAGATCAAAATTGATAACAACACCCGCGATGCAATGCATATGACAAATTGAATTTAATTCCATAAGTTTATCATGTGAGTGTCTGAGCCGCTCATGACCGTGAGCACGGTTGATATACCAGTTTTACGCTATGCAGAGGTTGTGCATCTTTATCCACAAGTCATGTTACCCATCTGTCAAGGGGTCATGAATCCCATACACCTCTACCAAGGAGGCGAGGCAGGGTAACACTACGAGGCCTTTAAAAGTTCCACTAGCTTCAGAAAACCCGCTACAGTTTCTAGGAAGCTCCAATGCAGGGATCCCTCGCCTGACCACCATCGCAACAAAGTCAACCCAAGGACCTCCGTACACTAACCACTACCCTACTGCCTTTGCCCCTTTCGGGTAAGGTAGTCCTCCACTAGCTTTCCTAATTAGTCAACCAAGTGCTTCCCATACCGCCCTTGTGGTAGCACTGTTTTCCCAGGTGGTTCTCCATGTTCCAATTAACAATATGATCTTATCATGAACAATAATTAAACAACAACATAATTGGAACATGACCATAATGAAACATTAGTTTCCCAAAACCAGGTAGAGCAATAGCAAATCTACTCAATAATTCATCTGTTTGCAAGGTGAGGGATAAACAATGCTAGGGAAACCTATTAGGTCCCATCAAATTAACCTGAGCATGTCACAGTGCTTAACAGCAAACATTATTAGGTAAAAAGGAGTGATCAAGGGCACAACTTGCCTGAGACTCGAAATTCTAGGTACCAGGACGATCTTCAGATTCTCATGACCTCATTGCTATTCACAGAAATACAAATGAACATGGTATAGGTAAAATTAACATCACACCAAACATAAGCACAAACTGCATAATAATATTCTATGTGTTGTAACGAGATCGAAGGTTCAAGAACCACTAAATTCAGAGCTACAGTTATAAATTTATGAATTTCTAAAGATTTAAGAGTGGGGTACAAAAGAAATTAAGTACATAATTTGAATTTTGGTTTCATGGTAATACAAGGTTACTAGATGATGAAGAATATTATTAGGAGACTAATGCAATTGGAATGGATCAAATCAGAGTTGAAATGGATTAAATATGAATTAAACATGGTTCTAGAATTATTTCCATATTATAAATTATTTTCTGAATTATTTTATTCAATATATGAGTTCTCTGGGTTGCGCACATCATTATCAGGAAGTTCGGGGTTCTAATTATAAACATGGGGACTAAATTCTAATTATTTTCTATCTGGTGGTGATGGTGGGTTGATTTCCAATAAAGTCTGTGGCTCATATGCAATTGTCTGAAGCCAAAGGGGTACGCTTAGAACTTGGCCATCCGATCCAGTATTGACGACCCATATTAGACTTGCCCGAAGGGATGAGTGACTTTATATCGGAGCCATGGACACCAAATCCAATGGCCACGACGCCCGAGATGGATTGGCCACCTGATCAGGTACCAACGTCCACGATTAAATTCCTCAAAAAGGGGGGGGGGGTATCAGCCGTGTTGTAATCATAAGCGCACATTTCAAATCCGACGGTGCGCAGTGCCCCCACGAACCGGTACACCAGGAACTAATCTCCTCCACCCGTTTTGAGATCAATGGCCCCAGACTCATCTACCTTTCCCCCCGTGGACACAGCGACGGCACCCGTGCTAGGCACGACGGCGACCCCGCCGAAGAGCTGTGACATGGCCCACAATTGCTACCGATTCCAATCCGGCAAGTGTTGTGTAATGTGGGGATGAAGTCAAAGGAACGGGACCTTGTCATTACCAATTAGGGTGGCGCAGGAACCCTTGCCCACGCCAATGGTGGATCCATGGCGGCACATGAACGACAGCGAGAAATTCCCCAACAACGCCGCAACGAGCCTATCCCTAGGCACCCAGCGAAGCTCTTGGATCCATCTTTACGCTCCAAACGGCTATATGTGTTTGAATTAACGGCGGCGGCGGTGGTTCATCCCTGTCTCTGTGTGAGCCTTCGGCTAGCTCGACCCTTTCGGTCGCAATGGCCAGGAGAAGTGGCTACCCAGGTTATATGGTCACACGATCGGGGCAGAGTTGTTGGGAGGCGGTTCAGTGAGGATGAAATATGCACCAACGGCGGGAGTTTGTTACCGCCATGGCGATCCACGCGGAGGAGCTGACGCGGTGGCCCCATGAGCCAGTGATAGCTTTTCCAGGCGTGCACACGCCCATGCAACAGAAAGGGATGACCGACGGGGTGACCCCACACATCGGCACCGATCCCCCCAGTTGGGCTAGCGCGACCGAGATGAATGGGCCGACCGGTTTTAGCCCACGAAGACGAGGGGGGTTTCTTTTCTTTTTCTTCTCTATTTTCTATTTTATTCTCTCTCTCTTTTGTTTCAATTTCAAATCTATGTTTTAAATTCATTCTCCAAATTCAAAATTGATATACAAATGTAGCAATACAGAAAACACAGAATGGTATGCATAATCTTGTATTTCATTTATTAATTGTTCCTTTAACCATTTATGTGCACGATCTAAACATGAATATTATTCATTTTAAAGGAGTCATTGTTTTGAGTATGTAGTTTTAAAGGTTCATTTGAAATTCAATATTTTGTTTCTAAAAAGGTAAAGTATATCTTTGTTAAGAGTTATCTTAGGTTTGAATATTTTTAGGGAGTGTTTTATATAGCTCTTTAAGGAAATAATCCACTCAATGAATGAGTTGGAAATTCTTCTAAACCAACAACATAGAATTTTTGGATGTTACACACCCTCATGGTTGCACTGTTATCCCGGGTGGTCACTCAACGAACAGGTCCTTACGGAGAGGTACTCAGGAAAATAGCCTAAGTCTCCTAAAATGACACAAGATCATCATCGTGATAACATCATCGTATCATAAATATTCACATTATGTTCATTGATTAAGTTAAAGCAATAGCATAAAGCTAACCATGATAACCCAAAAGGTAAACAAGGATAAGTTAAATACGGACTAGTCAATCCTTAGTTTTCCATAATGTATTGCGGGACGGTAAATTACAAAGTAAGTAGGACATAATAGGTCAGAGGACACTTGTCTTCACTAGGTTGTTGCTCAGGAAGATCTTCGGCAACACACTTAGGAACCATGGGCTGCTCGTCGTCTAAATAAAGCGATCATACATTCAATTCATTTGGAAAATGACAAATGAACAGCACACCAATCATGTACAAACAATGGAACACATCTCAAAAGGAAAAGTATAAACTCAAAAGGAAGTTTAGGTTATAGGGTGAACTAAACACATTTAGTAGTTTGTGATTCCCTAAGTGTTGTCTATTTCCATGATTACATAATCTGATTCTACTCCTTTTAATGAGACATAAAAGTTAAACCAGGGATAAATCCATACATGACATATTATTAATCTCACAAAGTTAAATACCTAAGTATCATTAGAGTTTTCCTTTTTATTTTCTTATTTCATAAACAAATTATTACATACACTAACCTATAGCTTAGCCATAAAATTGAATTGTGCAGACAGTAGATGATCATAAATTATTTGAGCAGAGAATAATCCTATGAACATTTTACAATTTGAATCACTCAATTTGGAGCTCATATGAAAAGATATGAAATAAACAAGTTTTGAAGTTTAAAAATACAAAACTAGGTCTAATTCTGTGATTAACAAAAAGGTCAGGGGTCTGCCTACAAGATTATAGGGGTCTGCGCTAAACTACAGGACAGCGGGTTGATTCTCGGAAACCCGAGGGTCTCTTTAACAAATTTACACGCGAAGGGGTACGGGGTTGCGCTAGCTTCCCGATCACCGATCAACAGTTCGAATTAGAACAGCGAGCGAGGGCATGGGCGCGGGCTGCGAGCACCTGACAGGTGCGCTAGGGGTGGGTTGAGGCACTGGCACGTGAGGCCCACGAGTAAGTGGTGTGCTGAGGGCGTGGGGTGCGCTGGCCGCTAGATCTCAGACTAACAGTTTTGGTTCCACGGACCACGCGAATCGTTATCCGCACATTCAGGCCCTCCGATCAAGACTAGACGGTTAGGATCGGGCGCTAGGGGCTTTGTCTTCTCCGACCAGCCAGGGGCGGCGCTGTTCACGGTCACAACGGCGGCGGAGCTGTCGGCGGTGAGGCAGATATGGATTTCTAGGGGCGCTAGGGGTGGTCTGGGTAGCCAGGGTGGATGGGGAGGACTCGGCGAGTACTATGGCAGGATCGGGATAGCAGGAAAGGAGGTGTGGCGACCGGACGGCGGAGGGGGAGTCCTCGGCGGGCGGGGGAATAATCTGGTGAGCAATCGCGAGTGACTAAGTGCAAGATAGGGGAAATTAGGGGCGGGGTTAGGACGGTTACCTTGAGGGAAGACTCAGGGACTCACGAACGGCGTTCGAGGCACGGCGAGGACACGGGTCGACGGCGATGGAGCTATGGCCGTGAACTAGTGAGCGTGGATCAGGTGAACCAGAGGGGGAGGGGACGAACTGAGGGGTGTACCAAGTTGCGGGTGACAAGGCGGAGCTTACTGATGCAACGGATAAAGCGAGGGCTCGGCGGCGACCGCAGAACGGCGCGAGACCATGGTGAGTGGCAGCGGAGCTCCCTAGGTGTGCGCGTGGTGCGAGGCGAGTGCTAAGGGCTACGACTGTGCGAGTGAGGGAAGGGGAGGGCGAGCGGGTACTGGGTAGCTAGAAAAAGGCTAGGGTGGGGACGGTGCGGCCTCGACGTGCGTCATGGGCGCGGAGTCCACGGCGACGCGCGGGTCGTGCGTGGGCGGTTCGGAGGGGAAGGGTCCGACAGACAGGACCCACGAATCAGCGAGAGCGGGCGAGCGAACGGGCGGCCGGGCTGACGAGCGGGGCCCGCTGGATAGTGAAAGAAGGTGCGCATGCGTGGATGAGATCAGCGCCGACAAGTTGGCCCCACTGGGCAGCGAGAGGGAAAGAGGGAAGAGAGAGCGGGCGTCAGAAGGCACTGATAGGCAGGGGAGGGCTGGCGCGCGGGCGCACACGAGACTGGGCCGAGATGGGCCTGCTGGGCTGAAATGAGGTTTTTCTATTTTCTTGGAATTTCTAATTGCTTTTCTATTTTATTTTCTTTATGGATTCAAATCAAATTCAAACACCAATTCAAATCCAAATAATTTTAAACATGTGCATCAAACAAAAGAATAATTTAGGTTCAACATGATGCAACAATTCATGACCCACATAGTTTTGACAAAATAAATGTAATACCTAAATATGTAAACCATGAAAATAGTGTTGATCTCAATGTTTGGTGACCATTATTTATCATCACATGTGACTGACCATGTTTAAAAATGAGTAAATCCTTACTAAGACACAAATAAATCATTGCATCATATTGGATTTTTGTTTGTGCATTCAAAACAAAATAACAGGGATAAATATATTACATTGAGTAGAGGATTTGGGTTGAACCCTAGATTTGAATTTGAGATTTAAATAAAGAAGGAGAAGGAAATACCATGAAATACAAAATAAAATCATAAATGAGCAAATACCACACTAGTATTTTCAAGGGAATAATTAATCTAGGTACAAATTCACCTCAAGTTTGAAATTCAAATGGGGATTCGAAATTAAGAAAATTAAGAGAGAAAGGAAAAGAGAAAGTAAAAATAAAAAAAAGAAATGAATAAACCCCTAACTGGGCCTCAACACCCCATTTTGGCCCACTCCCGAACTCACCCGCGCGGCCCAGCTTACCAATGCCCGCGTGCGCCGACAGGTGGGCTCCGCCCGTCAGCCTCCCTCACGCGCTCGCTTGCTTCCCGCGGTCTCTGACCGGTGGGGCCTACCCGCGTCGTCAACCACCTTCCGACCTAGGCGCAGCTCGCGCGGACTCGCCCGGATCGCTCGGATCCTCCCCGCGAATGTCGCCGATGACCGAAACCCACCGTGGAGATTAAAACCCCAATCGGCCCCGCCTCCTCCTCAATTACTCCGCGTGCACCTCCTTCCCCCTCTCGCCCTGCTAAACCGCTCGTCGCCGTTAGAAGCCACCGAGAGCGCTTCGCCACCACAAATTCACACCGCCGCCGTGACGGAAATACGCGCCTGCTGCCGTTGAAGTCTCGGTTGGGGGCCGTGTGGCTTCCCTGCGACACCGGGAAGACGACCCCGACAAAGCCCGGCCGTATTGTTCGGCGGGGTGGCGCCGATTTCTCGCCGTAGTTGAGGCTTCGCCGCGGATCCGCCCTGTGCTGTGGACGGGTGTACTCCCCGACCTAATTTCTGGTATGAAGCCCTCCATCGAGTTCGCCTTGATTTCCTTTACGCATAGCACCTGTCGGAATAGAGTTTAGGGCACTGGTGCGCTGGATTTGGACCTCACCGGCGATGCTCCGCCGTGTTGGGGCGGCGGCGCGGCCGTGGTTGGTGACGGGGAGAGAAGACGTGTTCGCGCCGTCGGATTCTCTTTGGACGGCGCAGATTAGAGTAAGTAGCGTACCGCTTCGGGTGGGATCGTGCGCCGTCCGATCTTGATCGGTCGGTGGCAAATCAATACGGGATATTTAAATCTGAGCCGTAGATCGCGAATCGGACGTCCGTGATAGCGTACCGGTTCATTTATGGGCCAATCTAATCTCGGCCGTCCGCGCTTGATTGGATGGCTCTCGATGGCCGATACCCCTTCGGCCGGGTTGTTTTGCATAAGAGCCCTCCGGTTTTTAGGAAATCAACCCGCCGTCCACCTTGGGGCGCTCTGTGTCTTAGGAATTTTTACGCGCAAGCCCCTGCGGTTTCCTGTATTTGAGGCCCAATCCAGAGAACTTGGAAAATCAGAAATTAATATTAGAAATTAATTTTTAGTGCAAAAATAAATGTTAAAACTTGTTTAATTCATAGTAAATGCATATGAACTCCAAATTAGACCATTCCAGTTCCTAAAATTTCATAAAATTATTGTCTATCTATTTGTGCCTCTGTTCTGGCATGACAAACACATTAAAATTATTCTTTCACTTAATCTTGTATTAAGCACATAAAACATTAGAAAATCCATAACTTAAAATATATAACTCCAAATTTAATGATTCCAGTTCCTGTGATCTTATTTTAATGTCTAGTTTATTACTGTATATTCTATTTGCATGTTTGATGTGATGTTAATTTATGCTATGCCATGTATGTATTGTATTGATGCGAGTAGACGAGCAACCCACTGTGGAACCTGGGCTTCAACAAGTTGAAGTAGCTGAGCAGGAGCTCGTTGAAGGCAAGTTGTGCCCTTGATCACTTCTTTTACCCATTCATGTTCTTATTATTCATAATGATCTGCATAGGATAATTTTGCTGGGACCCAATAGGATGCCCTAGATTTTGACCATCTTTATACCTTGTTTTACCACTGGTTTTACTACTAAAGTTTTGGGTAGTACATGCTATTGCTTTATGTGGATTTGGGTATAGAGATATTCATCACTCTTTGTTATACTATTTATTGTTATCTGTTTTATTATTCCTTGTTCATTTTAAGATCATTATGTTAACGGGAACATGGAGAACCACCCGGGAAAACAGTGCTACCACAAGGGTTTAATGGGACGCCCTTGGCTGATTAACTAGGGAAGCTAGGGGAGGGCTACCTTACCCGAAAGGGGCAAGGGCAGTAGGGGAGAGGTCAGTGCGGGGAGGTCCCTGGTTGATTTTGCTGCGATGGCGGTCAGCCAGGAACCCTGTACTGGATCTTCCTATAAACTGTAGCGGGTAGTCTGAAGCTAGTGGAACTTTATAAAGGCCTCGTAGTGGTACCCTGCCTCGCTTCCTAGGTAGAGGTGTATGGAGTCTGATCAACTCTGTGGCAAATGGGTAACACGACTTGTGGGTAAAGATGCGCAACCTCTGCAGAGTGTAAAACTGGTATACTAGCCGTGCTCACGGTCAAGAGCGGCTCGGACACTCACATGATTAAATTATGGAACTTAAACTTAACCTGTCATTTCATTGCATTTGGGATTATTTTGTCATTACTTTTACTTATTATTACTATGGTTTGGTATTTACTTACACTTAGTAATTGCTAATAAAATTTTGACCAACTTATAAAAGCAATGCTCAGCTTCAGCCTTTATTTCATTGATCAGCCTTACACTTCATGAACTCCCACCTTTGGTGAGTTCATGTCACATTATTCCCCACGACTTGTTGAGCTATGAACGTATGTGAGCTCACTCTTGCTGTCTCACACCCTCCCCACAGGAGAAGAGTAGGTGGTTCAGGAGGAGCCGCCTAACACTGAGGAGTTCGATCTGATCTAGGTGGCGTTTCTCAGTCGACATTGGCGCCATCGATCCTTAGTTCGTTTTATATTTATCTTTACTTTGTAATAAGACTTCCGCTATGTAATAAATACTCTGATGATTTATGACATTTATCTCTATACACTCTGTTATTATATATGTTGTCTTCTTGGCGCATGTATGAGATACACCCGGCTTTGTTTCTTTAAAACCGGGTGTTACAGAAGTGGTATCAGAGCAAATGTTGACTGTAGGACGAAACCTAGATAAACTGGACAGACCCTTACCTACTTATCTTACTCTGATTCATTCTACACTTACCTTACTCTGATTCTTTCTACACTTATCTTGATCCTGTCTCACCTTCTACTGTTCTACTCTGATCATTCTTACCATTTCTACTCTGAGACAAGATGGATTTCAAACCTTGGAATCCCTACCCCTATGACAATTTTAAGAGATAGGGAGCCTAAGACAAAATTAAAACTATTTTCTCTATTAAAAATATTGGTTGATTGTTCTGATGATCAATGTATGATTTGCTTCTTTGATTGATTGAATTATTATAGATGGACATCTTAGCATGTACCAACATAAGGTATTGAATTAGCTATAGTAGGTGAAATATTAATCTGCTTAGCTAATAAATCCACCAAAGTAACATGATTGTAATTACTGCCTTGTCTACTGCTCTTTCTTACCATATGTATCTAACTCAGATGGTCAATACCAGGCGTGGTGGTGGAATTGATTTGCCTCCTAACCAACACACTCGAAGACAACCACAGCCACAACCTGCTGGGATGAATCCTCCCAATCCTCCACCAGGCGGAGTTGACCCACTGGTTGCTGCTCAGATGGCGGTGATGCAGCAGATGGCAGACACCATGGCTGATATGCGTGCCCAGATGCAGCAAGAACGCCAAGAGATGCGTCAGGAAAGAGAAGATATACGCCAGGAGTTGCGCCAGGAGAGAGATGAGATACGCCAAGAAAGGAGGGCGCAACAACAGCAACTGCAACAACAACTTCAACAACAGCAGCAACAGCAGCAAGTGCCATTGCCTCCACCACCACCACCAATTCCACCCCGAGACAAGCATAGAGAGTTTATGAGTCATAAACCACCTACATTCGCCAGCTCACCTGATCCACTGGACGTGGATGATTGGTTGAAGTCAATTGAGAAGATGCTGAATATTGCCCAATGCACTGACCGGGAGAAGGTGTTATATGCTTCTGGACGTCTGACTGGTCCTGCTGCTGACTGGTGGGATTCTTATACTGCTGCCCACGATGCTGCTGATACTATTACCTGGGCAGAGTTCAGTACGCAGTTCAGGAACTACCATATTCCAGCTGGTATGATCAAGATCAAGAAGAAGGAGTTTCTGTCATTGAAGCAAGGCAACATGTCAGTCAGCGAATACAGAGACAAATTTATTCAGCTATCCAGATATGCCCCTGAAGAAGTTGCTGAAGACGAGAGGAAGCAGGAGCATTTCATTGAAGGACTTAATGGACCACTGCAGTATGCTCTAGTGGCACACACCTTTCCATCCTTTCAGAGGCTGCTGGATAAGGCTCTTGCTATTGAACACAAGCGTGTTCAACTGGGTGATTTGAAGAGGAAGGCTATCTCACAAGGACAGGGTAGCAGCAGTGTTCGTCCTCGCTACAGCTCACCACAGGGTACACCGACTCGACCCGGAGGACCACGCCCAGTTCAGCAATCACCACTGAGGACTCCACCTCCTCGACAGGCTACTCCCACTGGCACCCCGACGAAGTTTGCAGGACAGAGTCCGGGCACTCAATGTTTTAAGTGTGGGAAGATTGGTCATTATGCCAATGTCTGCCCACAGAGGATTGCTACTACTCCGGCTCAGAACAAGCAACAGACCCCTGGCAAGGGATATTCTATAGCCAGGGTGAATCAAGTCAGCGTTGATGATACTCCTGATGGTGGTGACCTCGTAATTGGTATGTTCTATGTTAATGCAATTCCTGCAACAATATTATTTGATTCTGGTGCTACACATTCATTCATGTCTGCTAGATATGCCAACACAAATGAAATACCACTGCTAAATATGAGAAAACCCCTGATAGTAATTACACCTAAAGGGCCTGTTGAGGCAAATCAAATGACACGTAGATTGACATTGACTATTATGGGTAGAGATTTTGGAGCTACTGCTATAATATTAGAGTCAAGCAGTATAGATTTGATCCTTGGTATGTCATGGCTAAGAAAGGCAAAGGCCGTTATAGCATGTGGTAGAGGTACCATAGAACTCACTACTGCTAAGGGAGAAAGGTTTCAAGTTAATATTGCAGTAACCTCCACATCCATGCGTGCAATGTTCTTTATGCCGGAGGAGTTTGTTGGTGACAACATCCGGGTGGTTAGAGATTTTCCGGATGTCTTTCCAGAGGAGTTACCAGGGATGCCACCTGATAGAGAAGTTGAGTTTGTTATTGATCTCTTACCTGGAACCGCCCCTATTTCTAAACGGCCATATAGAATGTCCGTAGAAGAGTTGAAGGAACTGAAGAAGCAGTTGACGGAGTTACAAGAGGCTGGTTATATTCGACCAAGTTCATCACCTTGGGGAGCACCGGTGTTATTTGTGCAGAAGAAGGATGGATCACAACGGATGTGTGTGGATTATAGATCTCTTAATGATGTCACGGTGAAGAACAAGTATCCGTTGCCCCGTATTGAGGATTTATTTGATCAGATGCGAGGTGCTAGAGTATTTTCGAAGATTGATCTCCGATCCGGTTACCATCAGATGAGGATTAGACCATCGGATATTCCCAAGACAGCATTCTCGACTCGATATGGATTATATGAGTTTACTGTTATGTCATTTGGACTAACCAATGCACCAGCCTACTTCATGAATTTGATGAATAAAGTGTTTATGGAGTATTTGGACAGATTCGTCGTGGTATTCATCGACGATATTCTTATTTATTCTCAGAGCGAAAGTGATCACGAGGAACATCTGAGGATGGTGCTACAGAAGCTACGAGATAATCAACTCTATGCCAAGTTCAGCAAGTGCGAGTTTTGGATTGGCGAAGTGCCATTCCTTGGTCATATTATTTCTAATGGAGGAATAGCAGTGGATCCTGCTAAAGTGAAGGAGATAATGGAATGGAGAGTGCCCACTACAGTTACGGAGATTCGGAGTTTCTTGGGACTCGCAGGATATTACCGGAGATTTATTGAGGGATTTTCTAAGATTGCTAAGCCCATGACTTCGCTTTTAGAGAAAGGAAAAGAATTTAAGTGGGATGAGAAATGTCAAGAGAGCTTTGATCAATTGAAGGAAAGATTGATGTCACCTCCAGTATTGGTTATGCCAGACTTGCAGAAAGGATTTGATATTTATTGTGATGCATGTGGCCAAGGACTTGGATGTGTGCTTATGCAAGGAGGACATGTGATTGCCTATGCATCTCGTCAGTTGAGGAAGCATGAACTGAACTACCCCACTCATGATTTGGAATTGGCTGCCGTTGTGCATGCACTGAAGATTTGGAGACACTACATTATGGGGACTAAGTGCCAAGTATATACGGATCACAAGAGTTTGAAGTATATATTCACTCAGAAGGATCTCAACCTTAGGCAACGCCGTTGGTTGGAGCTCATTAAGGATTATGACTTGGAGATTCACTATCACCCAAGCAAGGCGAATTTGGTTGCAGATGCCTTGAGTCGGAAGGAGCATGTTCACTCCGCCTTCGTTGTCCAGCTACCTGATGAATTAGCAAAAGACTTTGAGAGGCTCAACCTGGGAATTGTTACACATACGGAAGGAGTGACTATTGAATTGGAACCTACCTTGGAGCAAGAGATTCGTAAAGGTCAGATTGGTGATGCTAAGATTCAAGAGATCAAGGATCTTATTACTGAAGGAAGAGTTCCAGAATTCACGGAGGATGAGCAAGGTACTATATGGTTCAAAGATCGGATATGTGTTCCAGGGATCGATAGCCTCCGTGAGGCTATATTGAAAGAAGCTCATGATTCTGATTACTCCATCCACCCTGGAAGCACTAAGATGTATCAAGATTTGAAGCGAAAGTATTGGTGGTACGGACTGAAAAGAGATGTGGCTGCTCATGTGGCTAAGTGTGATGTATGTCAAAGAGTTAAGGCTGAACATCAAAGACCCGCTGGACTATTGCACCCATTGAAGATACCCGAGTGGAAATGGGAAGAAATTGGTATGGATTTTATTGTTGGACTGCCCCGCACTCCAGCAGGATATGACTCTATTTGGGTAATTGTGGACAGATTGACAAAGGTGGCTCATTTTATACCTGTGAGGACTAATTACACGGGAGCCAAGCTAGCAGAATTGTATATGACTCGGATAGTTTGTCTACATGGAGTGCCTAAGAAGATCGTATCTGATCGAGGATCATAGTTTACTTCTCGATTTTGGAAGAAGTTGCATGAGAGTTTGGATACAAAGTTGAATTTTAGTTCAGCCTACCATCCCCAAACTGATGGACAGACAGAGAGGACTAATCAAGTGCTGGAAGATATGTTAAGAGCTTGTGCTCTTAAACATGGTGGAAGCTGGGAGAAGAGCTTACCATATGCTGAGTTCTCTTATAACAATAGTTACCAGGCCAGTTTGAAGATGTCTCCATTTGAGGCTTTGTATGGCAGGAAATGCAGGACTCCCCTGTATTGGGATCAAACTGGAGAAAGACAGTTCTTTGGGCCTGAGCTTATTCAAGAGGCAGAAGAACAAGTTCGAATGATAAGAGAAAATTTGAGAATTGCACAATCAAGGCAAAAGAGCTATGCTGATAATAGGAGAAGATTACTGGAGTTTAAGGAAGGTGATCATGTCTATTTGAAGGTGTCACCACTTCGGGGTATGAGGAGATTTAAAGTTAAAGGAAAGTTGTCCCCTCGCTTCATCGGACCTTTCTTGATCTTAAAGCGAGTGGGTGAAGTTGCATATCAACTGGAGTTACCCGATCATCTGTCTGATGTACATGATGTGTTTCATGTGTCCCAGCTAAAGAAGTGCCTCAGGGTACCTGAGGAGCAACTACCAATGGAAGACCTTAGTGTTCAAGAGGATTTGACTTATGCTGAGTACCCTATCAAGATTTTGGACACTTTGACTCGAGTTACAAGAAACAAGGTGATAAAGATGTGCAAAGTTCAATGGAGTCACCATGGTGAAGATGAAGCAACTTGGGAAAGAGAAGAAGAGCTTCGCATAGATTTTCCCCATCTTTTCCCTAGTCCTTCTTAAATCTCGAGGACGAGATTATTTCTAAGGGGGGTAGGATTTGTAATACCTAAATATGTAAACCATGAAAATAGTGTTGATCTCAATGTTTGGTGACCATTATTTATCATCACATGTGACTGACCATGTTTAAAAATGAGTAAATCCTTACTAAGACACAAATAAATCATTGCATCATATTGGATTTTTGTTTGTGCATTCAAAACAAAATAACAGGGATAAATATATTACATTGAGTAGAGGATTTGGGTTGAACCCTAGATTTGAATTTGAGATTTAAATAAAGAAGGAGAAGGAAATACCATGAAATACAAAATAAAATCATAAATGAGCAAATACCACACTAGTATTTTCAAGGGAATAATTAATCTAGGTACAAATTCACCTCAAGTTTGAAATTCAAATGGGGATTCGAAATTAAGAAAATTAAGAGAGAAAGGAAAAGAGAAAGTAAAAATAAAAAAAAAAGAAATGAATAAACCCCTAACTGGGCCTCAACACCCCATTTTGGCCCACTCCCGAACTCACCCGCGCGGCCCAGCTTACCAATGCCCGCGTGCGCCGACAGGTGGGCTCCGCCCGTCAGCCTCCCTCACGCGCTCGCTTGCTTCCCGCGGTCTCTGACCGGTGGGGCCTACCCGCGTCGTCAACCACCTTCCGACCTGGGCGCAGCTCGCGCGGACTCGCCCGGATCGCTCGGATCCTCCCCGCGAATGTCGCCGATGACCGAAACCCACCGTGGAGATTAAAACCCCAATCGGCCCCGCCTCCTCCTCAATTACTCCGCGTGCACCTCCTTCCCCCTCTCGCCCTGCTAAACCGCTCGTCGCCGTTAGAAGCCACCGAGAGCGCTTCGCCACCACAAATTCACACCGCCGCCGTGACGGAAATACGCGCCTGCTGCCGTTGAAGTCTCGGTTGGGGGCCGTGTGGCTTCCCTGCGACACCGGGAAGACGACCCCGACAAAGCCCGGCCGTATTGTTCGGCGGGGTGGCGCCGATTTCTCGCCGTAGTTGAGGCTTCGCCGCGGATCCGCCCTGTGCCGTGGACGGGTGTACTCCCCGACCTAATTTCTGGTATGAAGCCCTCCATCGAGTTCGCCTTGATTTCCTTTACGCATAGCACCTGTCGGAATAGAGTTTAGGGCACTGGTGCGCTGGATTTGGACCTCACCGGCGATGCTCCGCCGTGTTGGGGCGGCGGCGCGGCCGTGGTTGGTGACGGGGAGAGAAGACGTGTTCGCGCTGTCGGATTCTCTTTGGACGGCGCAGATTAGAGTAAGTAGCGTACCGCTTCGGGTGGGATCGTGCGCCGTCCGATCTTGATCGGTCGGTGGCAAATCAATACGGGATATTTAAATCTGAGCCGTAGATCGCGAATCGGACGTCCGTGATAGCGTACCGGTTCATTTATGGGCCGATCTAATCTCGGCCGTCCGCGCTTGATCGGATGGCTCTCGATGGCCGATACCCCTTCGGCCGGGTTGTTTTGCATAAGAGCCCTCCGGTTTTTAGGAAATCAACCCGCCGTCCACCTTGGGGCGCTCTGTGTCTTAGGAATTTTTACGCGCAAGCCCCTGCGGTTTCCTGTATTTGAGGCCCAATCCAGAGAACTTGGAAAATCAGAAATTAATATTAGAAATTAATTTTTAGTGCAAAAATAAATGTTAAAACTTGTTTAATTCATAGTAAATGCATATGAACTCCAAATTAGACCATTCCAGTTCCTAAAATTTCATAAAATTATTGTCTATCTATTTGTGCCTCTGTTCTGGCATGACAAACACATTAAAATTATTCTTTCACTTAATCTTGTATTAAGCACATAAAACATTAGAAAATCCATAACTTAAAATATATAACTCCAAATTTAATGATTCCAGTTCCTGTGATCTTATTTTAATGTCTAGTTTATTACTGTATATTCTATTTGCATGTTTGATGTGATGTTAATTTATGCTATGCCATGTATGTATTGTATTGATGCGAGTAGACGAGCAACCCACTGTGGAACCTGGGCTTCAACAAGTTGAAGTAGCTGAGCAGGAGCTCGTTGAAGGCAAGTTGTGCCCTTGATCACTTCTTTTACCCATTCATGTTCTTATTATTCATAATGATCTGCATAGGATAATTTTGCTGGGACCCAATAGGATGCCCTAGATTTTGACCATCTTTATACCTTGTTTTACCACTGGTTTTACTACTAAAGTTTTGGGTAGTACATGCTATTGCTTTATGTGGATTTGGGTATAGAGATATTCATCACTCTTTGTTATACTATTTATTGTTATCTGTTTTATTATTCCTTGTTCATTTTAAGATCATTATGTTAATGGGAACATGGAGAACCACCCGGGAAAACAGTGCTACCACAAGGGTTTAATGGGACGCCCTTGGCTGATTAACTAGGGAAGCTAGGGGAGGGCTACCTTACCCGAAAGGGGCAAGGGCAGTAGGGGAGAGGTCAGTGCGGGGAGGTCCCTGGTTGATTTTGCTGCGATGGCGGTCAGCCAGGAACCCTGTACTGGATCTTCCTATAAACTGTAGCGGGTAGTCTGAAGCTAGTGGAACTTTGTAAAGGCCTCGTAGTGGTACCCTGCCTCGCTTCCTAGGTAGAGGTGTATGGAGTCTGATCAACTCTGTGGCAAATGGGTAACACGACTTGTGGGTAAAGATGCGCAACCTCTGCAGAGTGTAAAACTGGTATACTAGCCGTGCTCACGGTCAAGAGCGGCTCGGACACTCACATGATTAAATTATGGAACTTAAACTTAACCTGTCATTTCATTGCATTTGGGATTATTTTGTCATTACTTTTACTTATTATTACTATGGTTTGGTATTTACTTACACTTAGTAATTGCTAATAAAATTTTGACCAACTTATAAAAGCAATGCTCAGCTTCAGCCTTTATTTCATTGATCAGCCTTACACTTCATGAACTCCCACCTTTGGTGAGTTCATGTCACATTATTCCCCACGACTTGTTGAGCTATGAACGTATGTGAGCTCACTCTTGCTGTCTCACACCCTCCCCACAGGAGAAGAGCAGGTGGTTCAGGAGGAGCCGCCTAACACTGAGGAGTTCGATCTGATCTAGGTGGCGTTTCTCAGTCGACATTGGCGCCATCGATCCTTAGTTCGTTTTATATTTATCTTTACTTTGTAATAAGACTTCCGCTATGTAATAAATACTCTGATGATTTATGACATTTATCTCTATACACTCTGTTATTATATATGTTGTCTTCTTGGCGCATGTATGAGATGCACCCGGCTTTGTTTCTTTAAAACCGGGTGTTACAATAAATAATTAATCCCTCACCTAATTAACTTAATTCTAATCAAAAGAAAGAGAGAGAGAGACTAGAGAGAGACAATAGGTAACACCTGAATTTGGTAGATATTTAGAAAGAAATTTTATACCCAAAACCAGGGTGTTACATAGGCAAAGCATGGGGACATGGACTAGTTACTTGCACGAAGACGTAAAAGTGATGATGTCGGGACAACCTGTGCACAGACATACATTTTTCGCATGGGGATGACGTGGACTAGCTAGTTACTTACACAAATACGTAAAAGTAATGATGTCGTGACAACCAAGAATGTTAGCAGTCTATAACCAAGAATAGAAACAACCAAGTGCATTTTTTATACCGAGTTGACAAGCTTATGTCTGAGCAGGAGTGTCCGCCTTATCCTTATCTACTACACGACGGTTCATTTACAGCATCCTATGGTTGGTTGCTAAAAGCGCCTTCAGTGACTTACGGTTCAGAGTTCATGAGCATGAGTTTTATGACAAGCACAAAATTCTATATACACAAGAAAAACATTGAATCAACTCAAGAAGTTGAGTTCATGAAAATGCAGTACTAGTTCCATGACCTTTTTCGTATTAACTGAACTTTAGAATTATCCATCACATGTGTAGTCATGAAACAAAATTCAGAGATGGTTCAGAGTTTTTAATGAAGAAAATGTGAAGATGGATGCAAAACAACTAAAAGAATAGCAAACAAGCACTTCATTTGGAAAAGAATCTTTTATGCAAAGCTTATAGTCAACAAAATAAGGGATGTGTCCTAGCAGATTAATCTTCTAATGTGTAAAAGGGGTAATCATAAGTTCATAACTATTTAATCAAAGAGGCATTAATACAGAGAAATTGCACAATACACTGAATTTGTTGCAAAAATAGACGGATCGCGAAGACATTTTCTTGTAATTTCAGTGATGCCATAAAAAGGTTACATATGCTATAGGAAGCTTCTTTGTACAATGGCTACAAAAAATAACCAATTACTCCATGCTCTACCCAAATAGGAATCTGGTAAGCAGATAATCTACGAATCCACAATGTGAATAACTTACATGTTAGGTTAATACTTGGTTATGCACATGATATAATTGGAGAAGTAATGATTGTAGCAAGAAGAAACTGAGGGTGTGCAAAAATCACATCAGAGTAATATCATGCCATTATTGATGACGACGTCCTTCTGGCTACCTACGTCGACCACCTCCATCGACTCCATCTACCCGCAGCAGGAAGGGGAAGGAAGAGAAGGTGCAGGCAAGCATGTCATACATAGTGTGGTGGGTTCCTGTCGCTGGCTAAGGGCCTGACGACACAATGCGTGTGTCGAGTACTCGGCTCCTTAGCAACGATGGACTGCTCCTCGGAGGATGGAGACACCGGACGCGGCGAACGACTCCGGGCTCCCTCTCTCGGAACGAGCGCGCCGCATGCAGCATCAGAAGTGCAGATAACGCCCGATGGAGTGGAGGTGGTGGTGTGGCGCGGGCGTAGAGGCCTGGACACCGGGAGGCCCGAGACACGAAGGCAGCATGGGCACGGAGGGCGGGAGCCTCTGAACCATGAGGTCGGGCTCACGATCAAGGTTGTTTGAGCTCGGAGTCCTTGATGGTCGGTTGAGTGAGGAGCGAGGAAGTGTGGACGGAGGCGGTGTGATAGTGAGGAGGAGGATGGGAGGAGGCGATGGTGCCGCGACGGCGACCTTGAGACGGTGGGAGCGGTGGCTACGAGAGAGAGGGAGAAAGAACCTAGGGTTTCGTTTGACTTTAGAGTTGGCGTATTGAATAGGGTTTCGTTTGTTCTAGGCCTTTAGATAGGATTTGGTGAGTAAATAAGAAACGCAAAAATCACGTACCTCTATAGCGACCCACCATCAGTCATTCACTTACCACTATAGCGATCGACCATAAGTTGTTAAATTTCTATACTTTTAGCGACCAACATACCGTCGCTATAAAAGGATTTAGCGACCAACTGTCGGTCCATAGCTTTTAGCAACCAACAGTTGGTAACAAATAAGAGTCGCTAAATATCAACCGTCTTGTAGTGATCCTTATCCTTAGAAATGTTTAGGCCTTCAAGTTCTGCAATTAGTAAATATAATTACCATCATGTTGCTACTAAATAAAGGGACCTAATAGGGTACCAAGATATGTTTTACCTATACCTTGTTTAGACCAAGGTTACTTATTATTTGATAGACTTGCAAGTGCTCTACTTGATTTTGGGATTAATGATACATATTAATTATGATCATGCCTTATTATTATTGTTGACTTTATTATTAAGCATAATATGATCATATTTTGTTCAATTGGAACATGGAGCGGCCACTAGAGACAACATTGCTACCACAAGACCATTATAGTCCTGATCTTGACTAATTAAATAGGAAAGCTAGTATGTGAGGGCCTTTTACCCAAAAGGGGCAACCGGGGAGGAGTTGCACATGTATAGGGAGGTTCTTGATCTAGCCGTGATAGCTTTTCAGACGAGGTAATCCTATAACACCTCTGCCTGAATCCATAGCGAGGTTTCTCATAGCGGTGGAACTTTGTAAAGGCCTCGTAGTGTACCCTGCCTCGTCTCCTTAGAAGAGATGAATGGAAAGTCATGATCCATTGTCAAATGGGCAACACGACTTGTGGGAAAACATATGCCACCTCTGTAGAGTGTAAAACTGATATATCATTCGTGCTTATGATTAGGAGCGACTCAGACCCTCACATGAGTAATTTATGGAACTAAATCAATCTTGACATGCATTGCATTGTGGAAATTTTGTTTATGATCATTTATTTAACCGGGATGATATTCAGTCATACATAGTAACTGCTAATAAGATTTTGGCCAATTTAATTAAAAGTGGATGCTTAGCCTTAACCATATCATTGGTAAGCCTTACACTACACTTTACTCCAAACTTGCTGAGTGATGACCGTATGGGAGCTCACCCTTGCTATAATCACTACTCAGGTCAAGAGTAGGAACTGCAAGAGGAGGATTATGAAGATGAGTTCAGAGAGGTCTAGAATGTCGTCTCGCAGTTAACGACGCCTATGGACATAATTATCTTATTTCGAATTTATTTTATGCTAGTTATTTTATAAGACATTTTCGTTATGTAATAAAGATTGTGACATTGGTTTCTATACTTGGGTCATCATATGTGTGAAACTTGATCCTGGCACACATATGAGGTGCATCTGAATTTACCCTTAAATCCGGCTGTGACAGAAACTATATTAAAGAAGTAGCACAAATGTGTGATTACTAATTTCATGTGCTATGGTTTGATAGCCCTTATTGTAATGGCGAGGAAAACCATCATGGTCATATTACAATCGTGAGAATTATATCTGCAACATGTCCTTCATCAACACTAGTTTTTTGATGTTGGATGAGAAATTTATGGGCACTATCACCCCACGCCAAGCAGTTGCAAAGCACTAATTTCTCTTTCTTTATCAAGGTATTGGTAGCTTGAGGTACGAAATGTTTCCCAGTTGGTCTTAATTGAGGGTGAAGCTCTAGTCTCTAATTATATTCTACTAGGTCCCTATGTGATATTAGTTTATCCTTTGTCTTCCTTGGAATGTCAAGCAATGTTCCAATGATGCTTTCAAAAACGCTCTTTGTAACATGCATCAAAAACGTTCTTCCGATATGGATCATACTTGAAAAAAATGATTGTTTCTAGAAAGCAATGTGGGTCATAGTGTTCTCCTTCACCTTTCTCCTTTTGATCCCTTGCCAAGCATGACTTGAATGTTCTTTACCAATTTAAACACAAGATTTATGCTAATATCGTTTTGGGGTTTCAACCTTCTCTATAGTGTTATCGAAATGTGTTTTCATTTTGTGGTACTTATGCTTTTCCCAAGAACCATCGATGTCTCATGAACACACTTTTCTAAAATGAGGAAGATACAGATATATACATAGTTCCATACACACATGCCAAGCATCCTTGCTTTCCTTTTGTTTACACAAATTTTGAATTAGAAAGCTTTCCCCTAAACCTTTTTCATAATTGTTGCCGCAAGCTCCTTCTTTGTTTTGTATCCACTGGATGGAAAACATATAGGGTCAGACCCTTTTTATAGGTATCGAACATCTTTGAAAGCGGTCGACCTAAGTGATCGGTCGATGGCTTGCAAAGATTCATTTTTGCAAGCAATCGGCTTCATCAACCGCTTGCAAAAAATTTCTTATAAAATTTGGACCTCATGCGTCGCAAAAACCTAACAAAAGGCTTTCGAATTGACGCTGACAAACTGCCCAAATTTTCAACACTTTCGTCTTTTGTGCCACCATCCATCTTTGCAATGCCATCCTTGTTGTCTTCTTTGTTTCTATTGTCGTCATCATCATCTTCGTCGTCATTCTCCCTTCGTGGAGGTCTGTCTCTCCATCCTTTCCCCCTAAGCTCATCCTTGGACCACCTGTACAACCAACACCACACTTCCTCCCACCTCCCAAATCTGTACATTAGTATCATGAGTGTTCATATGGAGGTCAACATTGAAGTAATAGCAACCATGACCTTTTGAAATCAAGCGCTTGGATTGTAGGGACACAACGATGTAGATAGCAAAAACAATTTGTTAAAATGAAGCTCATTGGACTATATTAGGAACTGTGTGCTTAAGTAATAAGTGTTCTATACATTCTCATGTATATATGTTGGATGCTACTAATGTGTTCTATACATTTTCATGTGTTCTATAATTCTTATGTAATAAGTGTACAAAGGTTGTTGAATTAGTTCAACTCATATTACTACAATATTGCATTCATGTCAATGTGCAACAAATTGTACACATACTCAACATTAATCATACTAACTCATTTGATCAATATTCTACCACATATTTACACATAGGTTGCTATTAGAATATAATTCTACAAATCTTAAGATGATAAAAATTTAAATATTAATCATACTAACAAAGAAACTAGTCACATTCCCCCAAATTATTCTCAAAAGGACCTGCAATCTCTAAGCAGTGGTCGTATGCAACCAATGTTATCGTCCCTCTGGGAGAAAGAAAGCCTAGAGCCAATACTATTAGAAAAGGAGGGCAAAGAAACTCTAAATGCAAAAACTTTGAATCTGAGGGACAAATGTGCCCCACACAAAACACCTCACTTCACATCTCAAGGACATCATGAGGGTATAGAAGGTCAACAAAAAAATGCCATCATCTCCCAAGGAACACGAGCATGCAATAGAACATATGTCACCATCGCATTTTCCTGCTTTTGTACACTATAAGATGGTCCTATATGAATTGAAGACTCCTTCAGAAGCAATGGAGAAGTACGTTCAAGCGATAAAGGGTATGTCATCCTCTTCTAGCAAAGGGCCTCAAGTTGCTGAACATCTTGAGTCTTGGGAAGAGAACAATGTAATGTATTCTCATGAGAATTTTTTTATGCGTGCAAATTAGTTGATCTTCAAGAAAGATGTTCCTGATAATACATCTACGAGAATTTATTCTAAAGCATACTACAACTATACAAGTATCATGGATGCAATGGAAGTGATGGTGACCCACCTAACATTTCTTGTGCCTACAGAAGCCTTGTTGTAATGCTCAAAATTGTATAAAAGGGTTATATAGTGAAATCCTTATCTTATGTGCCTTATTTGCATCATAAAAAAAACATATAATTAAGAGTGATTAAATAAAACAAATGATAATCAAATAAAATAAAGTGCATCTTGTTGGAGTTTTACATGTTTGTGCATTAAATAAAATACTAATGATAATGATAATAAAATAATAATTATAAAGGTTGAATTAAACCATAAATTAAAATTAGGGTTTTGAAAATAAAAAAAAGAGAAATGATATAAAAATATAAATAATATAATTATATTTCTAAAAATTGGTATTTCTTTTTAGATTCACAATATGATTAGAGAAGAGAATAAATTTGGCACTGGTTTGAATTCAAAATTTGAATTCAATTTGAACCTAGGAATAGATAAAAGAAGATAAAAGATAAAGAGAAAAAGCTACATGGGCCGTCTGACTTCGCTTTTGGCCCAATTCACGTTTTCTTCCGCACGGTCCGAACCATCCCACCGTACGCGCTATCGGTCGCTGCCCTGCGGGCCCCATGCGTCGGCCACCTGCCCTCGTTGTCCGCTTGCGCTGCGCTCGGCCGCTGAGTCGCGGTCACCCACCTGACGGGCCCATTGGTCAGCTCCACACCCGGTCATACAAGTCACTGCCTAGAGGGCCAACGGGCACTGTTGATCTTCTCCCTCTTCCGCGCGTAACAACCCAACGCCTTCACCGCAGATTCCGCCGCCGCTCCTGCATGCCTCAAACTATCTCGCCCACCTAGCCGAGGAGGATAAATATCGTGTCGACCCAACTCTTCCCTCGACCCTAATCTTCTGCTCGCAACCGAAAGGACGCCGAAGCGACCAGGCGTGATTCGCCGCCATTAGTGCACCGACGAAGGGTGCCCCGATTCGGTGCCACTCCACACCCCGGCCTGAACTCTCCCTCCGTGATTTGTCCGGCGATTTGGCGCGTGGTGTGCATGTGCTGTAGGCGGATTACTACCCTTGGACGGGGGAATTTCTCATCGGAAGTGTAGCTCCGCCGCGTAACCACTTGCGTCGTGGCCTGCTCTGCTCACCGCACGACCGTCGGTAAGATCGATCCCCTCGTTTCCACTTTTACCTCCTCTCGACGTAGGACTAGTTCATTAGGGAACTGTAGTAACCAGGGTGCACCACCATGGGTCGCTGGAGGGGAGTGCGCCGCCGTGTGTGCTCTGGCCGCCGCTGCATGCGGTGGAACAGCCTCAGCCCGGTTGATTAATGACGAGTAGTTCCTTCTCAGATCCGTTGTAGCCTCTACGATTCCGGGGAACATCGATCGAACGCAGGTCACCGGTGGGGAAGGGAGAATCACTCAACACCGGTGAGCTCATCGGAGTTTGGGCGGAGCTTTGCTGCCTGGGCACTCGGTGAGGGAGAAGACATCGTGGGCGGTCGATGGACAAATCGACGGTCCAGGGCATGACACGGTGTAGAAGTAATATGGGCCCTTGGATCAAGATCTCACGCGTAATAATAGATCGCACCTTCATTAAATTGTGGACGTCGATCTTTGATCCAGCGGGTACGATTGTGTACCGGTTCGGGGTGGGAAAAATTTAATCTGGGCCGTCCAAATCTAATCCGACGGCAGATCTCGGCCCATACCCCTTCGTGGTGCCCTTTTTCTAAAAGAGCCCCTAGCTTATTTGCTATTCAACCCGCAGTACTGGCTGCAGGTGTATGAGTCTCGGGAACATTTATAGAATAACCCCTGCCTTCTCTGGGAATTGAGGCCCAGTCCAGGAATTAAATAAAACCAGAAAAATAGATTTAGAAATTGATTTTGAGTATAAAAATAATTGTAAAACTTGGGTAATTCATAGGAAATTCATACTAACTCCTTTTTAGTCCATTCCAGTTCCTATAATTTTGTATTAATATTGTTTAATACTTAGTGTCTCTGTTTTAACATGAAAATGGTGTTAAAATTTATTTCTTAAGCTAATCTCGTATCAAATACATAAAACCTTAGGAAATTCGTATCTCCTCCGTTTTAACTCCGATTTGATCCGTTCGAGTTGCGTTAGTCTCGTAGCAACGTGTAGATCATTATTATGCAGTATATTCTTATGTTTGGTGTGATGTTAATTTTGTATATACCATGTTTGCTTGTATTGCTACGTCTAGCGCGAGGACGTGTCATCTGAAAAGCAAGTTGGTACCTGGAATCTCAAGTGCCAGGCAAGTTGTGCCCTTGATCACTTCTTTTACCCATTCATGTTCTTATTATTCATAATGATCTGCATAGGATAATTTTGCTGGGACCCAATAGGATACCCTAGGTTTGACTATCTTTATACCTTGCTTCACCACTGGTTTTACTACTAAAGTTTTGGGTAGTACATGCTATTGCTTTATGTGGATTTGGGTATAGAGATATTCATCACTCATTGTTATACTATTTATTGTTATCTGTTTTATTATTCCTTGTTCATGTTAAGATCATTATGTTAATGGGAACATGGAGCGACCACCCGGGAAAACAGTGCTACCACAAGGGTGGAATGGGACGCCCTTGGCTGATTAACTAGGAAAGCTAGGGGAGGGCTACCTTACCCGAAAGGGGCAAGGGCAGTAGGGGAGAGGTCAGTGCGGGGAGGTCCCTGGTTGATTTTGCTGCGATGGCTATCAGCCAGGAACCCTTTACTGGATCTTCCCATAAACTGTAGCGGGTAGTCTGAAGCTAGTGGAACTTTGTAAAGGCCTCGTAGTGTTACCCTGCCTCGCCTCCTCGGTAGAGGTGTATGGGATTGGCCATCTCTTGGCCGATGGGTAACATGACTTGTGGGTAAAGATGCGCAACCTCTGCAGAGTGTAAAACTAGTATACTAGCCGTGCTCACGGTCAAGAGCGGCTCGGACCCTCACATGATTAATTATGGAACTTAAATTCAATTTGACATTTGCATCGCATTTGGGATTATTTTACTATTACTTTTCTTTATTATTATTAAGGTTTGGTATTTACTTACACCTAGTAACTGCTAATAAAATTTTGACCAACTTATAAAAGCAATGCTCAGCTTCAGCCTCTATTTCATTGATCAGCCTTACACTACATGAACTCCCACCTTTGTGAGTTCATGTCACATTATTCCCCACAACTTGTTGAGCGATGAACATATGTGAGCTCACCCTTGCTGTCTCACACCCCCCCCACAGGAGAAGAACAGGTGGTTTAAAGTGGAGTCATGGATCGAGGAGTTTGATCTGATCTAGGTGGCGTTTCCCAGTCGACATTGGCGCCGACGATCCTTAGTTCGTTTTATATTTATCTTTTATTTTGTAATAAGTCTTCCGCTATGTAATAAATACTCTGATGTTTTATGACATTTATCTCTATACACTCTGTTATTATATGTGTTGTCTTCTTGGCGCATGTATGAGATGCACCCGGCTTTGTCCTTTAAAACCGGGTGTTACAGAAGTGGTATCAGAGGAATGTTGACTGTAGGACGAAACCTAGATAGAAATGGACAAAACCCTTACCTACTTATCCTACTCTGATTCATTCTATACTTACCTTACTCTGATTCTTCCTATACTTATCTTGATCCTGTCTCACCTTCTACTGTTCCACTCTGATCATTCTTATCTTTTCTACTCTTAGACAAGATGGATTTCAAACCTTGGAATCCCTATCCCTATGACATTTAAGAGATAGGAGGCCTAAGACCAAATCAAAACTATTTTCTCTATTAAAAATATTGGTTGATTGTTCTGATGATCAATGTCTGATTTGCTTCTTTGATTGATTGAAATAGTATAGATGGGCATTTTAGCATGTACCACTATAATGTATTGTATTAGCTTTAGTAGGTGACACACTAATCTACTTAGCTAATAAATCCCCCAAAATAACTTGATTTGTAAGTACCTGCCTTGGCTACTATTCTCTTACCATATGTATCTAACCCAGATGGTCAATACCAGGAAAGGAAAGATTATCACGCAACAGCAAACAGAAATGAATCCTCCAAATCCCCCACCTGTTGAAACCGAGCAAGTGATCGCAACCCAAAGGCTGGTAATACAGCAATTGACAGACATGATGACCGAAATGCAAAGCCAGATAAGACAAGAACGTGAGGAAATACGTCAGGCCCGTCTGGAGATACAGCAAGAAATAAGGCAATCACGGTTGGAGAGACAACAACAAGAGCAACCACCATCTCCACCACCACCGGCTCCACCAAGCTACATAAACATATATGTAAATTACTACTATTTGTAGGATCTACATGTTCCTTTAGTTAGTATTCGGTATGATACCATTTTAGGAGGAATAAAAAGGTCTATCTGTCCCCATGAGTTGCTAATAAAATTATGCGTCATGCTGAGATTTTGGGTTTGTGCAAATGTGTTGGACAATATGAGAAAACCCATGAGAGTAATTACACCTAAAGGGCCTGTTGTGGTGAATCAAATGACACGTAGATTGACATTGGCCATTATGGGTAGAGAATTTGGAGTTACTGCTATAATATTGGAGCCAAGCAGTATAGAATGTCTGTAGAAGAGTTAAAAGAACTCAAGAAGCACTTAACGGAGTTGCAAGAGGCTGAGTACGTTCGTCCGAGTTCCTCACCTTGGAGAGTACCAGTTTTGTTCGTAAAGAAGAAAGATGGATTGCAAGGGATGTGCGTGGATTAAAGGTTCCTTAATGATGTCACTGTGAAGAACAAGTTTCTGTTACCCCGCATTAAGGATTTATTTAATCAGATGAGAGGAGCCAGGGTACTCTCGAAGATTGACCTCCGATTGGGGTACCATCAAATGAGGATTAGACCATCGGATATTCCCAAGACGGCTTTCTCGACCCGATATGGTTTATATGAGTTCACTGTTATGTCGTTTGGATTAACTAATGCACCAGCTTATTTTATGGATTTGATGCATAAGATGTTCTTGGAGTATTTGGACAGATTCGTCGTGGTGTTCATCGACGATATTCTTATCTATTCTAAGAATGAGAGTGACCATGAAGAACATCTAAGGTTGGTGCTACAGAAGTTGCGAGATAATCAACTCTACGCTAAGTTTAGCAAGTGCGAGTTTTGGATTGACAAGGTGCCATTTCTTGGACATATCATTTCTAATAGAGGGATATCAGTGGATCCTGCTAAAGTCAAGGAGATAGTGGTGTGGAGCATACCCACTACGGTTACGGAGGACCGAAGTTTCTTGGGACTGGCAGGATATTATTGGAGATTTATCGAAGGGTTTCCTAAGATTGCTAAGCTTATGACCTCGCTTTTGGTGAAGGAAAGAGAATTTAAGTGGGACGAGAAGTGCCAAGTATATACGGATCATAAAAGTTTGAAGTATATATTCATTCAGAAGGATCTCAACCTTAGGCAACGTCGTTGGTTGGAGCTTATTAAGGATTATGATTTGGAAATTCACTATCGCCCGGGCAAGGCAAATTTGGTTACAGATGCCTTGAGTCGAAAGGAGCATGTTCATTCAGCTGTTGTTGCCCAGCTACCCGATGAGATTGTTGAGGATTTCAAGAGACTTAACCTGGGGATAGTTACTCACACTAAAGGAGTTATTATTGATGTGGAAACTACTTTGGAGCAAGAGATCTGCAAAGGACAAGTTGGTGATGCTAAGATAAAAGAGAATAAGGAACTGATTACTGAAGGCCGAGTTCCGGAATTTACAAAAGATGAGCAAGGTATCGTAAGGTTTAAGAACAAGATATGTGTCTTTGAGATTGAAAGCCTTCGAGAGACTATTTTAAAGGAAGCCCGTGACTTGGATTATTCTATTCGTCCTGGTAGTACCAAGATGTATCAGGATTTGAAGCAGAAGTACTTGTGATATGGATTGAAGGGAGATGTGGCTACAAGATGTGGCTACGTGCGAGATGTGTCAAAGAGTTAAGGCCGAACACCAAAGACCAGCTGGACTATTATACCCACTGAAGATACCCGAGTGGAAGTAGGAAGAGATTGGTATAGACTTCATTACTGGGTTGCCTCGCACCTAGAGAGGATGAGAATCTATATGAGTTATTGTGGATAGACTGACCAAAGTGGCTCATTTCATCTTGCTCAAGACTACTCATAAGGGATCTCAATTGGTAGAGTATATATGGCTTGGATTGTGTCCCTACATGGTGTACCGAAGAAGATCATTTTGGATAAAGGATCACAGTTTATCCCCAGATTTCGGATAAGTTTTCATGGTAATATGGATGCGAAGTTGAATTTTAGTTTGGCCTACTACATACTGATGGACGAACTGGACGTACTAATCAAGTATTGGAATACGTGTTGAGAGCTTGTACCCTTCAGCATGGTAGTAGTTGGGACAAGAGTCTACCTTATGCTGAGTTCTCATATAATAATAGTTACCAGGCCAGTCTGAAGATGTCACCGTTCGAGGCTCTATATGGCAGGAAATACATGACTCCTCTATATTGGAATCAGACTAGAGGAAGACAGTTCTTTGGACCTGAACTGATTCAAGAAGCAGAAGAACAAGTTCTTATAATTCGGGAGAATTTGAAGATAGCTCAGACCAGGCAAAAGAGCTATGCTGATAATAGAGGGAGACCACTGGAAATTGAAGAAGGAGACTATGTGTACCCCAAGGTTTCACCACTACATGGAATGAGGAGATTTAAAGTCAAGGGAAAATTGTCCCCTCGCTTTATTGGACCATCCAGAGTTTTAGGCAAGTTGGAGAGATGGCCTATCAACTAGAGCTACAGGATAATCTATCTGATGTACATAACGTATTCCATGTGTCTCAACTTAAGAAGTGTCTTCGTATCCATAAGGAACAGTTACCAATGGAAGAGCTCAGTGTTCAGGGTGATTTGACTTACACGGAGTACCCGATCAAGATTCTTGATACTTCGGCTCGAGTTACAAGAAATAAGGCTATAAAGATGTGCAAAGTTCGATGGAGTCACTACAGTGAAGATGAAGCAACTTGGGAAAGAGAAGAAGAGTTTCGCATAGATTTTCCCCATCTTTTCTCTAGTTCTTCTTAAATCTCGAGGACGAGATTATTTTTAAGGGGGGTAGGATTTGTAATGCTCAAAATTGTATAAAAGGGTTATATAGTGAAATCCTTATCTTATGTGCCTTATTTGCATCATAAAAAAAAACATATAATTAAGAGTGATTAAATAAAACAAATGATAATCAAATAAAATAAAGTGCATCTTGTTGGAGTTTTACATGTTTGTGCATTAAATAAAATACTAATGATAATGATAATAAAATAATAATTATAAAGGTTGAATTAAACCATAAATTAAAATTAGGGTTTTGAAAATAAAAAAAAAGAGAAATGATATAAAAATATAAATAATATAATTATATTTCTAAAAATTGGTATTTCTTTTTAGATTCACAATATGATTAGAGAAGAGAATAAATTTGGCACTGGTTTGAATTCAAAATTTGAATTCAATTTGAACCTAGGAATAGATAAAAGAAGATAAAAGATAAAGAGAAAAAGCTACATGGGCCGTCTGACTTCGCTTTTGGCCCAATTCACGTTTTCTTCCGCACGGTCCGAACCATCCCACCGTACGCGCTATCGGTCGCTGCCCTGCGGGCCCCATGCGTCGGCCACCTGCCCTCGTTGTCCGCTTGCGCTGCGCTCGGCCGCTGAGTCGCGGTCACCCACCTGACGGGCCCATTGGTCAGCTCCACACCCGGTCATACAAGTCACTGCCTAGAGGGCCAACGGGCACTGTTGATCTTCTCCCTCTTCCGCGCGTAACAACCCAACGCCTTCACCGCAGATTCCGCCGCCGCTCCTGCATGCCTCAAACTATCTCGCCCACCTAGCCGAGGAGGATAAATATCGTGTCGACCCAACTCTTCCCTCGACCCTAATCTTCTGCTCGCAACCGAAAGGACGCCGAAGCGACCAGGCGTGATTCGCCGCCATTAGTGCACCGACGAAGGGTGCCCCGATTCGGTGCCACTCCACACCCCGGCCTGAACTCTCCCTCCGTGATTTGTCCGGCGATTTGGCGCGTGGTGTGCATGTGCTGTAGGCGGATTACTACCCTTGGACGGGGGAATTTCTCATCGGAAGTGTAGCTCCGCCGCGTAACCACTTGCGTCGTGGCCTGCTCTGCTCACCGCACGACCGTCGGTAAGATCGATCCCCTCGTTTCCACTTTTACCTCCTCTCGACGTAGGACTAGTTCATTAGGGAACTGTAGTAACCAGGGTGCACCACCATGGGTCGCTGGAGGGGAGTGCGCCGCCGTGTGTGCTCTGGCCGCCGCTGCATGCGGTGGAACAGCCTCAGCCCGGTTGATTAATGACGAGTAGTTCCTTCTCAGATCCGTTGTAGCCTCTACGATTCCGGGGAACATCGATCGAACGCAGGTCACCGGTGGGGAAGGGAGAATCACTCAACACCGGTGAGCTCATCGGAGTTTGGGCGGAGCTTTGCTGCCTGGGCACTCGGTGAGGGAGAAGACATCGTGGGCGGTCGATGGACAAATCGACGGTCCAGGGCATGACACGGTGTAGAAGTAATATGGGCCCTTGGATCAAGATCTCACGCGTAATAATAGATCGCACCTTCATTAAATTGTGGACGTCGATCTTTGATCCAGCGGGTACGATTGTGTACCGGTTCGGGGTGGGAAAAATTTAATCTGGGCCGTCCAAATCTAATCCGACGGCAGATCTCGGCCCATACCCCTTCGTGGTGCCCTTTTTCTAAAAGAGCCCCTAGCTTATTTGCTATTCAACCCGCAGTACTGGCTGCAGGTGTATGAGTCTCGGGAACATTTATAGAATAACCCCTGCCTTCTCTGGGAATTGAGGCCCAGTCCAGGAATTAAATAAAACCAGAAAAATAGATTTAGAAATTGATTTTGAGTATAAAAATAATTGTAAAACTTGGGTAATTCATAGGAAATTCATACTAACTCCTTTTTAGTCCATTCCAGTTCCTATAATTTTGTATTAATATTGTTTAATACTTAGTGTCTCTGTTTTAACATGAAAATGGTGTTAAAATTTATTTCTTAAGCTAATCTCGTATCAAATACATAAAACCTTAGGAAATTCGTATCTCCTCCGTTTTAACTCCGATTTGATCCGTTCGAGTTGCGTTAGTCTCGTAGCAACGTGTAGATCATTATTATGCAGTATATTCTTATGTTTGGTGTGATGTTAATTTTGTATATACCATGTTTGCTTGTATTGCTACGTCTAGCGCGAGGACGTGTCATCTGAAAAGCAAGTTGGTACCTGGAATCTCAAGTGCCAGGCAAGTTGTGCCCTTGATCACTTCTTTTACCCATTCATGTTCTTATTATTCATAATGATCTGCATAGGATAATTTTGCTGGGACCCAATAGGATACCCTAGGTTTGACTATCTTTATACCTTGCTTCACCACTGGTTTTACTACTAAAGTTTTGGGTAGTACATGCTATTGCTTTATGTGGATTTGGGTATAGAGATATTCATCACTCATTGTTATACTATTTATTGTTATCTGTTTTATTATTCCTTGTTCATGTTAAGATCATTATGTTAATGGGAACATGGAGCGACCACCCGGGAAAACAGTGCTACCACAAGGGTGGAATGGGACGCCCTTGGCTGATTAACTAGGAAAGCTAGGGGAGGGCTACCTTACCCGAAAGGGGCAAGGGCAGTAGGGGAGAGGTCAGTGCGGGGAGGTCCCTGGTTGATTTTGCTGCGATGGCTATCAGCCAGGAACCCTTTACTGGATCTTCCCATAAACTGTAGCGGGTAGTCTGAAGCTAGTGGAACTTTGTAAAGGCCTCGTAGTGTTACCCTGCCTCGCCTCCTCGGTAGAGGTGTATGGGATTGGCCATCTCTTGGCCGATGGGTAACATGACTTGTGGGTAAAGATGCGCAACCTCTGCAGAGTGTAAAACTAGTATACTAGCCGTGCTCACGGTCAAGAGCGGCTCGGACCCTCACATGATTAATTATGGAACTTAAATTCAATTTGACATTTGCATCGCATTTGGGATTATTTTACTATTACTTTTCTTTATTATTATTAAGGTTTGGTATTTACTTACACCTAGTAACTGCTAATAAAATTTTGACCAACTTATAAAAGCAATGCTCAGCTTCAGCCTCTATTTCATTGATCAGCCTTACACTACATGAACTCCCACCTTTGTGAGTTCATGTCACATTATTCCCCACAACTTGTTGAGCGATGAACATATGTGAGCTCACCCTTGCTGTCTCACACCCCCCCCACAGGAGAAGAACAGGTGGTTTAAAGTGGAGTCATGGATCGAGGAGTTTGATCTGATCTAGGTGGCGTTTCCCAGTCGACATTGGCGCCGACGATCCTTAGTTCGTTTTATATTTATCTTTTATTTTGTAATAAGTCTTCCGCTATGTAATAAATACTCTGATGTTTTATGACATTTATCTCTATACACTCTGTTATTATATGTGTTGTCTTCTTGGCGCATGTATGAGATGCACCCGGCTTTGTCCTTTAAAACCGGGTGTTACACTTGTCTAGAAAAGAGAAGACACTAATCATCAATTTCAAAGGTTTGTGGGTGATGTACCACCACAAAATGCTCGATATCAACATAATAGCTCTCTAGGCTATGTAAGCTCTTGTACTTTCTCCTTTTACTCTATGAATATAGGGCATGTGATAGTATTGATTAAGGGTTGTTTCTCCATGTTGGACGCAATGGATAAACATTGAGAAAGTTGACACATGGAAGTGTTGCATCCTTGACCCGACCTAGGTTTGCAAGGAAACTTTGACTGTCAACTTAAACAAGAACTGAAAGGAGTTCAAAAACATGACTAAAAAGGAGTTCAATAAGGAAGTATAGAACATGATATATAATAGAAAAAATAGGTTGTATTGTACATAGCTCGGTCAATTGATCGTTTGTGAGATGAGGCAAGGAATTTGTGATGATCTCATACCACTTTGAGTAAGTCATTCACTCTTGATTGTTGCACTGAAATAGTATTTGTTTAGCATGAACCTAACAAACATGCTTATGCATGTAGCCAATACTAAATTTGTTTTATATGAAGTCGAAGTGTGGCACGACCATAATCCTTTACTCATTAAGCTACCCAAATCATCATACGCCAATTTTATGATGATTTTTAAAAAGTATGTACACTTTATGTCTTATAAGTGGTCAATCTTATATTACATTAATCTTTATACTTAAATTAATATTAATTTACTTGAATACAATGCTTACAAGTATTACATCACCACCATATAAGGGAAACACCTTGACGACATCATGAGAGCACCTAGAGGGGGGGTGAATAGGTGATCCTGTAAAACTTGAAACTAAATGCCACAAAACTTGATTAGGAGTTAGCACAATAATGCCAAGTGGCTAGAGAGGAGTCTAAGCAAAACACAATAACCACAGGAGGATCAACACAGAGATGGCACAGTGGTTTATCCCGTGGTTCGGCCAAGACAAACGCTTGCCTACTCCACGTTGTGGCGACCCAACGGACAAGGGTTGCAATCAACCCCTCTCAAGCAGTCCAAAGACCCACTTGAATACCACGGTGTTTTGCTTTGCTTTACTATATCCCGCTTGCGAGGAATCTCCACAACTTGGAGCCTCTCGCCCTTACACTTTGATGTTCACAAAGAAGCACGAAGTAAGGGAGGGATGAGCAACACACGCAAGACACAAAATCAGAGCGACAACACGCACACAAGTTGCAACAAGAGCGCACAACACAACCCGACGAGTTCACAACCCAAATAGAGCTCTAGTTGCTATCACAAAGAATCAAATGCGCGGAATCGAAGTCTTGGTGCTTAGGAATGCTTAGAGAATGCTTGGTGTACTCCTCCATGCGCCTAGGGGTCCCTTTTATAGCCCCAAGGCAGCTAGGAGCCGTTGAGAGCATTCCAGGAAGGCAATTCTTACCTTCAGTCGCCTGGCGCACCGGACAGTCCGGTGCACCACCGGACACTGTCCGGTGTGGATTTATTTCCTTATTTGGTGAAGCCGACCGTTGCAGATTGAGAGCCATTGGCGCACCGGACACTGTCCGGTGCACACCGGACAGTCCGGTGCCCCCTTCTAGCCGTTAGCTCGGCCACGTGTCCCGCGTAGATCGCGCGGCCGACCGTTGGCCTGGCCGACCGTTGGCTCACCGGACAGTCCGGTGCACCACCGGACAGTCCGGTGAATTATAGCCGTACGCCGTTAATCATCTCCCGAGAGCGACGAGTTCGCCTGTGAATGGCTCACCGGACAGTCCGGTGCACCACCGGACAGTCCGGTGCACCACCGGACAGTCCGGTGATTTATAGTCGTACACTGCCGTCGAAGTCCCGAGAGCAGCAAGTTCGCCAGAGTCAGCCTGGCGCACCGGACACTGTTCGGTGCACCCAGACTGAGCAGACTTTGGCTGAACAAAGCCATCTCTTTTCCAATTTGATTTCTCCTGTTTCCAGCACTTAGACACAATACATTAGTTCTCAAAACAATGTACTAAGTCTAGAAACATACCTTTAGACTTGATTTGCACTTTGTCCATCAATTGGCATAGATTTACACTTAAGCACTTGTGTTGGCACTCAATCACCAAAATACTTAGAAATGGCCCAAGGGCACATTTCCCTTTCAATCTCCCCCTTTTTGGTGATTTATGCCAACACAACAAAAAGCAACTAAAAGAAGTGCAACATCAATACAAATGAGAACTCAAAATTGTTTTGATTCAAATTTGACATATATGGATCACTCTTTGCCACCACTTGGTTTTGTTTTTGCAAATCAACCTTAATTTCCTATCTCTAAGTCAAACACAATTGTAGAGACATAAAGAGAGTTGTTCCAAGAGAAATTGATCAAAGATTTCAAAAACTCCCCCTTTTTCCCATAATCGACTATTCTCCCCACAAGAAGCCAACTTTTGACAAGAGAGACAATAAGAGAGTTTTGACAAACCAAAAGCTCTATTCTACTATTTTCAAAATTTCTCAAGTGGTAGCTAATCCATTTATTGCTTTTGGCTTTATTTTCTCCCCCTTTGGCATCAAGCACCAAAACGGGATCAATTTTGGCCCTTGAACCCCATTGCCTCACCAAAATCTTCAAATAAGAGTACAAAGGCAGTAAGAGTACATGAGATGAACTTTGAATAAGTTACCCTCTCATCGGAGTGCAGTGGAAGTCTTTCATGGTCCAAGTCCATCTTTTCCCTTTCAAACCTCCTTTGAGACTAAATTAAGAAAACTCAAGCACATGGTTAGTCTCAAAGGGTCAAGTTGTAGCACATCTCCCCCTAAATATGTGCATCACTTGCAAAAGGACTTGTGAAGTCCGGGGAGTGTTTGTACAATTTGAGCACCACGAGTAAACAACAAAATGCATAAGGAACATGATCAAAGGCATAAACACATTTATGCTATAAATCAATCCAAGTTCCGCGAATCTAAGACATTTAGCTCACTACGCAGCCTGCAAAAGGTCTTCTCATCTAAAGGCTTGGTAAAGATATCGGCTAGCTGGTTCTCGGTGCTAATATAGAACACTTCGATATCTCCCTTTTGCTGGTGGTCTCTCAAAAAGTGATGTCGTATGTCAATGTGCTTTGTGCGGCTGTGCTCAACAGGATTGTCCGCTATGCGGATAGCACTCTCGTTGTCACATAGGAGTGGGACTTTGCTCAGATTGTAGCCAAAGTCCCGGAGGGTTTGCCTCATCCAAAGTAGTTGCGCGCAACACTGTCCTGCGGCAACATACTTGGCCTCAGCGGTGGATAGGGCAACGGAAGTTTGTTTCTTAGAATTCCATGACACCAAGGACCTTCCTAAGAATTGGCACGTCCCCGATGTACTCTTCCTATCGACCTTACATCCAGCATAGTCGGAATCTGAATATCCAATCAAGTCAAAGGTAGACCCCTTTGGATACCAGATCCCGAAGCAAGGCGTAGCGACTAAATATCTAAGAATTCGCTTCACGGCCACTAAGTGACACTCCCTTGGATCGGATTGAAATCTAGCACACATGCATACACTAAGCATAATATCCGGTCTACTAGCACGTAAATAAAGTAAAGACCCTATCATAGACCGGTATGCCTTTTGATCAACGGACTTACCTCCTTTGTTGAGGTCAGTGTGTCCGTCGGTTCCCATCGGAGTCTTTGCGGGCTTGGCGTCCTTCATCCCAAACCGCTTTAGCAAGTCTTGGGTGTACTTCGTTTGGGAGATGAAGGTGCCGTCCTTGAGTTGCTTCACTTGGAACCCAAGGAAGTAGTTCAACTCGCCCATCATCGACATCTCGAATTTCTGCGTCATCACCCTGCTAAACTCTTCACAAGACTTTTGATTAGTAGAACCAAATATTATGTCATCGACATAAATTTGGCACACAAAAAGATCACCATCGCAAGTCTTAGTAAAAAGAGTTGGATCGGCTTTTCCAACCTTGAAATCATTAGCAATTAAAAAGTCTCTAAGGCATTCATACCAAGCTCTTGGGGCTTGCTTAAGTCCATAGAGCGCCTTAGAGAGCTTACACAAGTGGTCGGGGTACCGTTCATCCTCGAAGCCAGGGGGTTGATCCACGTACACCTCCTCCTTGATTGGCCCGTTGAGGAAAGCGCTCTTAACATCCATTTGGTACAACCTGAAAGAATGGTGAGCGGCATATGCTAGCAAAATACGAATGGACTCTAGCCTAGCCACAGGAGCAAAAGTCTCCTCAAAGTCCAAACCTGCGACTTGGGCATAACCTTTTGCCACAAGTCGAGCCTTGTTCCTTGTCACCACCCCGTGCTCGTCTTGTTTGTTGCGGAACACCCACTTGGTTCCCACAACATTTTGCTTGGGACGAGGCACCAGTGTCCAAACTTCATTTCTCTTGAAATTATTGAGCTCTTCTTGCATGGCCAACACCTAGTTCGGATCTAGCAAGGCCTCTTCTACCCTGAAAGGCTCAATAGAAGAGACAAAGGAGTAATGCTCACAAAAATTAACTAATCTAGAACAAGTAGTTACTCCCTTGCTAATGTCACCCAGAATTTGGTCGACGGGATGATTCCTTTGAATCGTCGCTCGAACTTGGGTTGGAGGTGCCGGTTGTGCTTCTTCCTCCATCACATGATCATCTTGTGCTCCCCCTTGATCGCACGCCTCCTTTTGAAGAACCTGTTCATCATCTTGAGTTGGGGGTTGCACCATTGTTGAGGAAGAGGGTTGATCTTGCTCCTTTTGTTCCTGTGGTCGCACGTCTCCAATTGCCATGGTACGAATCGCGTCCGTTGGAACGTCTTCTTCATCTACATCATCAAGATCAACAACTTGCTCTCTTGGAGAGCCATTAGTCTCATCAAATACAACGTCGCTAGAGACTTCAACCAAACCCGATGATTTGTTGAAGACCCTATATGCCTTTGTATTTGAGTCATAACCTAATAAAAACCCTTCTACAGCTTTGGGAGCAAATTTAGAATTTCTACCTTTCTTCACAAGAATATAACATTTGCTCCCAAATACACGAAAGTAAGACACATTAGGTTTGTTACCGGTTAGAAGCTCATACGAAGTCTTCTTGAGGAGGCGGTGAAGGTAGACCCGGTTGATGGCGTGGCAAGCCGTGTTCACGGCTTCCGACCAAAACCGCTCGGGGGTCTTGAACTCTCCAAGCATCGTCCTCACCATGTCTATGAGCGTCCTGTTCTTCCTCTCTACCACACCATTTTGCTATGGTTTGTAGGGAGCGGAGAACTCGTGCTTGATCCCTTCCTCCTCAAGGTACTTTTCCACTTGAAGATTCTTGAACTCGGACCCGTTGTCGCTCCTTATCTTCTTCACCTTGAGCTCAAACTCATTTTGAGCTCTCCTTAGGAAGCGCTTGAGGGTCCCTTGGGTTTCAGATTTATCCTGCAAAAAGAATACCCAAGTGAAGCGGGAAAAATCATCAACAATTACTAAACCGTACTTACTTCCCCCTATGCTTAGATAGGCGACGGGTCCGAAGAGGTCCATATGCAGCAGCTCCAGGGGTCTCGACGTAGTCATCACATTCTTGATGTGATGAGCACTTCCCACTTGTTTACCTGCTTGACAAGCTGCACAAGGTCTATCTTTTTCGAAATGCACATTAGTTAGACCTATCACGTGTTCTCCCTTTAGAAGCTTGTGAAGGTTCTTCATTCCCACATGTGCTAGACGGCGATGCCACAGCCAGCCCATGTAAGTCTTAGCAATTAAGCATGCATCTAGACCGGCCTCCTCTTTTGCAAAATCAACTAAATAAAGTTTGTCGTCTAGTACACCCTTAAAGGCTAGTGAACCATCACATCTTCTAAAGACAGACACATCTACATTTGTGAATAAGCAATTATATCCCATATTGCATAATTGACTAACGGATAACAAATTATATCCAAGTGACTCAACTAAAAACACATTAGAAATAGAGTGCTCGGATGAAATAGCAATCTTCCCTAACCCTTTCACCTTGCCTTGGTTCCCATCACCGAATATCATTGAATCTTGGGAATCCTTGTTCTTGACGTAGGAAGAGAACATCCTCTTTTCCCCCGTCATGTGGTTTGTGCATCCGCTGTCGATAATCCAGCTTGAGCCCCTGGATGCATAAACTAATCCAGCTTGAGCCCCTGGATGCATAAACCTACAAGGCAAATTTAGGCTTGGGTTTTAGGTACCCAACTCTTGTTGGGTCCTACAAGGTTAGTCAAAATGGTCTTAGGGACCCAAATGCAAGTTTTATCTCCCTTGCATCTTGCCCCTAACTTCCTAGCAATCACCTTCTTATTCTTTCTACAAATAGCAAAGGAAGCATTGCAAGTATGAAAAATTGTAGAAGGTTCATTAATTACTTTCCTAGGAACATGAACAATATTCTTTCTAGGTGCATGATGAATATTTTTCCTAGGCATCTCTCTACCATGCACAACATGGGAACTAGAAGCAGTCATAGCATATGAATCATAAGCACAGGTCCTATACGCATTTCTAGAATATTTTCTATCACCATAAATGAAAGCATGGTTCTTTTGAACACTATTAGTCATAGAGGCCTTCCCTTTCTCCTTGGCGGGAATGGAAGCCTTATGACTAGTTAGGTTCTTGGCTTCCCTCTTGAAGCCAAGCCCATCCTTAATTGAGGGGTGTCTACTAATCGTGTAGGCATCCCTCGCAAATTTTAGTTTATCAAATTCATTTTGCTAGTCTTAAGTTGGGCATTAAGACTAGCCACTTCATCATTTAACTTTGCAATAGACACTAGGTGTTCACTACAAGCATCAACACTAAAATCTTTACACCTAGTGCAAATCACAACATGTTCTACACAAGAGTTAGATCTATTTGTTACTTCTAGTTTAGCATTTAAATCATTGTTAACATCTTTTAAACTAGAAATTGTCTCATGGCAAGTAGATAGTTCACAAGAAAGCATTTCATTCCTTTTAACTTCTAAAGCATGAGATTTTTGTGCCTCTACAAATTTATCATGTTCTTCATACAAAAGATCCTCTTGTTTTTCTAAAAGTCTATCCTTTTCATTCAAGGCATCAATCAATTCATTAATCTTATCTATTTTAGTTCTATCCAATCCCTTGAACAAACTAGAGTAATCTATTTCATCATCATCACTAGACTCATCCTCACTTGAAGAAGCATAAGTAGTATTCCGAGTACATACCTTCTTCTCCTTCACCATGAGGCATGTGTGACGCTCGTTGGGGAAGAGGGCCGATTTGTTGAAGGCGGTGGCGGCGAGTCCTTCATTGTCGGAGTCAGAAGAGGAGCAATCCAAATCCCACTCCTTTCCAAGATGTGCCTCGCCCTTGGCCTTCTTGTAATTCTTCTTCTTTTCCCTCTTGTTCCCTTGTTCCTGGTCACTATCATTATCGGGACAATTAGCGATAAAATGACCAATCTTACCACATTTGAAGCATGAGCGCTTCCCCTTCGTCTTGGTCTTTTTGGGATGCTCCTTGTGTCCTTTTAGCGCCGTCTTGAAGCGCTTGATGATGAGGGCCATCTCTTCCTCATTTAGTCCCGCCGCCTCAACTTGCGCCACCTTGCTAGGTAGCGTCTCCTTGCTTCTCGTTGCTTTGAGAGCGATGGTTTGAGGCTCATGGATTGGGCCATTTAGCGCATCATCCACGTATCTCGCCTCCTTGATCATCATTCGCCCGCTTACGAACTTCCCAAGAACTTCTTCGGGCGACATCTTGGTGTACCTAGGATTTTCACGAATATTGTTCACAAGATGTGGATCAAGGACAGTAAAAGACCTTAGCATTAGGCGAACGACGTTGTGGTCCGTCCATCGCGTGCTTCCGTAGCTCCTTATTTTGTTGATGAGGGCCTTGAGCCGGTTGTATGTTTGGGTTGGCTCCTCTCCCCTTATCATTGCAAATATCCCAAGCTCGCCCTCCACCAACTCCATCTTGGTGAGCATGGTGACGTCGTTCCCCTCATGTGAGATCCTGAGGGTGTCCCAGATCTGCTTGGCATTGTCCAGGCCGCTCACCTTATTGTACTCTTCCCTGCACAAAGATGCTAAAAGGACAGTAGTAGCTTGTGCATTTTTATGGATTTGTTCATTTATAAACATGAGACTATCCGAGCTATCAAATTTCATTCCACTCTCTACAATCTCTCATATGCTTGGATGGAGAGAGAACAAGTGACTACGCATTTTGTGACTCCAAAATCCGTAGTCCTCCCCATCAAAGTGTGGAGGTTTGCCAAGAGGAATGGAAAGCAAATGTGTATTTGAACTATGCGGAATACGAGAATAATCGAAAGAGAAGTTTGAGTTAACTGTCTTCTTTTTCTCGTAGTCGTTATCGTTGTCCTTTTGGGAAGAGGAAGATTCGTCGCTGTCGTCGTAGTAGACGATCTCCTTGATGCGCCTTGTCTTCTTCTTCTTCCCATCTTTTCGTTTGTGGCCCGAGCCCGAGTCGGTAGGCTTGTCATCTTTCGGCTCGTTGACGAAAGACTCCTTCTCCTTATCATTGATCACAATCCCCTTGCCCTTAGGATCCATCTCTTCGGGCGATTAGTCCCTTCGTGAAGAGAACGACTTTGATACCAATTGAGAGCACCTAGAGGGGGGGTGAATAGGTGATCCTGTAAAACTTGAAACTAAATGCCACAAAACTTGATTAGGAGTTAGCACAATAATGCCAAGTGGCTAGAGAGGAGTCTAAACAAAACACAACAACCACAGGAGGATCAACACAGAGATGGCACAATGGTTTATCCCGTGGTTCGGCCAAGACCAACGCTTGCCTACTCCACGTTGTGGCGTCCCAACGGACGAGGGTTGCAATCAACCCCTCTCAAGCGGTCCAAAGACCCACTTGAATACCACGGTGTTTTGCTTTGCTTTACTATATCCCGCTTGCGAGGAATCTCCATAACTTGGAGCCTCTCGCCCTTACACTTTGATGTTCACAAAGAAGCACGGAGTAAGGGAGGAATGAGCAACACACGCAAGACACAAAATCAGAGCGACAACACGCACACAAGTCGCAACAAGAGCTCACAACACAACCCGACGAGTTCACAACCCAAATAGAGCTCTAGTTGCTATCACAAAGAATCAAATGCGCGGAATCAAAGTCTTGGTGCTTAGGAATGCTTAGAGAATGCTTGGTGTACTCCTCCATGCGCCTAGGGGTCCCTTTTATAGCCCCAAGGCAGCTAGGAGCCGTTGAGAGCATTCCAGGAAGGCAATTCTTGCCTTCAGTCGCCTGGCGCACCGGACAGTCCGGTGCACCACCGGACACTGTCCGGTGCAGATTTCTTTCCTTATTTGGCGAAGCCGACCATTGCAGATTGAGAGCCATTGGCGCACCGGACACTGTCCTGTGCACACCGGACAGTCCGGTGCCCCCTTCTAGCCGTTGGCTCGGCCACGTGTCCCGCGCAGATCGCGCGGCCGACCGTTGGCCCGGCCGACCGTTGGCTCACCGGACAGTCCGGTGCACCACCGGACAGTCCGGTGAATTATAGCCGTACGCCGTTAATCATCTCCCGAGAGCGACGAGTTCGCTTGTGAATGGCTCACCGGACAGTCCGGTGCACCACCGGACAGTCCGGTGATTTATAGCCGTACACCACCGTTGAAGTCCCGAGAGCAGCAAGTTCGCTAGAGTCAGTCTGGCGCACCGGACACTGTCCGGTGCACCCAGACTGAGCAGACTTTGGCTGAACAAAGCCATCTCTTTTCCAATTTGATTTCTCCTGTTTCCATCACATAGACACAATATATTAGTTCTCAAAACAATGTACTAAGTCTAGAAACATACCTTTAGACTTGATTTGCACTTTGTCCATCAATTGGCATAGATTTACACTTAAGCACTTGTGTTGGCACTCAATCACCAAAATACTTAGAAATGGCCCAAGGGCACATTTCCCTTTCACATCAAGGAGTTGAGAGTCGACTATAACTTTCATTGTTCTAAGCATCCACCTAACACACTAGTTTGTGGTATTATGTGTGCGAGGCGCTTTGCTTTACCGACAATATATTCCAAATGACGACAATGTAAGTCACCACAATTATATGTATCTATACATTATGTTTTATTGTGTCAGAAAATACATTAATTGTTGTCACTGATATTTTAATATTATAGTTATTATGTTTTATTGCATCATCATTGCAACGTCAAAGAAATGTCACCATAGTATAGGTATATGATTTCTATCACTTTATATGACGTAAAGCGACACATATAGCAGGAGTCTTCTTAGACCATGACCGACCACTGACAAATCATATGGAGCTCATTAGCTTCAAGATGCATCACATGTATAACAATTTTGAAACATTTGAATCAATTTTGTGAATATGAACGAAGGAGGAAACTAGTGGTGTATATATATGGATGAATGCCACTTTGTATATGAATGGATGATATATTTTTGTTGTATTGTGACAACATTTGAATAATGAATATGGATGAATGACACTTTGCATATAGCATCATGATATATTTTTGGTTGTGAATGATCTGTACTGAAATCTGAATAAAATTAGTGATTTTTGTTGTATGGTTTGTTTTGGTGGGAAAACTAAAATTCAAATTTCATTTGAATCTTATATAGCAAACTAAAGATGGCTAGCATAATAACGCTGCACCGCAATAAACTTTATTTGCAACCGGTTGACCTATGTCGACCGCTCGGAAAGGTCAATCTTTACAGGTGGCTGACTTAACTTAGCCACCTTAAAAAATGTCTTTGCATGAGGTTGTCTTAAGGCAGTGGCAAAGATTGAATTCTAAGAGCTAGCTTTGCTCGCAAACATGGTGATTTTCATAAGCACCTAAATGGTAGATTTGATTTGGAACCCCTTCTATGAGTGTACTTGATCTGTCTAGGCTTCATTCCTTCTCGCTTTCCCACTACTGTATTCTGCCAGCGAGCTTAATTACATATATGTACTGAGGTATCAGTTCCCATACGTTTTTTAGATTTGATTTGGTTCTATTGGCACCGATCCGGGCGCCAAACACTAGAGATGAACCATCTGGCGGGGCTCTCTGCGGAGGTGCGGATGGTCCGTGGCACAGGGTTGGACGGTCCGCGACCTAGCTCAGAAGCGACTCTCCTCTATGTATGTTTGGACGGTCCGCTCCTAAGGCTTGGACGGTCCGCAATGGCGCAGAGGGTCTTCTTCGCAACAGACCTAGATCTCGTCTTCTGGGAGGGATCCTGTCGGGGAGGAGAGCTCCTAGGTCATGTCTTGGCGTCGGCAGGCCACCCAAGACACCTCTAGTCGATGTAGAGCCGAAGAGAGGTGAGGATTTGAGGTAGAGGGAGACTAAACTAGGCTTAAACTAGAACTACTCCTAATGCATAAGGTAAAAATGATAAGTAGACTTGATTTAATTGTTTGTGGGAAGTTTAATCGGTCGTAGTCCTTCATCTATATAAAGGGGAAGGTCTGGACCCGTTACAAGTCGTTTCCCGAGTTAATCCCGCAAATTTAGCTAACAAATCCCACAAGAAACTCAGAACCCTAACTGATTCTACGCACGTGCCGACCGTCCGCGACACCACCGTGGACCGTCCGCGCAGTCACTTTTCTGTGTTCAACATATGCCCTTGCCTTTTGGTGGAGGTTGACGAACCAAAAGCATATGTATTAAGCCTGATGTAAGTCACCAGCTTTTCAAACCAATAGGGTGATCATTCAATAGAGCTCTAATGCATATAGGCCATTTCGGATTGCATCTTTCTCGGCCATGACCATGGATCAAAGGGTATAGAATGGAGGTGCCCCCTAGCGTGAATAGACAAAGGGACTATGCATGTACCATGGGTTCATCATCGTACCATTCCATATTTGGACAGGACAATATATCGACGATGAGTAGGCCGGTGGAGAGCATCCTGGCATCATAGGATGAATAGGCAAGGCTTGTTGCGTCGCCTTTCGGGCTATTTTATTCAGCCATTTTGTTTTAGCGGGTGACCGAGGTTCCTTTATTAGCTGATCGCGTAGATTGTCCTTCTTGCCAGTATATTTGGCAAGGAATTGATCAAAAGTAGGGTCGGCTTTTACCAACTGACCATGTGCATTATGTTAGCTTGGCCCTTGCGTCTCTTTCCTTGCATTGTGTGGAGGCTTACACATATGGTCATGGGCGGACTGTCCGACTGAGTCAGCCGGATCGTCCACATGAGCACCGGATTGTCCGTGCTCATGTGCCGGACAGTCCTCGATGCTCGAGTCAAGGAGTTTTGCTCAGCTGCTTGGTTGAGCCTGCCCCTCAGTGCCTCCGGACTTGTTAGTCTTTCTGTCCGGAGCCTTCTGAGCAATATCTTCTTATGATATATTTGACATGCGAGGATCGCCAATGATGGTGTTTTTGTCTATGCCTTTATCGGCCACTTCGGGCCGAACTAAGACCTTTTTGCTTGTGGGTTCTATTGTATTGACAGGAAATGGTTGTGTGTCCACTTGCATCTCTTGAAAAGCCAACCGGCCCTTATTTATGGCCGATTGTATCTGTCGACGAAAAACATTACAATCATTGGTGGTATGAGAAAATGAATTATGCCACTTACAATAAGCACATCTCTTTAATTCATCCATAGGAGGAATAGTATGAGTTAATCTAACGTTGCCATTTTTTAGTAACTCGTCAAATATTCTATCGCATTTGGCAATATTAAAGGTTAATTTAATCTCTTCTTACCTATTCTTTTGAACCGGCTGTAAAGAAGTACATGCAGAAGATTTGACCTTTATTGGCCAAACAAACTCAGTGGTATATACATCTATGGATTCATCATCTGAACTATCACGCTCTACTAGATGTATAGTACGGGCGACCGATTTTGATGTCTCTTTAAATCGGCTTTCAGAGGCTAAAGCCCGCTGATGTAGCTAGGCTATTGAGAAGAACTAGGTCCCATCTAATTTTTCTCTTAAGTAGTATAGCAACCCATTAAAAGCCAACCCTGCTAGCTCTTTGTCTGCGACATGGATCCGAAAGCATCGATTTCTAATGTCCCAGAACCTCCGGATATAATCATTAACCGATTCTTCACGTCCCTGTCGGACTAAAGCTAAATTAGTTAGCCCTAATTCATATTCCTCGAAAAGAAATGTTCATGAAATTTACTCTATAAATCATTCCAGGAATTAATGGAATTAGGAGGAAGGGCGGCATACCATGCAAAAGCGGTACCAGTTAGGGATAAAGAAAATAAACGAACACGAAATGCTTCCCCATCGTCCAATTCGCTTAGGTGTGCTAGGAACTAGCATATATGTTTGTTTGTGCTTCTCCCATTTTCACTAGAAAACTTATAAAACTCTGGTATCCTTGCCCCTTGTGGATATGGGACAGTGTTAAACCGGTGATCATATCGCTTTTGATATGACTGCCCCACTCTAGCTACACTAACTTCGAGCCTATTTCGAAATAGTTCAGTCATCTCTTCCCTAATTTTCTCCATTGCGCTCGGTGGCAGACCACCGGCTTATTCGGTCAGGCATTGTTATGCTGACCTTCTTGTCGTGACTGATCGATAATGTTGATCGGCCTATGATCGTATGGCGTGCTATAGTTTAAATATGTAGGGGGCGGAACGTACTGCTGCTGTGGTGTGTAATAATTTGATGCATAGTGTGCAACAGTAGGTTCTGCGTATACGTATCCATTTTGTCCGGTGGTAAATTCGAACTGGCCGGTTATGTTCGCTATTATTGGGGCGCCATGCGGTGGCCCTGGTGTGGCCCCGGATAGTCCGGCAGGGAAAGCCGGACGGTTTGTGTAAGGGTCGGCCGGTCCAGGCAAAAGATCGGACAGTCCGACCGTGTCCAGGGGCGCCGATCTGCCAAGCAGGGATGACGGTGGTGGTATTTGCCCTGGATATGAGTTCATCAGCATACCATATAATGGCTGGGGCTACGAATCCCCATTTGTCGTCGATGTATTAGACATAGATATCATGTTACTAGTTTCATATAACGTAAAACTAGGAGCAACAGACTTCTCCAACATACGCGTTAATTTTCTAATTGATTCTTCTAACCCTCAAATTTGTTGTTTCATTTGATCCCCCTGCTGATCTACATAATACTTAATAGATTGGATGTCGTCGGGTGTACTTACGTTGGGGACTTGAAGCGAAGATAGAAGAGATGCGACATCGATTTCTCCATGTTTGATAACCTTCTTATGACGATCCACTGTGTATTGTGACAAGAATTTATCCTTCGCTTGAATCAGGTAGTCCTCGTATTGCTGTTGCTCATCGGCTGTCAGACTTTCAACAGCCGGCTTCAGGATATTAACTGGGGAGATATCGGTGTGATCTTTAGAACCAGCCATTTGGGGCCTGATTTTAGTAGATCTAGACACATTTTCCCTAGCGGAGTCACAAAAAATGTGTTGGTGCCGATCCGGGCGCCAAACACTGGAGATGAACCGCTTGGCGGTGCTCTCTGCGGAGGTGCGGACAGTCCGCGGAACAGGGTCGTACGGTCCGCGACCTGGCGTAGTAGCGACTCTCTGCGTACGTCCGGACGGTTCGCGTCTGGGGCTCAGACGGTCCACGATGGCACAGAGGGTCTTCTTCGCAACAGACCTAGATCTCGTCTCCTGGGAGGGACCCCGTCGAGGAGGAGAGTTCCTAGGGCATGTCCTGGCGTCGACAGGCCACCCAAGACGCCTCTAGTCGACGTAGAGCCGAAGAGAGGTGAGGATTTGAGGTAGAGGGAGACTAAACTAGGGCTAAACTAGAACTACTCCTAATGCATAAGGTAAAAATGATAAGTAAACTTGATTTGATCGATTGTGGGGAGTTCAATCGGCCGTAGCTCTTCATCTATATAAAGGGGAGGTTTAGACCCGTTACAAGTCATTTCCCGAGTTATCCAACAAATTTAGCTAACAAATCCTATAAAAAACTTGGAATCATAACTGATTCTGCACATACGCGGACCATCTGTGCTACCACTATGGACCATCCGGACAATCCGTGCGGTCACTTTTGTGCGTTCAACAGGTTCATCGTCATATCTCTTTGGAACTTCGTTGTGCGTCATTATACCTTGCAAAGGATCTGTGGGGCTGGATCGGAATGGGTTAAAAGTAGATCACAAAGGGCTTTAGCTCCTATGTATTTCTTTTCACTTAGCAATGCACGCACGGTCAAAGAAGAAGGTGCGTGCCACGGAGAAGACACGCACGCGCAACGGATTAATTTAAAATAGAGCTGATAGGTTCTTTTGTAAAAATATAACGTAGAATGACCGTTAAAAATATTGTTTTAATATAATAAAGATAGGAATATATAGCTAAACCTGCCGGCCGGTACATTGCATGTGGATTGATTTTGCCGCTGGCTGGCTGCTACGTACCAGAGCTGTTTTCGTCCTAGTCCACTCAGCTCGTCGTCGTCGTCACTAGCATCGCCGTCGTTATGGGCACGCACTAATAATTGACAACTCTGATTTCTTTACTTTCTTACATTTGTTAAGCTTCCACGCGGTGAAAAAAGTAGCGACAACGACACAATTCATTCGCGCCATGCCTGCCAGCTGCCTGCTGCTTTGGTCGTTGCTGATTTGCTTTCTCCTTTAATTTGCTCGTCGTCGTCGTCGTCGCTCCTGGTCTTTTGCTAGCTAGCTTGTGAATGTTCATGTGTCAATCAACTTCCTTTTTGTGCATCCCATATCAAGATATACTCCGATATCCTAGCTAGGCATCATGTTGAGTCGGTGGTGGTGAATATATCGGCATAAAGAATAATGGTGATTCCATGTCCACCTTATCTAGGGCCTGTTCCAATTTCACGAGATAAACTTTAGCTTCTTGCTAAACTTTAGCCATATCAATTGAAATGCTAAAGTTTAGCTCCTTAAAGGTGTTTGGACCACTCTGATAAAGTTTAGTACATTAAAATAAAAAGACACTCATACACCTAATGCTACATCATATCGTCATATTATTGAATGCACACTTAGAGAAGGGGTTGGAGGGTAAGGGGTGGAAAATGGTCTCTCTAGCCCATATTTAGCTCATTTTAGCACCCTTTGAGCAGCATATGAGATAATAGAAGCTAAACTTTATCACATCACTATTATCTCTACTGTTTAGATCATCAAATAGCTAAAAGTAGCTAAAAAAACTGCTAAAATTTATCTCATAGAATTAGAACAGGGCCTTAGACTTCCTTTTTTTAGATTTGATTTAGTATATGGTCCCTACTCCCTACCTAGCTAGCTAGCTAGACGGGATTAGAATCGAGAGGTAGCAACTTGCATGTCTTTTGAATTCCGATGCCTTGTTTCCTTTCTATGGCTTTATTAGTTCCTTTTATTAGATTGATATGCATGCGCGCGCTTTGACCATATCAGCTGACTAATAGGACACATTAACTCTCATTGCCCCCTTTTACATATCTTAGCTCTTAGGGCATATAAAAACATGAGCCATTGAATTCGTTTTTCAAGTATAAAAAACATCTAAAATACTGTGTGAATTGTGATACAACTCATAAATATATTTATATTTAAAATACAATATATATATAGATAGTCGTGTAGAGACGAGTTCTTTGCAAAAAAGCATGTGTCGTGATTTTATTTCGCTTACTCCCTAGAGACCCCTAATTAATTGGGTTGTATGAGCACTTACAGGTCTACGGTACAGGGATCACCATTTTTTACCACCTTTGGATCTGCAGAGATTACACAAATACACTGATACGAGTACTCCGTTCGTTCTAAATTACAAACACTTCAATTAAAAAGTCAAAACAACTTATAATTTAGAACAGAGAGAGCTAGAGAGTATTATTTAGGATTTGTTTGGTTGCATGAGATGGGAGGGGGTTAATCCCTTTCTATTTAATTTTGACTATCAAGAGATCTAATCATCTTCAATCTCATTCAATCCACTTCTAACCGAACAAGCCCGATTAAGAGTGGATTGAAAGTGGCTGGAGAGGATTAAATTCATTGTTGGTCAAAATTAAATAGAGAGAAATTTAATTCCTTCAATTCCATCTGATCCATATACAACCGAACAAGGCCTAATGGAATGAGAATTAGAAGGATGATGAATAATTAGACAGATGAGGGTCACTGTCGGGTACGATTTGAACTACACACTTAAGTTAATTCTGAAAGGACTATGGTTCATAAAAAAGTTGAACTGGTTGAATCGGCGAGCCACAAATGATGTTCATGCATGCTACCGGAACTTGTAACCGTCATATGAAATGAAGGATTCCTACCTCCTTGTGCTGCTTGATGTGTGATATATGTGCCATGTGTATTACCCACGATCCCAAAAATGATGTGATTTTAGCTCTATGAATAGCTAAATTAAATTCTATGAAGCTTGATTAAATTTGTAAAAAGACTTAAAATTTAGAGAACAAAACCAAACATGGTGTTCAGTCTAAGTTTCATCCTAACCAGGTAGACCGTACGTACCCTTCCTAAGGGCTACTAGCACATATGAGTATCTTCCTAGCTATGGTAGGTGCTACCTAGTATGTGATCAGTGGTTTGGATTTCCTTGTCGTCGAGGAAGCTGTTGGTCCCCGGCTCCTGCGATCGACGTCGGATGCTTGCGACGCAGAACGCGGTGACCGTGGCGAGCGGCGATGGTTTCGAGATGTTGGAACTGTTTGGTTTGTGGTTAACTATGTTACACTTTATTTAAGATTAGTCGTTTAAATTGAATAATTAACTTTAGACAAAAAAAAGTTAGGTAAAGTGTAGTAAATTAAGCAGCGAATTTGGGTAACACACGATGTATTACCTTGTGCTGATCTTGCATGCCTTCTGTGGTTCTGTTATTTCATTTATAAGGGAGGTCAGGTTGGATGATGTTAGGTGTGAATCCAGGTATCTATGATATTGGAACTATTGACGAAGGGGATTTCTATTGTAAGTTTCAACTTCGAAATAAAGAGGATGGCTTTATATGCCCTTTTTGCAGTGTATGGCCTTGCTCAAGATGGTTTAAAGAACACTTTCTTAGCTGAAGTTGTAGGTGTGTGCGGTGCTGAAACACATCTTTTTATTATGGGGGATTTAAATATTATGCGAAAAGCAGAAGATAAAAGTAATGATAATTTTAACTATCGATGGCCTAATTTATTTAATGTTATCATTGCGAATTTAGAATTGCGGAAAATAGAAATGGTGAGACGACAATTTAATTGGGCAAATGACTTGTTCCACCCACTTTTGAAAAGCTAGATAGAGTTTTAATGAGCGTTGGGTGGTAATTAAATTCTCTAACGTCACACTCCACGCACTTGACATATCTCGGTCTGATCATAAACCTTTATTACTGAATGGCAAAGTCCCCACGAGCCTGGCTAACCACTCTGAGTTTAAATTTGAGTTAGGATGGTTCATTAGAGAAGGCTTTCGTGATACAGTTCCTTCGATTTGGCAACAAGTAAATAGAGGAGAAACCGCTATACAAATATGGCGAAACAAGATTAGGGCCCTTTGGCAATATCTAAGAGGGTGGGCAAAGAACTCAGCGGGGTCATTAAAAAAAAGGAGAAATAATAACTTTCAAAGTTGATCGATGACCTCGATGAAAAGGCAGAGTTCGCTTGCTTATCACCTAACGAGTTGAATTCTAAAGCTATTGCCAACGATAGGCTTGGCAGTATTATGAGGGAGGAAGAAGTTCATCTCTTCCAGAGGGCTAAGGTCAAACATCTTCTCGAAGGGGACGATAATACAAAATATTTCCATTTAGTGGCTAATGGCAAGAACCGGAGGCAACAGATCTATTCATTGGAGATGATGATGGCGCCTTTATAGACGATGAGGAAGAGCTTAAAACATATTACAAAAACCTCTTTGGCAAGCCTGACATAACATCGATTGAACTTGATGAACTAATATACATGACATTCCTCAAGTCTCAGATTATGAGAATCAAATTTTAACTGCTAATTTTACTATAGATGATGTTATAAAGGTGGTATTTAATATGAAACATAATAAAACTCCTGGACCTGATGGTCTTCCAGCTGAGTTTTATCAAGTTTTTTGGGAAGTTATTAAGTATGATCAGAATGTGTTGCTTGAGGACTTTCATAAAAACTCTCTATTGATTCACAGCTTAAACTTTGGAGTAATCACTCTAATCCCAAAGAAAGACAACACAATTAAAATCCAGGATTACAGACCTATATGCATATTTAATGTTTCATTCAAAACCATTACTAAAGTTCTTACAAATAAAATAGGTCTAGTAGCAGATAGAATTGTCAGCCCATCTCAGACAACTTTTATGCCCGGTCGCAATATTCTTGAAGGGGTTATTATTCTTCACGAATCCATCCATGAATTACAGAGGAAAAAATTAGATGGAGTTATTCTTAAATTAGACTTCGAGAAGGCTTATAATAAAATGGAATTTTCTCCAGCAAGCGATGTGTATGAAGAGTTTCTCTCCATCATGGTGCGCTTGGATCCAAACAATAGTTTTTGGAGACCATGTTAGAGTTACAGTAAATGATGGTGTAGGTCCTTTTTTGTACTTACATGGGCATTCGTCAAGGTAATCCTTTGTCACCAATATTATTCAATATTGTTGCTGATATATTAGCAATTCTATTCGTAAGAGCGAAAAAGGAAAATCAGTTCCAAGGTATAGTTCCGCATTTGATTCCAAAGGGTTTATCTATCCTTTAGTATGCTGATGATACAGTGGTTTTCTTAGACCATAATCTAAAGCATGCTCGGAACATCAAACTTTTTTTGACTATTTTTGAGCAAATGTCTGGTTTAAAAATAAATTTCCATAAAAGTGAGTTATTTTGCTATGGGTTGGCTAAGGAATATGATTTGCATTACTATCATTTATTTGGTTGTGGAATTGGGACAATGCCTTTTAAATATCTTGGAATTCCTATGACTCGTCGAAGATTGAGAAATAGTGACTGGCAGGGTGTTATAGACCGGTTTGAAAAGAGGCTTAGTACATGGAAGGCCAAGTTTCTATCTTCAGGTAGACGGTTGGTCTTACTTAATTTTGTGTCAAGTAGTTTGCCTATCTTTATGATGTATTTCTTTGAGATTCCGGCAAGCGTCTTGAAGAAACTGGATGCTATTCGATCCAGATTCTTTTGGCGGGGAGGAAGCAGTCAAATGAAGTATAGGCTAGCCAGGTGGAATTTTGTTTGTCAACCCAAAACATTAGGAGGTTTAGATGTCCCAGCCTGGCTGTAAAAAATATAAGCTTACTCAGCAAATGGATATTCAAATTACTCAATGAGGAGGGGATGTGGCAACAATTACTTAAAAATAAATACCTAGGAGATAAATATCTGACTCAAAAATCTAGAAGAACGGATGATTCTCACTTCTGGTCAGGTCTAATGAATATTAAGAATATAATCCTTAGATGGGGTCACTTTCAAGAGAGGGATGGTCAAGCTACAAGATTCTGGAAGGATAAATGGTTAACCAGTCGACCTCTTAGCGAGCAATTCTCGAACCTTTTTAATATAGTGTGTAACAAATCAACCTTGGTTGCATATGTCTTTTCAAATATGAATCTTAATTTACCTTTTCGCCGAACAATTATGGGAATTAAATTAGTGGAATGGCACAACATATTAAACTTGCTAACTACGGTTACTTTGAATCCATCTAGGGACGTCACTTATAGTGAGGAGCTGCTTCAGCAAGGCTAACAGAGAATCATAGTTTATTTCCCTTTCCCGGATGACTTTCTGGTGGCAAACAATCATGAAGTGTGAGAGGTACCACTTCTCTGTCGCCTTGTATATCTAAGCCTCTTGTCGTTGGAGCTCCTTTCCAAGCCTCTTCATGTAGTCTTCTAATGTCTCATCATCAGCGGTCGATGAGTTAGTCAGCGTTGTGTTGTTGTTTGGGGCATCGTTGCTGTGATCTTTGTGATCTATCATGGTGGTCGATCTAATAGGTCTAACTTAATAGATCTAATTTACTAGATCAGATATGATAGATTCGATCTTTTTGTCCCCAACGGAATCACCAAGAAGTGTATTGGCGCCAATTTGGTCACCAAACACTAGTTTTAACCGTCTAGCGGTACTTGACACATTTAGATGATGTAGGATCAAATAGAGTTGAAGATCTTTAGAACAATGAGTCACCTCTATGATGGTCACCACCAAATTGGGACCAAACAACAACGTGGCCTAGAGCCTTATCGTGTTGAGCAATACCTAGAGTTCGGTTCTACGAGGTGGACAACGGCAGTGGTCTGTGACAGGTCACCGGGCTGCCAGGCGACGCTCCCTACAGCAGTGTTGTAACACCCGGATTTTAGGGATCCAAAACCCGGGGTTAACATAAACACCAGGTATGCTGGGACCAAGTCTCATACATATGATGTATAGTGGCACAGGATCGAATGTCACATCTTTATATATAACAGGAGTTCTATACAAAATAAATAATTACATTATAAGGAGACAACGGTCCAGCAACCCAAAGTTGACTGGGAGACGACGACCTAGACCTCTCACGAACTCATCACAGCATCCTCCATGAGCATCATCCTGCAGTACCTGGTCTTGACCTGTGGTGTATGTGAGACAGCAAGAGTGAGCTCACATACGTTCATCGCTCAACAAGTTGTGGGGAATAATGTGCATGAACTCGCCAAAGGTGGGAGCTCACGTGAAGTGTAAGGCTTACCAAAGAAGATGGTTAGAGCTGAGCATTGCTTTTAAAGTTGGTCAAAATTTTATTAGCAGTTACTAAGTATAAGTAAATACCAAACCCAGTTAAGTAATAGATCAAAAGTAACAACACCACCTGCAATGCAATGCATATGACAAATTGAATTTAGTTCCATAAATTAATCATGTGAGGGTCCGAGCTGCTCTTGACCGTGAGCACGGCTAGTATACCAGTTTTACACTCTGCAGAGGTTGCGCATCTTTACCCACAAGTCGTGTATCCCATGTCGCCAGGGTTTGCAAGGCCCTTAGACACTACCGAGGTGAATGGCTAGGGATCCACTACGAGGCCTTTACAAAGTTCCACTAGCTTCCGAAAACCCGCTACAGTTTATAGGAAGATCCAGTGCAGGAATCCCTTGCAGGACTGCCATCGCAGCAAAATCCTCCCGAGGGCCTCCCTACACTGACCTCTCCCCTACTGCCCTTGCCTCTTTCGGGTAAGGTAGTCTTCCACTAGCTTTCCTAATTAATCAGCCAAGGGCGTCCCATACCACCCTTGTGGTAGCACTGTTTTCCCGGGTGGTCGCTCCATGTTCCAATTAACATAATGATCTTAACATGAACATTAAATAACGACTGATAACAAAAAGTGTAATCATGAATAGTGTATCTCCATACCCAAAACCACATATAGCACTAGCAAGTACTACCCAGAAATTTAGTGGTGAACAAGGTATAAAGATAATCAAACTAGGTAACCTGTTGGGTCTCATCAAAATTAACCTATGCAGATCATTATGATTAATCAGAACATGGCTGGGTAAAAAGAAGTGATCAAGGGCACAACTTGCCTGGGCCTTGAGAATCCAGGTACCAGGATGATCTTTCAGGTGACTCGTGACCTCGCACTAGTCGTAGCAATACAAACAAACATTGTATAGGCAAAATTAACATTACACCAAACATAAGTACACAAAATACACAGTAATAATCTACATATTAAAATAGAACCATAGGAACTGGAATCACTAAATTTGGAGTTGTAGATTTTAAGTTATGATTTTCCAAAGATTATATGTGCTTATTACAAGATTAGTTAAGATAACAATTTAAATGTGACTTTTATGTAAAACCAGTGGCACTAATTGATAAACAATAATATTACAAAATTATAGGAACTGGAATGAATTAATTTGGACTAACTATGCATTTTCTATGAATTAAACAACTTCTAGGAATTATTTTTATATTAAAAACTCATTTTCTAATTCATTTAATCAATTTCAAACCGCACTGGACTGGGCGCACTATTACAGAGAAGTGCAGGGGGTTCGGCGCAAGAATCCCCAAGACACAGATTTACCCCGCACAGGACGGCGGGTTGATTAGTTTGAAGTGGAGGGTCTCTTTAAGAAAATACACGGCCGAAGGGGTATGGTTATATATGGGTCGTGCGATCACAGATGGAGGGCTAAGATTAAATCGTTCTCATCCCCAACCGGTATGGCACCAAGACCGTAGGATCAGAGATCTGTGGCCTAGATTTCAAATATGCCCGATCAGATCACCACCATTGGACCCTAGATGGACGACCCAGATCACGAGCCTGAAGTGGCTACGGGAGATCTGATCTCCATCGCCCATTGAGGGATCGACCGCCAGGGACCGTTCTCCCTCCCCAAGCTAACAGCGAGCGGCGCCCAGGTGACCACCGCGGCGGAGGACGCCGGTGAGCACCCAAATTCCGGCGCAGTACGCGGATCAATGTGTCGCGGATGGGTGCTAACCCCAAATCGAGGGTACGACGGACACAGGGGAGGAATTATTACCGGCAATGGCGATGAGGAGGAGCAGCGCCACGGTGATGCAGGGTTCCGCGGCGAATGAAGAAATCCGATGAGCAATTCATGGTTGCGTGGTCGCCGATCCTGCCCGACAGCGCCACGGAAAGCTTCGCTACGACCCGGAGTTTCCGATTGGCGGTGCGCCTCAGGTAGGAAGTTGGTACAGAGGCGGGTTACCGGTGGCGGCTTCTTCTACATCCGGCGCACGACGGCGATAGTGCCCAGGCATGCATGCGGTGCGGCGAGAAGGGGGTTTAGGGAATTGAGGGAGGTCCGCGCCCGCCCTTTATGGCTCCGCGAGTCCGCGCTGAGGTGGGGGCAGTGCGACAATGGCGGAGCACGCGCGGGAGTATCGCCGAGGTCTTCGCGGGTTCGTTGCAACGGCGATGAAGCTGCTGACAGCCCGGCCCCACGCAACAGAGACCGAACTACGACGGTGAAAAACCAGAGTGACTGGTGGCCGGGACCCACCGGTCGGCGCGAGCGGGGACGGCGGGTTGGGCTGGCGCGAGAGGGAAGGTGGAATGGGCCGAATTGGAGGGGAGCGGCCCAATACCAGGGTTTTCTCTTTTTCTTTTTATTTTCTTTCCTATTTTCCATTCCACTTATCCAACTCATTTCAAATTTAAATTCCAATTTAAATCCAAAGTTTGTGGCGAATTTGTCTTCATTTAAATATTCAATGTGAACATAGTATGGATAAATTTTATTTATTTACAGATTTATTTTGCTTCTCTTGCCTTATATATATTATTTCCCTTTTCCTTTTTCAAACCCTAATCTCCTTTTGGGTTCTAATTCAATTTTCTTTTTAGTATATTTTGATTAATAGTGTTGCTATTATTATTATATGCACAATAAACAAAACTCCAATATGATGCACATGTTGTTTAGTTGACATTTTAGTCATTTAATTGTTTTTAAATGGGGTTGTTCACATGATTAGGTAAATTGAAACAAAGCAAATAAGAGAATTATCTCCATTACCATGATTTACAAATTTGGGTATTACAAATCCTACCCCCCTTAAAAATAATCTCGTCCTCGAGATTAGCAAGAAAGAGGATATAGGAAAAGTGGTTTGCAATTTAGCTTTTAGTTTCTAATTAGTTCAAAATCAAGAGTCTCTCTTTCTTTTCATTAGTAAGTGATTAGGAGAGCATGGGTATATATATGTATGTCCACATAATCATGTAGGATAGAAGATGTCTTTAAAGCATAGATGGGTTTAGGTAAGAAAGTGTAGGGTAAGGAAAGACTCCATCCAAGATTTGTGGCTTTTGACTCATCTGGTGATCTCACTTGATCCTTGAAGACTTGAGTTGATGCTTATTCTTCTTTGACGTGGTTGGTCTCCTTTGGCCTTTCTTCTTGGAGTTGCCATCCGAGTTAAGGACATATGGTTAAGATATATGTGGTAAGATAGACTATATGATATAGGTCAAAATCTGGTTTGATGTCAGGTGGTGGTTGATAGATTATGCAATCCTTTAAGACTCTATTGATTGGGTAAGTTATGTAACTTGTTATATAGATCGAGTTGTTGTGTATGGCCAAGTTGATATAAGTCTCCAAATTAGGCTTAAGTGATTTTTAGGAGTATGGACATATCTTGTGTACCAGCATTAAGTAACTCAATCTAGCTTAGATCATATTGGATTAGATAGAATCCAGATTAGGTTGGTATGACTAGATTAAACTAGTTTAGGTTAGATAGGTCCAACAGGGTAGAATATGTTAGGATGTTTTGAGATTAGTTAGATATGTTATGATAAGATAGAGTCTCTTGCTAGTTTATAATTGAGAGGTTATGCAACTATCAGATGGTTAAGGTAATTGCATATGGCCAAGTCGATCTGTCATTCTTAATTTAGTGCAGGGTGACTAAGTTAAAACCTGTTCTATAGGGGTAGAGTCTAAATTATTTCATCGGTATTATCTAACATGTTTGATAAGTCACTTTAGATTTGATTAGATCTAGGTTAGATTGGTGTGACTTGTTTGACTAGATAAGATCTAATTAATTTGCATTAGATCATGGTTGTTAAACTAGGGTGGATAAGTATGTTTATTAGGACAGGATGGATCCATAAAGATAAGATAGAATCTTTTGAGACCAGTTATACCTATTGGGATGAAATACAATCTTTTCAAGATAGGATGAGTATCTTTTAAGATGAGATGGATCTATTAAGATAAGGGTGAATCTTTTAAGATAAGATGAATTGGTTAGAATGAGAGCTTTTATGATAAGATAAATCTCTTAAGCTAGATATGTTCCAATGGGTATAATCTAGGTTGTCTAGTTATTTTATAAATATATTTTTATACCTATGTGCATATGCAGATGCAATTGTGGACATTACTCCACAACTCATCACACTCAAACAAAGATCCAAATCAAACAGATATCATAATAACAAACATTCAAATACATAAACACTTATAAAAATAGTTTTGTTTTTGTTCCTGAGAGTAGGTCTCCTATTCCTAAAGGTCACTTCAGTCACAGGGTTTCAAAGTGTGAAATCCCCATTTGTCTTTAGAAAGAAAAGGTAAGAATAATCAGAGTAAGCGGAAATAGATGAGAAAAGATTAAGAAAAGTTTAGAAAGAATCAGAGTGAGGTAAGTAAAGAATGGTTGTCCAGTTCTATCTAGGTTTCGTCCTACAGTCAACATTCCTCTGATACCACTTCTGTAACACCCGGATTTTAGGGATCCAAAACCCGGGGTTAACATAAGCACCAGGTATGCTGGGACCAAGTCTCATACATATGATGTATAGTGGCACAGGATCGAATGTCACATCTTTATATATAACAGGAGTTCTATACAAAATAAATAATTACATTATAAGGAGACAACGGTCCAGCAACCCAAAGTTGACTGGGAGACGACGACCTAGACCTCTCACGAACTCATCACAGCATCCTCCATGAGCATCATCCTGCAGTACCTGGTCTTGACCTGTGGTGTATGTGAGACAGCAAGAGTGAGCTCACATACGTTCATCGCTCAACAAGTTGTGGGGAATAATGTGCATGAACTCGCCAAAGGTGGGAGCTCACGTGAAGTGTAAGGCTTACCAAAGAAGATGGTTAGAGCTGAGCATTGCTTTTAAAGTTGGTCAAAATTTTATTAGCAGTTACTAAGTATAAGTAAATACCAAACCCAGTTAAGTAATAGATCAAAAGTAACAACACCACCTGCAATGCAATGCATATGACAAATTGAATTTAGTTCCATAAATTAATCATGTGAGGGTCCGAGCTGCTCTTGACCGTGAGCACGGCTAGTATACCAGTTTTACACTCTGCAGAGGTTGCGCATCTTTACCCACAAGTCGTGTATCCCATGTCGCCAGGGTTTGCAAGGCCCTTAGACACTACCGAGGTGAATGGCTAGGGATCCACTACGAGGCCTTTACAAAGTTCCACTAGCTTCCGAAAACCCGCTACAGTTTATAGGAAGATCCAGTGCAGGAATCCCTTGCAGGACTGCCATCGCAGCAAAATCCTCCCGAGGGCCTCCCTACACTGACCTCTCCCCTACTGCCCTTGCCCCTTTCGGGTAAGGTAGTCTTCCACTAGCTTTCCTAATTAATCAGCCAAGGGCGTCCCATACCACCCTTGTGGTAGCACTGTTTTCCCGGGTGGTCGCTCCATGTTCCAATTAACATAATGATCTTAACATGAACATTAAATAACGACTGATAACAAAAAGTGTAATCATGAATAGTGTATCTCCATACCCAAAACCACATATAGCACTAGCAAGTACTACCCAGAAATTTAGTGGTGAACAAGGTATAAAGATAATCAAACTAGGTAACCTGTTGGGTCTCATCAAAATTAACCTATGCAGATCATTATGATTAATCAGAACATGGCTGGGTAAAAAGAAGTGATCAAGGGCACAACTTGCCTGGGCCTTGAGAATCCAGGTACCAGGATGATCTTTCAGGTGACTCGTGACCTCGCACTAGTCGTAGCAATACAAACAAACATTGTATAGGCAAAATTAACATTACACCAAACATAAGTACACAAAATACACAGTAATAATCTACATATTAAAATAGAACCATAGGAACTGGAATCACTAAATTTGGAGTTGTAGATTTTAAGTTATGATTTTCCAAAGATTATATGTGCTTATTACAAGATTAGTTAAGATAACAATTTAAATGTGACTTTTATGTAAAACCAGTGGCACTAATTGATAAACAATAATATTACAAAATTATAGGAACTGGAATGAATTAATTTGGACTAACTATGCATTTTCTATGAATTAAACAACTTCTAGGAATTATTTTTATATTAAAAACTCATTTTCTAATTCATTTAATCAATTTCAAACCGCACTGGACTGGGCGCACTATTACAGAGAAGTGCAGGGGGTTCGGCGCAAGAATCCCCAAGACACAGATTTACCCCGCACAGGACGGCGGGTTGATTAGTTTGAAGTGGAGGGTCTCTTTAAGAAAATACACGGCCGAAGGGGTATGGTTATATATGGGTCGTGCGATCACAGATGGAGGGCTAAGATTAAATCGTTCTCATCCCCAACCGGTATGGCACCAAGACCGTAGGATCAGAGATCTGTGGCCTAGATTTCAAATATGCCCGATCAGATCACCACCATTGGACCCTAGATGGACGACCCAGATCACGAGCCTGAAGTGGCTACGGGAGATCTGATCTCCATCGCCCATTGAGGGATCGACCGCCAGGGACCGTTCTCCCTCCCCAAGCTAACAGCGAGCGGCGCCCAGGTGACCACCGCGGCGGAGGACGCCGGTGAGCACCCAAATTCCGGCGCAGTACGCGGATCAATGTGTCGCGGACGGGTGCTAACCCCAAATCGAGGGTACGACGGACACAGGGGAGGAATTATTACCGGCAATGGCGATGAGGAGGAGCAGCGCCACGGTGATGCAGGGTTCCGCGGCGAATGAAGAAATCCGATGAGCAATTCATGGTTGCGTGGTTGCCGATCCTGCCCGACAGCGCCACGGAAAGCTTCGCTACGACCCGGAGTTTCCGATTGGCGGTGCGCCTCAGGTAGGAAGTTGGTACAGAGGCGGGTTACCGGTGGCGGCTTCTTCTACATCCGGCGCACGACGGCGATAGTGCCCAGGCATGCACGCGGTGCGGCGAGAAGGGGGTTTAGGGAATTGAGGGAGGTCCGCGCCCGCCCTTTATGGCTCCGCGAGTCCGCGCTGAGGTGGGGGCAGTGCGACAATGGCGGAGCACGCGCGGGAGTATCGCCGAGGTCTTCGCGGGTTCGTTGCAACGGCGATGAAGCTGCTGACAGCCCGGCCCCACGCAACAGAGACCGAACTACGACGGTGAAAAACCAGAGTGACTGGTGGCCGGGACCCACCGGTCGGCGCGAGCGGGGACGGCGGGTTGGGCTGGCGCGAGAGGGAAGGTGGAATGGGCCGAATTGGAGGGGAGCGGCCCAATACCAGGGTTTTCTCTTTTTCTTTTTATTTTCTTTCCTATTTTCCATTCCACTTATCCAACTCATTTCAAATTTAAATTCCAATTTAAATCCAAAGTTTGTGGCGAATTTGTCTTCATTTAAATATTCAATGTGAACATAGTATGGATAAATTTTATTTATTTACAGATTTATTTTGCTTCTCTTGCCTTATATATATTATTTCCCTTTTCCTTTTTCAAACCCTAATCTCCTTTTGGGTTCTAATTCAATTTTCTTTTTAGTATATTTTGATTAATAGTGTTGCTATTATTATTATATGCACAATAAACAAAACTCCAATATGATGCACATGTTGTTTAGTTGACATTTTAGTCATTTAATTGTTTTTAAATGGGGTTGTTCACATGATTAGGTAAATTGAAACAAAGCAAATAAGAGAATTATCTCCATTACCATGATTTACAAATTTGGGTATTACAAGTGTGGACGGTCCGTGAGAGGTCAACGGGCCGCCTAGCGGCGCTCCCTACGGTGGCGTGGACGGTTCATGGCACGAGGCTGGACGGTCCGTGATGCCGCTGCGGGAGCGAGTCTTTCCTGCGTGAGGACCGGACGGTCCGCGCTATATGTTGAACAGTCCATGATGACGCAGAGGGTATTCTTCTCCGCGAGGAACCCTAGAACTCGCCCCTAGGAGAGATCTCGTCAAGGAGGAGAGTTCCAAGGCGTGCTCCGAGATCGATAGGCCACCCGGGGCATCTCTGGTTGGTGTAGAGTCGAAGACAAATGATTGTGGCAGGTCACAAATAGATTTAAACTAAAGCTACACTATGTCTACTCCTACGACATGAAAGATAAATATAGGTAAATAGATTGCTTCGATTAAATGTGTTTGGTCGTTTTCAATCGGTCGTACCCCTTCATATATAGGGGGGTCTGGACCTGTTTCTAGGCGATAGCCAAAAAATCCCACGTGATTAGATGAGTAATCACGCATGAGATAAGGATAATCGTCCGAGTCAATTTAATCGCTGGGTCGTGGACCGTCCACCAGTTTTGATGTCCAACAATATGCATGCATCTTGCATGTGCAGGTGGGCAAGGACAATGGCGTCGTCGGTATACAAGCTTCACTGCGCTTGACTGCCTTCGCTTGCACGTATGTAAAGCTTCACTGCGCTTGACTGCCTGCGCTTGACTGGCGTCATCAGTGTCCAACAATATGCATGCATCTTGTATATAGAAGAGGTACCGGTATGTAAAGCAACGACGACTGGGAGTCTCCCCCCGGCGCACCCTCTTTCTTGTGCTAGATAGGCGACCCCGGCTGACCATTGAGTAGCCACGGACAAAGGGAGAGCCGCTATCCAACGGCGCCAGCGAGCTCTGACTAAAACCAAAATAAAGCAGCCATGCTTGGTGATTTTGCGCTTGCAGAAGAGGACAGCAAACCCGCTAATTGAATAGCAAGAGATTTCTTCCTCAGTGATCTCTTCAATTCCCTTATCACTATACCAGGCTCCACGAAGTTGTGAACCATGGTGATCGGCCGGAACTCTCGTGGGGCTCGCTGGTGCATCAGGTTTCTTGGCTATCAGCACCAGCAACACATCGTAAGCCGGAAAGAAATCAAATTTTCCAAATTCTAGGACCCAAGTTTCTATGAAGCTGCTTGTGCCGCATTTTAAACTGTTGGGCAGAGGTAAACTTTTTTTGTCATCTCTTAAGCGACCTGGATACAAATAAAATAGCAGTAGCAGTTAGCTAGGATCAATGTGGACTAGGGATGGCAACAGGAGCTCCCCATCGTCCCCGTCTCCGCGACGAAGAAATTTCGACGTGGAGATCCCCACAAACGCTTGCGGAGAATATTTCTTCTCCATCCATGTTTCCCGCGGGAATAAATCCCCAACAGGGATCCTCATCCACGTTTAAATTATAATTAAAACATACATTCTTTGTTATTAATGTTAAACATTGTCACTTGTACACATTGTCAGATATAAGAAATTATTATACATACATCAAAATAAACACATTTGTACAATTAGTGGTCTCTTGACAAGGTAATTATTTATTTTTGTCGTTAACTTGTACACAAAAACATAGTCACGCGCAAGTTTAGGGCTTGTTCGGTTATTTTCAATCCATATGGGTTGGAGGGTATTGATACGGATTGGAAGATATTTTGACTTACTAGGGATTGAAACCCCTTCAATCCCCCTCAATCCATATGGATTAGGGTAGAACCGAACAAGCCATTAACGGGCCCGCGAGGAACAGGGATGTGGTATGCTTCCCCGTCTCCATCCCCATTTACCCGTCGAGCGATAAATTTTTCTCATTTATATCCCCGCGGAGGAAGTTTCTTCCCCGTCCTTATCCCCTAATGGAGGAATTCCCCATGGGAAATCAGAGATCGGATCCCATTGCCATCTCTAATGTGAATGAGCGTAGCACACGTTGCATGCATGAGGCACAGGGCGTGGCCTTATATCTTTTGTATTATCAATTTATCATCATCTATCGCTTTGCTCCGTCTTCATCTTCTAATGGAAGAATTTCCCATGGAGAATCAGAGATCGGATCCCATTGTCATCTCTAATGTGGATTGTGGACGAGGGTAGCATACGTTGCATGCATGAGGCACACGACGTGGCCTTATATCTTTTGTATTATCAATTTATCATCATCTATCGCCTTGGTTATTCAAACCGACACTCCATCGAGCCATGCATCGACGGGAGGAGGGTACGCGTGAAAGCACGCGCACGCAGCTTTGTGCTGATTCGCCACGTGTGAAAAGGGCGATTCTACGTCGGGGCCACGGTGTGTCACCGTGCCCGTGCGCGCGCGCGTGCGTGCATGGCAATGCATGCATATGCAGAAAGATTGGTTAACTGGGAAAGCTAGCTAGCTAGCGTACCATCGAACGTGGGCCGGAAAAAAAAAAACCAGACACGACACATGCAAACGACGCTTTCTGCCATCACGTAGTGGTCCTGCGTTAGGGTTTTTCTCGCCCCTCATTATCGCTTGGGTTCTTCTTCCCGACACTTCTCTGTGCTCATATGCCACGATGCCGGCCGGCGGCCGGCCGGGTCCTACCAGCTGCTTCGATCCACCATAAAAATCTGTGAGTTCAACTACCCATATGTCCCAGTCTAGCTGCATGGTCTTGCAATAGTGACAAGTCAGTACCTCGTGCTCTATGTGGGAGGCTGGGACGATCATGGCGACCGATTAATACAGTTTTGCCTCCACCTAGCTAGAATATTAGACAATTTTAATATATATACTAATTTAATTTTAAAATATTAATAGTATATTAGTGATATCATACACGTACGTCCATGTGTGATTTTAGCTCAATGAAAACATAAAAATGATGCTAATCACTATAATTTTAATTACATGAATTAAAGGACGGAGCGTAACGGTAGCATGTTGAACTGCGCCAAATTAAACCGGCGCTAGATGATCGACTAAGTGTTTGTCAATGTAGCCGTCCCGCTCCATGCCGTGCACCGAGTTTGCAGTGCTGATCACCACCACAGACGGTCGAGAAGCCAAGCTGTCGGTCAGGAAGTCGAACAATTGGTTCGTAAGTAGCATGAAACACTACAGTAAAACGACGCACATCCAACGGACAACTTACCTCCGACGGCTACCTACGAGACCGTTAGACATAAGCTTATGTCCAACGGTCTCTGCTGGCCCTCGGAAATAATACTTATGTCCGACGGCTTCTCTGACAGCCGTAGAACGTAAGCTTATGTCCGACAATCGAGCTGGTAGCCGTCGGATATAAGGTTTTTTAACGCCCACAGGACCCGCGCGGCGTTTCATTTTCGCGTTTCTTCTCTCTGTCGCGCTGCTCTCTGCCATCTCTGCCATCGCCGCCGCAACAGCCCGTGCTCACCGCCGTCGACGCCGCCCGTGCCCGCCGCCGTCGACGCCGCCTGTGCCTGCCGCCGCCAACACCGACGTCGCCCGTGCCTGCCGTCGCCGACGCCAACACCGTCCGCGCGTGTCCGCCGCCGCCGACGCCGCTGCCCCGACAGCTATCCCGACGCCGGCTGCCCCGACTTATCCCCCGTCCCGCCCATGCCGACCACCGTCCCGCCGTCAAGCCTAAATAAGTATTTTTAATTTTGTTAATGTATATATTATTTTGTAGTTGTCTTTTTTCAGTACTAAAATTTTTGTATGTTTAATATTGTTTAGCTTGTTATGTCCGATGGCTGGAATTTGATTATGTAATAAATTTAATTTGTTTTAATTTACTTAGTGGTGTTTTAGATAATTTAAACTTTTAATTTTCGAGGGTTTTTATTATACCCTCGAAAATAAGGTTAATTTATATAATTTGGCACTCGTGACAATGTTATTTCGTATATATTATATGTTATTTCGTATATATTATATGTTAGTGGTAGTCGGAAGTTGTTTATGTCCGTGGTAGTCGGAAGTATGTTAGTGGCAATGTTAATCTCTGACGGTTTAAATCTTATGTCCGACGGCTTTGGCCGTCGAAAGTTGTTTCGTTTACTGTAGTGAAAAGAACAAACGAGCAACCGTGGGGAAGACGCTCCCAAAAACTTGTTTGTCGGACTTCATTCGAGTAGACAGACTCGTAGTCCATGCCGATTTGAGAGGCCTCCTCTCCCTATTCCTATGCACGCAGGAACCGGGACGGAGATGGCAGCAACACAAAGTAGTGCAATGGTGTTCTTGGATATTATCGTCAGGTGACAATCGAAGATATGGGTATACGCGCATACAGATTCGATGGAGATGGCAGCAACACAATATTTGCTTTTGTTTATGTTGGCATCAATCACCAAAAATGGGGAGATTGAAAGAGAAATAGGCTTAACCGTTTCCTATAATCGATTTTGGTGTTTGATGTCCATCACAAACTACATGAACTAACTAGTTTGCCTAGTCATTATTTATCTCAGGTACATAAAATTCAACACAAACCAAGAAAGAAGTTAAGTTGGGGATCAACAAAGTTTGGAGCAAAGGCTAGGAATGGTGCTGCCAATGGCGCACCGGACAGTTTCCGGTGTGCACCGGACATTGTCCGGTGCCTAGGCCGAGCACCTTCCCAACTGGCCACTCTCGGGTTTTCCAGAGACGCGCTCCGCTGTAATTCATCGGACTGTCCGGTGAGCAACGGAGCAACGGTAACTGTGCGCAACGGTCGACTACAAAAGTGTACAGTGCGCGGTCAGAAGTTAGAGCAGAAAGTCAGAACGCACCGGACATGTCCGGTGCAGCTACAAGACAAAGGACTTCATCTGTCAACCGCTCCAAACCCCAACGGTGCACTGACGTGGCACGCACCAGACAGTGAGCAGTGCCCTATCCGGTGCACCACCGGACTGTCCGGTGCGCCATCGACAGCAACGATTAGAATAGTGGTTGGAGCTATAAATACCCCCCAACCACCTCCATTCAAGCCATCGAAGTTTTCTGAACTTCACATTCAATACAAGAGCAAAAGACTACACTCCAAGACACATTCAATAGATCAAATCCTCTCCAAGCCTCTAAATCAACTCAATGACTTAGTGACTTGAGGAGGGTGTTTTGTGTTCTTTTGTGGCTCTTGTTGTTTGGATTGCTTTCTCCTTCCCATTCTTATTTCTCTAAGTGCTTCGTAAAGCTAGCAAGAGACACCTAAGTGTGTGGTAATCCTTGTGGGGTCTTAGTGATCCAAGTGATTAAGGAGAAGGCTCAACCGGTCTGAGTGACCGATTGAGAGAGGGAAATGGTTGGAATAGACCCGGTCTTTGTGGCCTCCTCAACGGGGACTAGGTTCTTTGGAACCGAACTTCGGTAAAACAAATCACCGTGTTCACTTGCATTGATCTTCACTTGATTTGTTTTCCCTCTTTCCTCTCTCTAAAGTTTCCTTGCTAATATTGATTTGAGTTTGCTCCCAAAGTTATCTGCATCATTTGAGCAACTCATAACAAGAGAAATAATCTTCTGCACTTCGATTTAATTCTAACGCTAACCCCAGCCTTAGTGCGAGTTTAAGTTTGCAAATTTCATGTTTCGCTTATTCACTCCCCTCTAGGCGACTTTCAATTGGTATCAGAGCCAGTGCTTCATTAAGAGTCTAACAAACTCGAAGTGATGTCTGGAGATCACGCCAAGAGGGAGATTGTTACCGGCAACAAGGCCATAGGCTCGAGAAGAACTCCGTCAAGGGAGTCCGGCGATAAATACAAGGAGGAATCATCTTCCTCCATCAAGTCACATAGGAAGGGTGACAAGAAGAAAAAGAAAATGAAGAAGGTGGTCTACTACGAGACCGACTCTTAATCACCTTCCACATCCGGCGCCGAGTCCGCTACTTCGAAGCACCAAGAGCGCAAGAAGTATAGTAAGATACCTCTACACTATCCTCGTATTCCAAAGCGCGCTCCTCTACTTTTCGTACCCCTAGGCAAACCACCATATTTTGATGGTGAGGATTATTGTATGTGGAGTGATAAAATGAGGCACCATCTAACCTCACTCCACGAAAGCATTTGGAATATTGTTGAGTTTGGAGCGTAGGCACCACAGGTGGGCGACGAGGACTACGACTCGGATGAGACAGCCCAAATTAGACATTTTAATTCCCAAGCAACTTATATACTCCTCGCCTTCTTGTGTCGAGAGGAGTATAATAAGGTGCAAGGTTTGAAAATGCCAAAGAAATTTGGGACGTCCTCAAAACGGCGCACGAAGGGGACAAGGTGACCAAGATCACCAAGCGCGAAACGATCGAGGGAGAACTCGGTCAATTCGTCCTCAACAAAGGAGAGGAGCCACAAGCAATGTACAACCGGCTCAAAACAATGGTCAATCAAGTGCGCAACCTCGGGAGCACCAAGTGGGATGACCATGATATGGTCAAGGTTATTCTTAGATTCCTTGTTTTTCGTAATCTCACTCAAGTGCAATTAATTCATGGAGATCCTAGATATAAATAGATGTCTCCCAAGGAAGTGATTGACAAGTTTGTGATCTTTGAACTTATGATCAAAGACTCCAAACACATTGTCAACTTAGAGCAAGGCGCCACCTCCACACCCGAGGTGCAACCCGTTGCATTCAAAGCAACAGAAGAGAAGAAGGAAGAGTCTACACCAAGTAGACTCCCAATTGACGCCTCCAAGTTCGATAATGAGGAGATGGCTCTTATCATTTAGAGTTTCCGACAAATTCTCAAGCAAAGGAAGGAGAAGGACTACAAACCCCATTCCAAGAGGGTTTGCTACAGGTGTGGTAAGTCCAGTCACTTTATAGCTAAATATCCATATACAAGTGATAGTGACAGAGACGACGACAAGAAGGGGAAGAAAAAGATGGAGAAGAAAAGATATTACAAGAAGAAGGGTGGCGAGGCACACATGGGGCGGGAATGGGACTCTGACATGAGCTCCACCGACTCCTCCTCCGACGAGGATGCCGCCAACATCGTCGTCAACAAGGGACTTATCTTCCCCAACGTCGGCCAAAAATGCCTTATGGCTAAGGATGACAAGAAAAAGAAGGTACATTCTAGAGATAACCCCAAATACACTACTTTCAATGATGAGGGTAGCTCTAATGATGACAATGATGATTTAACTTCTCTTTTTTCCAATCTTACCATGGACCAAAAGAGAAAAATAAATGAATTAATAAAATCCATTAATGAGTAGGATGATCTCTTGGAATGCTAAGAGGACTTGCTCATAAAAGAAAATAAAAAATTTTGTTAAGTTGAAGAATGCTTATGCTCTAGAGGTAGAAAATGTGAAAAATTATCTAAAGAGCTTAACATTTGCAATGATTCAATTTCTTGTCTTAGAGATGAAAATGCTAGTTTAAATGCTAAGGTAGAATAATTGAATGCTTGCAATATTTCTACATCTACTATTGAGCATGTCACCATTTGCACTAGATGTAGAGATGTTAATATTGATGCTATGAATGATCATATTGCTATGATTAAAGAACAAAAATGATCACATAGCTAAGTTAAATGCTAAAATTGACAAGCATGAGCTAAAAATGAAAAATTCAAATTTGCTCGTAGCATGCTTTATAATGGGAGACGCCCTGGCATTAAGGATGTCATTGGCTTCCAACAAGGGAGCCAAAGCAACACCAAACTTAAAGCTCCCAAGAGTAGATTATCTAATTTTGTTAAGGGCAAGACTCCCATGGTTCAGGATAGAGAAGGTTACATTTTATATCCTGAAAATTATCCTGAGCATAAGATTAGGAGAATTCATGCTAGAAAACCTCATAATATTTCTCATCATGCTTTTATGTATAAGAATGAGGCTTCTAGTTCTAGGCATTCAACTCATATCAAAATGCCTAAAAGGAAAATTGTAAATGCATCAAATGAGCATAACATTTCATTTAAGACTTTTGATGCTTCTTATGTGCTGACTAACAAATCAGGCAAAGTAGTTGCCAAATATGTTGGGGGCAAACACAAGAGTCCCAAGACTTGTGTTTGGGTACCCAAGGTGCTTGTTTCTAATGTCAAAGGACCCAAGACCATTTGGGTACCTAAGAACAAGACCTAAATTTGTTTTATAGGTTTATGCATCCGGTGGATCAAGTTGGATAATCGATAGCGGGTGCACAAACCACATGACAGGGGAGAAAAGGATGTTCTCCTCATATGAGAAAAACGAAGATCCCTAAAGAACGATGACATTTGGGGATGGAAATCAAGGACTGGTCAAAGGTTTGGGTAAAATTGATATATCACCTGACCATTCCATTTCTAATGTTTTTCTTGTAGATTCTTTAGACTACAATTTGCTTTCTGTTTCTCAATTATGCAAAATGGGCTACAACTATCTTTTTACTGATGTTGGTGTTACAGCCTTTAGAAGAAGTGATGATTCAATAGCATTTAAGGGAGTGTTAGATAGTCAGCTATATTTAGTTGATTTTAATGATAACAATGCTAAACTAGACACTTGCTTAATTGCTAAGACAAATATGGGTTGGCTCTGGCATCGCTGACTTGCCCATGTTGGGATAAAGAATCTTCACAAGCTTCTAAAGGGAGAGCACATTTTAGGACTAACAAATGTTTATTTTGAGAAAGACAGGATTTATAGCGCATGCTAAGCAGGAAAGCAAGTTGGAGTTCATCATCCACACAAGAACATCATGACGACCGACAGGCCGCTTGAGCTATTCCACATGGATCTATTCGGCCCGATCGCTTATATAAGCATCAGCAGGAGTAAGTATTGTCTTGTAGTTGTGGATGATTATTCTTGCTTCACTTGGGTATTCTTTTTGCAGAAAAAATCTCAAACCCAAGAGACCATAAAGAGATTCTTGAGACGAGTTCAAAATGCGTTCGGATCAAGAATCAAAAAGATTAGAAGCGACAATGGAAAGAAGTTCAAGAATTCACAAATAGAATGATTTCTTGAGGAAGAGGGCATCAAGCATGAGTTTTCTTCTCCTTACACACCTAAACAAAATGGTGTAGTGGAGAGGAATAATAGAACTCTATTGGACATGGCCAGGAACATGCTTGATGAGTACAAGACACCGGATCGGTTTTGGGCGGAGGCGATTAACACCGCCTACTACTCCATCAATCGACTCTACCTTCACCGAATCCTCAAGAAAACATCATATGAACTCCTCATTGGTAAAAAGCCCAATGTTTCTTATTTTAGAGTTTTTGGGAGCAAATGCTTTATTCTTATTAAAAGAGGTAGAAATTCTAAATTTGCTCTGAAAGGGAAATGTGCCCTTGGGCAATTTCTATAAGTATTTTGGTGATTAGATGCTCAATACATATTAACTGAGTCCTTATGCGCTAAATGTGTGAAAAGTGCAAATCAAAGTACAAGGTATATTTCTAGACTTAGTGAATTGTTTTGTGAGTACTAACATGTTTATCTAAGTGCTAGAAACAGTGCCAAGACAAGAAGATTCGAATTGGAAAAAGGTTGGATGTGTGCAGCCAACACCAGCTCGGGCCTGATGCACCGGACTGTCCGGTGCCCTAGGCTGGCCGATGGTGAACCGACTGCTCTCAAGAAACGATAGAGGTGTACGACTAAAATTCACCGAACTGTCCAGTGGCGTACCAGACTGTCCGGTGAGTCATCCACGACGAACTCGTCGCTCTAGGGAAAAGGAAAAGGCGACGTGGCTAAAATTCACCGAACTATCCGGTGGTGCACCGGACTGTCCGGCGAGCCAACAGCGTATGCGGCCAACCGTCGACCACACGATCACCGCGCGACACGTGGCCAGCTCCAACGGTCGGCTGGGTGCACCAGACTGTCTAGTGTGCACCGGACAGTGTCCGATGCGCCATCTGGCCCAAAGGACCAACGATTGGCTGCGCCCGATTTGGAAGGAGATCGCGCACCGGACTGCTACAGTGGCTATCCGGTGGTGCACAGGACTGTCCGGTGCACCACTAGACAGAAGGCAAGATTGGCCTTCCAAGTTGGTCTCAAACGGCTCCTAGCTACCTTGGGGCTATAAAAGGGACCCCTAGGCGCATGGAGCACTACACCTAAGCTTACAAGAAACATTCTAAGACTCCCAGACTCTGCCTCCACGCATTTGATCGACTGTGTTAGTGATTTGAGCTCTGTTTGAGTTGCGTACTCCCTGTGCGGTGTTTTGAGCTCAAGTCTTGGCTTGCGTGCGTGTGTGTGCTGCGAATTTGTGTCTTGTATGTGTTGTTCTCCCTCTCTTACCACTGTGCTTCTCTTGTGACAAACTTGTAAGGACGAGAGGCTCCAATCTGTGGAGATTCCTCGCAAACGGGAGAAAAACTATAAGGAAGAAAGCCATGGTATTCCAGTTGATCATGGATAAAAATCATGTGTCTCGTGTGTTGCTTCTTGTGATTGTTTTGTCCGCACGAGCTTGTCCCATAGCCACTTGATTTTACTAACATCTTGATAATCAAGTTTGTGGCTATTTAGTATTTGATTTTACAGGATCACCTATTCACCCCCCTCCTCTAGGTGCTCTCAATTGGTATCAGAGCCGTACTCTTCATCTAAGGGACTAACCGCCCGAAGAGACGGATCCTAAGGGAAAGGGGATGGTGATCAACGACAAGGAGAAGGAATCCCTCTTCAATGAGCCAAGAGACGACAAGCCTACTGACTCAGGCTCGAGTCATAAAAAGAGGGACGGGAAGAAGAAGAGACGCATCAAGAAGATCATCTACTATGACAGCGATGCATCTTCTTCTTCACCAAGGGACGACAACGACGACTCCTCGTCCAAGAAAAAGACGGTTAATCAAAACTATTCCTTTGATTATTCTCGTATTCTATATAATTCGAATGCCCATTTTGTCGGGGACCATAATTAGGGGTACCCTCAAGGCTCCTAATTCTCAGCTGGTAACCCCCATCAGCATAAAGCTGCAAAGGTCTGATGGGTGCGATCAAGTCAGGGATCAGTCCATTCGAGGGACTCGATCACGCCTCGCCCGAGCCTAGCCTTGGACAAGGGCAGCCGACCCCGGAGGATCTCCGCCTCGCCCGAGGCCCCCCTCCAGCGGCAAACACGTTCCCGGCTCGCCCGAGGCCCTGTCTTCGCCAAGAAGCAACCCCGACCAAATCGCAGGAGCGTTTAATGCAAAGGTGGCCTGACACCTTTATCCTGACCCGCGCCCCTCAGCTGACAGAGCCGAAGTGACCGCTGTCACTTCGCCGCTCCACTGACCGGTCTGACAGAAAGACAGCGCCGCTTGCGCTGCTCCGACTGTGGTGCCACTTAACAGAGTGAGGCTGACAGGCAGTCAGGCCCGGCCGCACACCATAGGAAACTCCGCTCTGCCCGACCCAGGGCTCGGACTCGGGCTAAGCCCCGGAAGACGGCGAACTCCGCTCCGCCCGACCCAGGGCTCGGACTCGGGCTAAGCCCCGGAAGACGGTGAACTCCGCTCCGCCCGACCCAGGGCTCGGACTCGGGCTAAGCCCCGAAAGACGGCGAACTCCGCTCCGCCCGACCCAGGGCACGGACTCGGGCTCAGCCCAAGAAGACGACGAACTCCGCCTCGCCCGACCCAGGGGCTCGGACTCGGCCTCGGCCACAGAAGACGGACTCGACCTCGACCTCGGAGGAGCCCCCACATCGCCCAATCTAGGGCACGGACCGGCCACGTCAACAGAAGGCGCCATCATTACCCTACTCCAAGCTGACTTAGGCTACGGGGAACAAGACCGGCGTCCCATCTGGCTCGCTCCACCAGATAGGCGATGATGGCGCCCTGCACGCTCCCTGACGATGGCGGCTCTCGACCCCCTTACGGAAGCAAGAGGACGTCAGCAAGGACTCGACGGCCCCGACAGCTGTCCCTCCTCCAGGCTCCAGCGCTCCTCCGACGGCCACGACATCACACACACCGGGCGCCAAAATCTCTCCGGCCGCCACGATGGCGTGTACTTAGGGCGCTAGCTCTCCTCCGCTAGACACGTAGCACTCTGCTACACCCCCCATTGTACACCTGGATCCTCTCCTTATGCATATAAAAGGAAGGACCAGGGCCCTCTTATAGAAGGTTGGCCGCGCGGGGACGAGGACGAGACGGGTGCTCGCGTGAGGCCGCTCGCTACTTCCCCCGTATGGACGCTTGTAACCCCCTACTGCAAGCGCACCCGACCTGGGCGCGGGACGAACACGAAGGCCGCGGGATTTCCACCTCTCTCACGCCCATCTCCGGCCACCTCGCTTCCCCCCCTTTGCGTTCGGCCTCGCGTCGACCCATCTAGGCAGGGGCACGCAGTGACACTTCACTCGTCGGCTCAGGGACCTCCCGGTCTCGAAACGCCGACAGTTGGCGCGCCAGGTAGGGGCCTGCTGCTTGTTGACGAACAGCTTCCCGTCAAGCTCCAGATGGGTAGTCTCCAGCAACCTCTCCGGCCCGGGACGGTGCTCCGTTTCGGGAGCCTTGAGTTCATGTTCCTCGACGGCAGCTACGACATGATACTCTTTCCACCGCCGGGCGACAGCGATAGTGGCGGCCGACAGTCCGCCCGCCGGCGACGGGATCGACGACGTCTTCCCCGCGTGGAGGGAGAACAACCTTCGAGCTTGCCCCGTCTTCTTCCCCGTCGACAGAGGAGGAGGAGGCGGGGCAACCAAGGCCAAGCAGGAGGCGGCGCCTCGTCGGCCGTCGAGCGAGTCGACAACGCCAGCGCTCCAACGGGGGGCGCGCCGGGCATCGGCCTCGCGCTTGAGACGAAGACGAGCGCTGTCCCCCCGCGACACGTCAATCCCGAGCAAACGGACGACGCCAGCACGCTCGCGAAAGGCTTGCTGGGTGTCACCCTCGTACCTGAGACGACGGTGCAGTCAGTCCCCGACGTGACCTCATCACCGCCCGTCGACCAACAGGTACCAACCGATTCCCATCCCACGCCTCTCGGATTTAGCCTCGACCCGCCTAGCGGCTCCGCTTTGGCGGACGCTTTCGTAAAGGCGAATCCGAACCCTCTGGGATCTCGTATGCGGTCGCCTTGGGACCGGCTAACGGACGTCTCGACCTACGGGCCCTCCGGGTCCGAGGAAGACGACGAGCCCAGCTTCTGTTGGGATTTCTCCGGACTTGGCAACCCCAGTGCCATGCGGGACCTCATGACCGCATGCGACTACTGCCTTTCCGACTGTTCCGACGGTAGCCGTAGCCTCGGCGACGAGGACTACGTCCCGAGCCGCGAATGTTTCCACGTCGATCTAGGGGGTCCCTCCGAAGGCAACCATCTCGGCATGCCGGAGGACGGTGATCTCCCTAGGTCGGTGCCTCGCGTTGACATCCCGCGGGAGCTAGCTGTGGTCCCCGTTCCGACGGGGGTCACGACCCACAACTCGAGCAAATCCGCGGGGTGCAGGCCAGGCTCGACGAGGGAGCAGGAGCGCTCGAGCCAATCCGCCGGGACGTCGGGCAGGCATGGGCGGGCCAACCTCCGGTCGGAGAAATGCGTCATCTACCCCAGGGTTTCCAGCACCGCATCACCGACGATGTCAGGGTCAGGCCGCCACCCGCATCCAGTGGGGTCGGCCAGAACCTGGCTGCAGCAGCAATGCTCCTCCGCGCGATGCCGGAGCCATCAACCACCGAGGGGCGGCGAATCCAGGGAGAGCTCAAGGATCTCCTGGAAGGCGCCGCGGTCCGGCGGGCCGAGAGCTCTGCCTCCCGAAGGCAGGGGTACCCCTCGGAACATCATGCCGCGACTTCCCGATTCATGCGGGAAGCCTCGGTCTACACCGGGCGCACGCGCAACACAGCGCCTGCGGCCCCCGGTCGCCTCGGCAACGAGCACCATCACCGCGATCGTCGGGCCCACCTCGACGAGAGGGTGCGCCGAGGCTACCACCCCAGGCGTGGGGGACGCTACGACAGCGGGGAGGATCGGAGTCCCTCGCCCGAACCACCCGGTCCGCAGGCCTTCAGCCGGGCCATATGACGGGCGCCGTTCCCGACCCGGTTCCGACCCCCGACTACTATCACAAAGTACTCAGGGGAGACGAGACCGGAACTGTGGCTCGCAGACTACCGTCTGGCCTGCCAACTGGGTGGAACGGACGATGACAACCTCATCATCCGCAACCTCCCCCTGTTCCTCTCCGACACCGCTCGCGCCTGGTTGGAGCACCTGCCTCCGGGGCAGATCTCCGACTGGGACGACCTAGTCCAAGCTTTCGCCGGCAATTTCCAGGGCACGTACGTGCGCCCCGGGAATTCCTGGGACCTCCGAAGCTGCCGACAGCAGCCGGGAGAGTCTCTCCGAGACTACATCCGGCGATTCCCGAAGCAGCGCATCGAGCTGCCCAACATCACCGACTCGGATGTCATCCGCGCGTTCCTCGCCGGCACCACCTGCCGCGACCTGGTTAGCAAGCTGGGTCGCAAGACCCCCACCAGGGCGAGCGAGCTGATGGACATCGCCACCAAGTTCGCCTCCGGCCAGGAGGCGGTCGAGGCTATCTTCCGAAAGGACAAGTAGCCCCAGGGCCGCCCATCGGAAGATGCCCCCGAGGCGTCAGCTCAGCGCCAAGAAGAAGGGCAAGAAGAAGTCGCAAGCGAAACGCGACGCCGTCGACGCAGACCTTGTCGCCGCCGTCGAGTACAAGAACCCTCGGAAACCCCCCGGAGGTCCCAACCTCTTTGACAAGATGCTCAAGGAGCCGTGCCCCTATCACCAGGGGCCCTGTTGGGGCGAAGGCAAAGGCGCCACCCTTCGCTCGAAGCCTTCGCTGCAGCAGCTGAGCTAACAGAAACAAAACAGGCAGGGACACCCTTTGCTTCTTCCGCACTAGACGAAGACTGGCGACGAAGGGCATCCCACAATGCGGCCTTGTCCAGCTTAGAGGCACACGTGCAATCCGGTCCATTGTAACGGGCCCCGCGTGGCCGCCGTGCGTTATGGGCCTAATTTGTAAAAGCATTTCTGTAATTACGGTCTGTAACCCCGCTTTATGGGAATATTCTAGGGATAACCTAGGTAGCTGAGGGCACATGCGTCCTTAGCTCAGGGCGCTGCGCACTCAGGTACCTATAAATACCCCTGCATAGTGCCCGTGAGAGGCCAGATGAACAGTGCTTTTGCCATCACGTGCTAAAACCCTGTTTGTGCTAACACTCACCCCACTGTTGGATCGACTTGTGCCCGTGTGCAAGTTCCAACATTTGGCGCCCACCGTTCGTGCTACGAGAAAACCACCCGCGATGGCACCCAAGAGAGCTAACCCGAAGGCTGACGAGGCTGCGAAGGCAGCACTGCTCGCCGCAAGAAAGGGCAAGGCCCTCGCCCTCACCCAATCCACCCACCAAGAGGCCACTGAAGACGATGTTCCTCGCACCTGCGAAGATGACACTCTCCGCACCTGCGGCCCTGAGGGACAACCGCATCCACCCTCAGGCTTCGCACCACCGGAGGGCGCGGACCTCACCGAGGACGGTGAAGTCCTCGGCGTCTCAGCAGAAGGAGATACTGGAGGCCAAGCGCCAGCGTGTGTCCGCACTAGCCAAAGTGCGGCAAATGATACGCGACGAAGAGTAGAAGGCCCAGGAACTCGAGCGGGAGATTGCGCTGATGCAGCGCGAAGGCCACCTCGGCCTTCAGCACGAGCCACCCCTCCAGCAGCGCGCACAATTCGAGGACATGCGCGAAGGCCACCTTGGCCTGCAGCACGGGCCACCCCTGCAACACCGCGCGCAACCGGAGGACCCGCGTTTCCCCCAGCGCGACCACACCTTCTCGCACGCCGCGCCATTCCAAGGAGTCAACTATCTTGACGAGCGGAGTCCCCTGGCGCCACACCTGCAAGTGACGCCTTGGCCAGCTAACTTCCGGGCAGGGACCTATCCCAAGTACAACGGCAGCACCGACCCGGCACAATACATAATGAGTTATCAGGTCGCCGTTGCATCCGCCGGAGGGGACGACGCCACAATGGCGAAGTCTTTCATTATTGCCCTAGAGGGCCCAGCTCTCACCTGGTTCACCAGATTGCCTCCACTGTCCATTGATTCCTGGAGAAGTCTTAGGGACAAGTTCCTGCTCAACTTCCAAGGGTACCGCCTAGACACCGACGCCTTGGCCGAGCTCTCGCTTTGCAAGCAGCTGGAAAAGGAGACTCTGCGGGAGTATTACCGCAAATTTTTAACACTCAAGTCACAGCTGCCCTCCGTTGATGATCAGATAGCTATCCACTACGCCATCAGTGGCCTTCGCGCCGGCGTCCTCTACAGCCACTGTATCAGAGACCCACCCAAGAACCTCCAGGAGCTATATCAACTCTTTGAAAAATATGCCAAATCCGAGGAGCTCCACCAACGCAAGGTTGAGTCACAGCGGAAACCTAAAGATGCCCCACAGTCCAGCCGCACGTGGACAAGGACTCCGCAGCCAGACTCCGGTCGAGACAGCCGCAATCAGCAGCAAGTGCACAACATCGCCAACCAGCATCCCGCTGCTGACCCCCTCGTCGCCAGGAATATCCCCCCCAGGGCCGCGGAAATGGAACTCGTGGTAGGGGCCGAGGGCGTGCGCAGCCGCCGCGCCGATTCTACTGCCTCTTCCATGGCGAAGATTGCGCCCACCAGACCAAAGACTGCCCCGAGACGAAGGCCACCAGAGAAAGAATGGCACGGGCGCAGCCGGCCGACAACCCCAGAATTGTCGCGCACAATTACCAGCAACCCCCTCCACCATATATCCACGCTCCCGCCCCGCATCCACCGCACCACGCTTACCAACACCATCAGGAAGTACAAATCGTACCTCCTCCACCCCCACCACCACACCATCAAAACATCCCCCATGCTCCAAAGCAGGAAGACTTCGCCGATCAACCATATCGCGGAGTCATCCACATGATAACTGGGGGGTCCAGCACTGACTTCGACACCAAGCGGCAGAAGCGGGACCACTACCGCAGCATAAACCACGTCGCCGTCACTGGCCCAGTCGTGCAGACAAAGTGGTCCCATATACCGCTAACCTTCGACGCACGAGACGTCGACCTGCGCAGCGCCCCCCACTGCGACGCCATGGTTATCAATTGCAGCGTGGCAGGCTGGGACCTGCACAAAGTCCTAGTTGATAACGGCAGTCAGGCGGACATCATCTTCCTCCACGCCTTCGATCGCATGGGCATAAGCCACAACCTGCTTAAGCCTTCGGACAACCCGCTGTATGGCTTCGGCGGCAAGGGCACCTTCCCCGTCGGCAAGATACAGCTGCCTCTCTCCTTCGGTGTAGCACCCAATGCCCGAAGTGAGCAAATAACCTTTGATATTGTGGACATGGTATATCCTTACAATGCCATCATGGGCCGGGGCTCCATCAATAAGTTCGAAGCAGCCATTCACGGACTGTACCTATGTATGAAGATACCAGGTCCGTTAGGCGTCATCACAGTCTTCGGCAATTAACAGACTGCGCGCAACATAGAGCGGGACTTCGTGCCCGGTCAAAGAAACGTGCACTGCCTCACGACCCAACGAGAGGTCCCCGCGCCCGCCAGCCCAACCAATAAGCAGCACGACAAGGCACAGCTGCAGAGCAACGACGGGACCAAGACTGTCCCCCTCGACCAGGCCACGCCCAGGCAGACAGTCATTATCAGCGAAGACTTTAGTTCGCATGAAGAAGAAAAGCTCCTCTGCTGCCTGTCCAAGAATAAGGATGTCTTCGCTTGGTCAGCCCTCGATCTGGTCGGTGTTAGCCGTTCAATAATTCAGCACAGTCTGGGAATCGACCCCTCGGTACGGCCGAAAAAGCAGCGGCTTCGCAAGATGTCCGACGAGAAGACGGAGGCCGCCAAGGCAGAAGTGCACCGCCTCCTGGAAGCCAAATTCATCGAGCCGGTGGCTTACCCCACATGGCTCTCCAATGTCGTGATGGTGCAGAAAAAGAGCGGGAAGTGGCGAATGTGCATCGACTTCACCAGTCTCAATAAAGCCTGCCCAAAGGACAATTTCCCGTTGCCGCGGATCGACAAAATAGTCGATAGCGCGGCCGGATGCGAAGTCATGTCCCTCCTCGACTGCTTCTCCGGTTACCACCAGATATACATGAAGGAAGAAGACAAGGCTAGCACCAGCTTTATAACACCCTTCGGCACATATTGCTTCGTCAGAATGCCGGAGGGACTCAAGAACGCCGGGTCCACCTTCTCCAGGCTCACCAAAACAGTGCTCGAAGGGCAAATTGGCAGAAACATATTCACATATGTGGACGACATTGTTGTCGCCAGCAAGAGCAAGGAGGACCACCTCGCCGACCTCGCCGAAACATTCGCGAACATGCGAGACGCACAACTCCGCCTAAACCCGGAAAAGTGCGTCTTCGGCGTTCGCCAAGGCAAAATATTGGGCTACCTGGTATCACACCGCGGCATCGAGGCCAACCCAACCAAGATTCAAGCCATCATAGACATGACGCCTCCGCAGTCCGTCAAGGACACCCAGCGCCTGACAGGAAGATTGGCCGCTCTCAATAGATTCATCTCCAGGTCCGTCGAGCGAAGTCTCCCCTTCCTCAAGACACTCCATGGTGCAAAAGACTTCACCTGGGGGCCAGAGTAGGTGGCGGCCTTCGCCTCATTAAAACAGTACCTGACAGAGTTGGCTGTCCTTACCAGCCGCGACCCCTCGCTCCACCTGCTGCTCTACGTCGCGGCTTCGCCACATGCGGTCAGCGCGGCACTAGTGCAGGAGCAGACTGTCGAGGGCGTGGTCCGGCAGTGCCCCGTGTACTATGTCTCCGAGGTACTGACTCCGTCCAAGTGCAACATGACAGAGCTGGAGAAGGTTGCCTACGCAGTCCTCATGTCTTCGCGCAAACTGCGCCACTATTTTGAAGCTTTCAAGGTCCGAGTCACCTCTGACAGGGGACTCGGCGAATTATTCAGAAACCCGGAGGCATCGGTGAGGATTGCCAAGTGGGCAGCCGAACTATCCGGCTACCACATCAGCTTCGAGCCCAGGACAGCCATCAAGTCACAAGTCCTGGCAGACTTCGTCGTCGATTAGACTGGGCCAATAACACAACCAGACCCATCCACAGAGAAGGTTTGGACGATTCATTGCGACGGCGCATGGTGCCATGCGGGGGCAGGCGCCGCTGCAGTCATTACCTCACCAGCCGGGGTCAAGCACAGATATGCAGCGCGCCTCAGCTTCGCTCTGGAATCCGACAGATGCACAAATAATATAGCAGAATATGAAGCAGTCATCCTCGGCCTCCGCAAGCTAAGGGCCCTCGGAGTCACCACCTGTATGATTAAAACAGACTCCAAGATAGTTGCCGGCCAGATCGAGAAAGACTACGCAGCAAAGGACCCCGCACTTATGCAATATCTCTCGGCCATCCGAAGCCTCGAGAGGCAATTCAAGGGGTTCACCCTGCAGCATGTGGATCGGGCCAAAAATGAAGAGGCCGACGCATTGGCCAAGGCTGCCGCCAGGGGCGAAACTCTGCCCTCCGACGTGTTCTTTCATGTCATCGGCACGCCAGCCGTCCGGAGCCCCGAAGGGCTCCAAATAACCAATGACAGCGAAGGCCACCGCATAGTCAACCTTATCATGACCGAAGACTGACGGGCACCAATAACCCTGTTCCTACAGGGGTATTATCATCCAGCCGACATCAGTGAGGCTAAGCGCCTCAGACATCGAAGCCGAGACTTCGCACTGATTGAAGGCCAACTCTACAAAAAAGGGGTCAGTCAGCCAATGCTTAAGTGCGTCACTGAAGCCGAAGGCATGCAGATTCTACGTGAAGTCCACAGTGGCACATGCGGCTCACACGCAGGGCCGAGGGCCCTAGCTGCTAAGGTGATCCGCCAGGGCTTTTACTGGCCCGCAATGATCTGCGCCGCAAATCGGGTCACACGGTCCTGCGAAGCCTGCCAGAAGTTTTCTCCTCGGTCAGGCGGCCCCTCGCAGTATACAAAGCTGATCGCCCATACATGGCCTCTCCAGCGCTGGGGCCTCGACATTGTCGGGCCCCTGCCCACCGCTCAGGGGAACCTTAAGTTCGCCTTCGTCGTGGTCGAGTACTTCACCAAATGGATCGAGGCACGGGCTGTTTCTACAATAACATCAAAGACTGCCCAAAAATTCTTCTGGCAGAACATCGTTTGCCGCTTCGGAGTACCGTCCGAACTAACAGTTGACAACGGCAAGCAGTTTGACAACCAAGACTTCAAGGATTTTTGTTTCTCCATTGGCACCAAGCTTGCCTTCGCCTCAGTCTATCATCCGCAGTCCAACGGGGTCATGGAGCGCGCCAACGGGAAAATCTTCACAGCTATCAAGAAAATGCTCCTTGATGAAAAAAGGGCAGATGGACCGATTTGTTACCTGAGGCAGTCTGGGCATTAAACACGACTGAGTGCAGGGCGACCGGGTTCACTCCCTTCCGCCTTCTATACGGATCGGAGGCCATGACCCCGCAAGAAATAAAGCACGGGTCCCCGCGAACAGTTCCGTCAGCCGTCCCCGATGTGGACGAGCCAACTTCAAAGGATCTCATCGACGGAGACCGAGTCTTCGCCCTACAGGCCCTGAACAAATACCAAGCCCAGACCAAAGCATGGCGCGACCACTCAGTCATCCCGAGGGAGTTCAGCGAGGGGGACCTCGTACTCGTTCGAACAGCTCGGACGGAGTCCAAGGGCAAGTTGGAGCCCAGGTGGGAGGGCCCCTTCATAGTCAAGACAAAAGCTTCCCCCAGCGCTTACAGGCTCACAACGCCAAACGGCGAGGGCCTGGAGCACTCCTGGAACATCGACAACCTCCGCAAATTTTTTGTTTGATTCCTCAGGGCTGTCTTCGCCCTTGTAATTCGCAAAAACAATCTCGTACCGGCCCGCACTCTTTTCCTCCCGGGGGGTGAGGTTTTTAATGAGGCGGAGCCATGTAATATATGTGTGAAAAATCCCCCGCAAAAACATGCGTCGAAAAAAGACCGCGACGACGGTCTTCGACATTCGACCAACACGAGGTCACCGCGAGGCTAAGCGCTAGCCACCCTCGCGTGCGACAAATCCGCGCAGAAGACACCTAAGGGTGCAGCCGGACTAGCACAACAAGTGCGAAAAAATCAAAGTCTATCGCGAAGACTATCCGCGCAGAAGTCGCCTAAGGGTGCAGCCGGACTAGCACAACAAGTGCGAAAAAATCAAAGTCTATCGCGAAGACTATCCGCGCAGAAGTCGCCTAAGGGTGCAGCCGGACTAGCACAACAAGTGAGAAAAAATCAAAGTCTATCGCGAAGACTATCCGCGCAGAAGTCGCCTAAGGGTGCAGCCGGACTAGCACAACAAGTGCGAAAAAATCAAAGTCTATCGCGAAGACTATCCGCGCAGAAGTCGCCTAAGGGTGCAGCCGGACCAGCACAACAAGTGCGAAAAAACCAAAGTCTACCGCGAAGACTATCCGTGCAGAAGTCGCCTAAGGGTGCAGCCGGACTAGCACAACAAGTGCGAAAAAACCGAAGCCTACCGCACAGACTCTCCGTGCAGAAGACACCTAAGGGTGCAACCGGACTAGCACAACAAAGGCAGAAACGACAACATCAAACCGTCCACGCCAAGACCAACTATAATCACACCAACACAGCACAACAAGACAAACCAGACAAAGTACACAACGCCTTCGCACACACATACAAGCGAGAGCACACAACTTCATCATACAAGCCTCTACACGTACAAGCGAGGGCACCACACTCTACATCGGCTCAACCTTAGGAATAATTCCCATCTCCCTATAATTAAATAACATTATCCTAAGCTCCTCACCCGCAAAAAGACTTCACAGTTCCCCTTCACCTGTATTCTCGGCGGCCGGCAAAGACAACAGTTCCTGCCGGCCGGCCCCACTCACACGAAGCCGAGCCCCCTCCGCCCCACTAACTCTACGTTTCGCAACTGCCCTTCGTCGTCGTCACCAGGTGCTAGGACCTGGCACATCTCCTGCGTCCGCGGCGTGCGGCGAAGCCTCCGCCGCAGCCACATCCAAAGCCGCGAAGTAGTCCAAGTCCTCCGACGACTCCTCAGTCCACTCAACCGAGCTCCCAGAGTCAGCACAATCAAAAAACTCAGATGCAGACCCACCACATTCATTACCATCTTCCGCGGCCGAAGCCGCCAAAAACTTAGTAGTAGCGGTTGTGTGCGCAGGCCCAAAATCTTGAACCTGCGCAGCAACCAAAATTCAGTAACATGTACAAATTTCCCCAACCCTCTACACCCACTACGCCACCTGCGATGGCCCTGACGTTGCGGGAGCCTCCGCCGTTGGCTCCGCTGTTGCTTCCGCTGTTATCTCCGCCGCCACCGGTGCGGGATCTTCAGCACTCGGCGCAGCAGCTGCGGAAGCATCGGGCGCGACTTCGGCGACCTCTGGGGGCAGGTCTTCGCCGGCCGCAGTGGATGCGGGGGCACCCGACGCGTCCCCCGCAGTCTCCGGGGTCGGCTCCAGGGCGACCCCAGACACGGCCTCCGCCGGGGTCGGCTCCGGGTCAGTCAGCATGCTGTTCAACTCCCCGAAGTCGTCGACCCTCTCGCCACGCGCCGCCTAAGTGAAAGGGAAATGTGCCCTTGGGCCATTTCTAAGTATTTTGGTGATTGAGTGCCAACACATGTGTTAAATTATGAATTTGTGTACATGGATGAACAAGGTGCAAATCATGAAGTAAAGGTATGTTTCTAAGCCTTAGTACATTGGTTTTGTGGACTAACATGTTTGTCTAAGTGTTAGAAACAGCAAGAAGAAAAAGAGAAAAGGGGAGAGAATGACTTGGCTGTGTGCAGCCAAGTCCCTGCTCGGTCTGGAGCACCGGACTGTCCGGTGTGCACCGGACAGTGTCCGGTGCGCCAGACCTCCTCGGCGCGAACTGGCCGCTCTCGGGAATTCGCCGACGGCGTACGGCTAAAATTCACCGGACTGTCCGGTGTGCACCGGACTGTCCGGTGAGCCAACGGTCGGCCAGGGCCAACGGTCGGCCGCGCAATCCGCGCGGGACACGTGGCCGAGCCAACGGTCGGGAAGGAACACCGGACTGTCCGGTGTGCACCGGACATGTCCGGTGCGCCAACTGAGCGCAGATCTGGAGCAGCCAGCAACGGTCAGAAGTGCTGTTTTTGGAAACAAATCGGGCACCGGACAGTGTCCGGTGTGCACCGGACTGTCCGGTGCGCCACGAGACAGAAGGCAAAGATGGCCTTCCAGATTTGTTCCCAACGGCTCCTAGCTGCCTTGGGGCTATAAAAGGGACCCCTTGGCGCATGGAGGAAGCACCCAAGCATTCCTTGAGCACTCTTGATCACTCACACATCAATCTTGCGCACTTGTTTGAAATTCTAGTGATTTGAGCTCTGTTCTAGTGTGTTAGCCTCTTGAGCTCAAGTCTGGGTTTTGTGTGTGCGTATTCGCTGTGATCTTTGTGTTGTGTGTGAGTTGCTAATCCCTCCCTTACTCCGTAATTCCTTGTGAACATCTTTTGTAAGGGCGAGAGGCTCCAAGTTGTGGAGATTCCTCGCAAACGGGATTGAGATAAGAACAACAAAACACCGTGGTATTCAAGTGGGTCTTTGGACCGCTTGAGAGGGGTTGATTGCAACCCTCGTCCGTTGGGACGCCACAACGTGGAAGTAGGCAAGCATTGGCTTGGCCGAACCACGGGATAAACCACCGTGTCCCTCTGTGCTTGATTCTTGTGGTATTGTGTTTTGTTGAAGACTTCACCTTAGCCACTTGGCATTAACTGTGCTAACGCTTAACAAGTTTTTGTGGCTTAAGTTTGAAGTTTTTACAGGATCACCTATTCACCCCCCCCCTCTAGGTGCTCTCAATTGGTATCAGAGCCGTTCTATTCACAAAGGGACTAACCGCCCGAATAGATGGATCCTAAGGGGAAGGGTATAGTGATCAACGACAAAGAGAAGGAGACCTTCGTCAACGAGCCAAAGGACGACAAGCCTACCGACTCCGGCTCGGGTCAAAGACGGAAGGAAGGGAAGAAGAAGAAGACCAGGCGCATCAAGGAGATAATCTACTACGACAGCGACGAGTCTACTTCTTCCCAAAAGGATGAGGACCACAACGACTACGAGAGGAGAAAACCGGTTAACTCGAACTTTTCCTTTGATTACTCTCGTATTCCGCAAAGTTCACATTCTCATTTGCTCTCCATTCCACTTGGCAAGCCCCCACACTTTGATGGAGAGGACTACGGATTTTGGAGTCACAAAATGCGTAGTCACCTATTCTCTCTCCATCCTAGTATATGGGAGATTGTAGAGAGTGGAATGCACTTTGGTAGTTCGGATAGTCCCATGTTCATTAATGAACAAATTCATAAAAATGCACAAGCTACTACTGTTCTTCTAGCTTCCTTGTGCAGGGATGAATACCATAAGGTGAGCGGCTTGGACAACGCCAAGCAAATCTGGGACACCCTCAAGATTTCTCATGAGGGGAACGACGTCACCTTACTCACCAAGATGGAGTTGGTGGAGGGCGAGCTTGGACGGTTCGCGATGATAAGGGGCGAGGAGCCAACGCAAACGTACAACCGGCTCAAGACCCTTATCAACAAGATAAGAAGCTACGGGAGCACGCGATGGACGGACCACGACGTCGTCCGCCTAATGCTCAGGTCCTTTACCGTACTTGATCCTCATCTCGTGAACAATATTCGTGAGAATCCCAGGTACACGATGATGACGCCCGAAGAAGTGCTTGGAAAATTCGTGAGCGGGCGGATGATGATCAAGGAGGCAAGATACGTCGACGACGCGTTGAACGGACCACTCCACGAGCCTCAACCCATTGCTCTAAAGGCAACGAGGAGCAAGGAGTCGCTACCTAGCAAGGTGGCGCAAGTTGAGGCGGCTGGCCTTAATGATGAAGAGATGGCTCTCATCATTAAGAGATTCAAGACGGTGCTTAAAGGTCACAAGGGACAACCAAGCAAGACCAAAGCCAAGGGGAAGCGCTCATGCTTCAAATGCGGTAAGCTTGGTCATTTCATTGCTAACTGTCCCGATAATGAAAGTGACCAGGAAAAGGGGAACAAAAGAGAGAAGAAGAAGCAATACAAGAAGGCAAAAGGCGAGGCGCATCTAGGAAAGGAGTGGGACTCGGATTGCTCCTCCTCCGACTCCGACAACGAAGGACTCGCCGCCACTGCCTTCAACAAATCGGCTCTCTTCCCCAACGAGCGTCTCACTTGCCTTATGGCAAGGGAGAAGAAGGTGAGTATTCAAGACTCCACTTATGCTTCATCTAGTGATAGTGAGTCTAGTGATGATGACATAGATTATTCTTGCTTGTTCAAGGGCTTAGATAGATCTAAGATAGAGAAAATCAATGAATTAATTAATGCATTGAATGAAAAGGATAGGCTTTTAGAAAAGCAAGAAGATTTATTGTATGATGAACATGATAAATTTGTAGAGGCACAAAAATCATATGCTTTAGAAGTGAAAAGAAATGAAATGCTTTCTAGTGAAATATCTTCCTGTCATGAAACCATTTCTACCTTAAGAAGTGTTAATATTGATTTAAGTGCTAAACTAGAAGTAGCTAGTAAATCAAATTCTTGTGTTGAACATGTTGAAATTTGTACTAGGTGTAAGGATTTTGATGTTAATGCTTGCAGTGAACACCTAGTTCTAATTTCCAAATTAAATGATGAAGTGGCTAGTCTTAATGCCCAACTTAAGACTAGCCAGAATGAAGTCGATAAAATCAAATTTGCAAGGGATGCCTACACGATTGGTAGACACCCCTCAATTAAGGATGGGCTTGGCTTCAAGAGGGAAGCCAAGAACTTAACAAGCCATAAGGCTCCCATCTTCGTCAAGGAGAAGGGGAAGGCCCCGATGGCTAGTAATACTAAAAAGAATCATGCTTTTATGTATTATGATAGGAGACATGCTAGAAATGCTTATAATCATTTTGATTCATATGCTTATGATTCTCATGCAATGTTTGCTTCTAGTTCTTCTTATAATCATGGTAGAGATATGTGTAGGAGAAATGTTGTACATATGCCTAGGAGAGATATTGCTCATGTACCTAGAAAGAATGTTATTCATGCTCCTAGGAAAGTAGTGAATGAACCTTCTACCATTTATTATGCTTGTAATGCTCCCTTTGCTATTTGTAGAAAGGGAAAGAAGGTTGTTGCTAGGAAATTAGGGGCTAGATGCAAGGGAGATAAAACTTGCATCTGGGTCCCTAAGAATATTTGTGCTAACCTTGCAGGACCCAACATGAGTTGGGTACCTAAGACCCAAGCCTAAATTTGCCTTGCAGGTTTATGCATCCGGGGGTTCAAGCTGGATTATCGACAGCGGATGCACAAACCATATGACGGGGGAGAAGAAGATGTTCACCTCCTACGTCAAAAGTAAAGATTCCCAAGATTCAATTATATTCGGTGACGGGAATCAAGGCAAGGTAAAAGGGCTAGGTAAAATTGCAATTTCTAATGAGCATTCTATATCAAATGTATTCTTAGTGGAGAGTCTTGGATATAACTTGCTATCTGTTAGTCAATTATGTCAAATGGGATATAATTGCTTATTTACGAATGTAGATGTGTCTGTCTTTAGAAGATGTGATGGTTCACTAGCTTTTAAGGGTGTACTAGACGGCAAGCTTTATTTAGTTGATTTTGCAAAAGAAGAGGCCGGTCTAGATGCATGCTTAATGGCTAAGACTTGCATGGGCTGGCTGTGGCATCGCCGCTTAGCACATGTGGGGATGAAGAACCTCCACAAGCTTCTAAAGGGGGAACACGTAATAGGTCTAACAAATGTGCATTTCGAAAAGGATAGACCTTGTGCAGCTTGTCAAGCAGGGAAACAGGTGGGAGGAGCACATCACAGCAAGAACGTGATGACCACGTCAAGACCCCTGGAGCTGCTACACATGGATCTCTTCGGACCCGTCGCCTATCTAAGCATAGGAGGGAGTAAGTATGGTTTAGTTGTTGTTGATGACTTTTCCCGCTTCACTTGGGTATTCTTTTTGCAGGATAAGTCTGAAACCCAAGGAACCCTCAAGCGCTTCCTCAGGAGAGCTCAAAATGAGTTTGAGCTCAAGGTGAAGAAGATAAGGAGCGACAACGGGTCCGAGTTCAAGAACCTTCAAGTGGAGGAGTTTCTTGAGGAGGAAGGGATCAAGCACGAGTTCTCCGCTCCCTACACACCACAGCAAAATGGTGTGGTAGAGAGGAAGAACAGGACGCTAATCGATATGGCGAGGACGATGCTTGGAGAGTTCAAGACCCCCGAGTGTTTTTGGTCGGAAGCCGTGAACACGGCTTGCCACGCCATCAACAGGGTCTACCTTCATCGACTCCTCAAGAAGACTTCGTATGAGCTACTAACCGGTAACAAACCCAATGTATCTTATTTTCGTGTATTTGGGAGCAAATGCTACATTCTAGTGAAGAAGGGTAGAAATTCTAAGTTTGCTCCCAAAGCTGTAGAAGGGTTTTTATTAGGTTATGATTCAAATACAAAGGCGTATAGGGTCTTCAACAAATCATCGGGTTTGGTTGAAGTCTCTAGCGACGTTGTATTTGATGAGACTAATGGCTCTCCAAGAGAGCAAGTTGTTGATTGTGATGATGTAGATGAAGAAGATGTTCCGACGGCCGCTATACGAACCATGGCGATTGGAGACATTCGGCCACAGGAACAGGATGAACGTGATCAACCTTCTTCCTCAACTACGGTGCATCCCCCACCTCAAGACGATGAACAGGTTCATCAAAAGGAGGCGTGTGATCAAGGGGGAGCACAAGACGATCAAGTGATGGAGGAAGAAGCGCAACCGGCACCTCCAACCCAAGTTCGAGCGATGATTCAAAGGGATCATCCCGTCGACCAAATTCTGGGTGACATTAGCAAGGGAGTAACTACTCGATCTCGATTAGTTAATTTTTGTGAGCATTACTCTTTTGTCTCCTCTATTGAGCCTTTCAGGGTAGAGGAGGCCTTGCTAGATCCGGATTGGGTGTTGGCCATGCAGGAGGAACTTAATAACTTCAAGCGCAACGAAGTTTGGACGCTGGTGCCTCGTCCCAAGCAAAATGTTGTGGGAACCAAGTGGGTGTTCCGCAACAAACAGGACGAGCACGGGGTGGTGACAAGGAACAAGGCTCGACTTGTGGCAAAAGGTTATGCCCAAGTCGCAGGTTTGGACTTTGAGGAGACTTTTGCTCCTGTGGCTAGGCTAGAGTCCATTCGTATCTTGCTAGCATATGCCGCTCACCATTCTTTCAGGTTGTACCAAATGGATGTGAAGAGCGCGTTCCTCAACGGGCCAATAAAGGAGGAGGTGTACGTGGAGCAACCCCCTGGCTTCGAGGATGAGCGGTACCCCGACCACGTGTGTAAGCTCTCTAAGGCGCTCTATGGACTTAAACAAGCCCCAAGAGCATGGTATGAATGCCTTAGAGATTTCTTACTTGCTAATGCTTTCAAGGTTGGGAAAGCCGATCCAACTCTTTTTACAAAGACATGTGATGGTGATTTGTTTATATGCCAAATTTATGTTGATGACATAATATTTGGTTCTACTAATCAAAAGTCTTGTGAAGAGTTTAGCAGGGTGATGACGCAGAAATTCGAGATGTCGATGATGGGCGAGTTGAACTACTTCCTTGGGTTCCAAGTGAAGCAACTCAAGGACGGCACCTTCATCTCCCAAACGAAGTACACGCAAGATCTGCTGAAGCGGTTTGGGATGAAGGACGCCAAGCCCGCAAAGACTCCGATGGGAACCGACGGACACACCGACCTCAACAAAGGAGGTAAGTCCGTTGATCAAAAAGCATACCGGTCAATGATAGGATCTCTACTTTATTTATGTGCTAGTAGACCGGATATTATGCTTAGCGTATGCATGTGTGCTAGATTTCAATCCGATCCTAAGGAGTGTCACTTGGTGGCGGTGAAGCGAATTCTTAGATATTTAGTCGCTACGCCTTGCTTCGGGATCTGGTATCCAAAGGGGTCTAACTTTGACTTAATTGGGTACTCAGATTCCGACTATGCTGGATGTAAGGTCGATAGGAAGAGTACATCGGGGACGTGCCAATTCTTAGGAAGGTCCCTGGTGTCATGGAACTCTAAGAAACAAACCTCCGTTGCCCTATCCACCGCTGAGGCCGAGTTCGTTGCCGCAGGACAGTGTTGTGCGCAACTACTTTGGATGAGGCAAACCCTCAGGGACTTTGGCTACAATCTGAGCAAAGTCCCACTCCTATGTGATAATGAGAGTGCTATCCGAATAGCGGAAAATCCTGTTGAACACAGCCGCACAAAGCACATTGACATCCGGCATCACTTTTTGAGAGACCACCAGCAAAAGGGAGATATCGAAGTGTTTTATGTTAGCACCGAGAACCAGCTAGCCGATATCTTTACCAAGCCTTTAGATGAGAAGACCTTTTGCAGGCTGCGAAGTGAGCTAAATGTCTTAGATTCGCGGAACTTGGATTGAATCGTAGCATACATGTATCTATGCCTTTGATCATGTTCATTCTGCATTTTGTTGCTTATTATGGTGCTCAAGTTGTACAAACACTCCCTGGACCTCACAAGTCCGTTGCAATGTGATGCACATGTTTAGGGGGAGATGTGTTACAACTTGATCCTTTGAGACTAACCATATGTTTGAGTTTGCTTGTGTTAGTCACAAAGGAGAATTGAAAGGGAAAAGGTGGACTTGGACCATGAAAGACTTCCACTGCACTCCGATGAGGGGTAACTTATTCCAAGTCCATCTCATGAACTCTTATTGCCATTTGCTCTTAATTGAAGATTTTGGTGAGGCAATGGGGTTATAGGGCCACAATTAATCCCGTTTTGGTGCTTGATGCCAAAGGGGGAGAAAATAAAGGCCAAAGCAATAAATGGATCAGCTACCACTTGAGAGATTTTGAAAATAGTAGAATAGAGTTTTTGATTTGTCAAAATTCTTAAGTTGTCTCTGATTTTGAAAATAGTAGAATAGAGTTTTTGATTTGTCAAAATTCTTAAGTTGTCTCTCTTGTCAAAAGTTGGCTTCTTGTGGGGAGAAGTATTGATTATGGGAAAAAGGGGGAGTTTTTGAAATCCTTGATCAATCTTTTTTAATGACTCTCTTTATGCTTAAACATGTGTGTTTAACTTAGAGATAGAGATTTGTGTTTGATTTGCAAAAACAAACCAAGTGGTGGCAAAGGATGATCCATATATGCCAAAATTGAATAACACTTAAATTTATGTTATTTGAATTGAGTTTGCACTTGTTCTAGTGGCTTTTTGTTGTGTTGGCATAAATCACCAAAAAGGGGGAGATTGAAAGGGAAATGTGCCCTTGGGCCATTTCTAAGTATTTTGGTGATTGAGTGCCAACACATGTGTTAAATTATGAATTTGTGTACATGGATGAACAAGGTGCAAATCATGAAGTAAAGGTATGTTTCTAAGCCTTAGTACATTGGTTTTGTGGACTAACATGTTTGTCTAAGTGTTAGAAACAGCAAGAAGAAAAAGAGAAAAGGGGAGAGAATGACTTGGCTGTGTGCAGCCAAGTCCCTGCTCGGTCTGGAGCACCGGACTGTCCGGTGTGCACCGGACAGTGTCCGGTGCGCCAGACCTCCTCGGCGCGAACTGGCCGCTCTCGGGAATTCGCCGACGGCGTACGGCTAAAATTCACCGGACTGTCCGGTGTGCACCGGACTGTCCGGTGAGCCAACGGTCGGCCAGGGCCAACGGTCGGCCGCGCAATCCGCGCGGGACACGTGGCCGAGCCAACGGTCGGGAAGGAACACCGGACTGTCCGGTGTGCACCGGACATGTCCGGTGCGCCAACTGAGCGCAGATCTGGAGCAGCCAGCAACGGTCAGAAGTGCTGTTTTTGGAAACAAATCGGGCACCGGACAGTGTCCGGTGTGCACCGGACTGTCCGGTGCGCCACGAGACAGAAGGCAAAGATGGCCTTCCAGATTTGTTCCCAACGGCTCCTAGCTGCCTTGGGGCTATAAAAGGGACCCCTTGGCGCATGGAGGAAGCACCCAAGCATTCCTTGAGCACTCTTGATCACTCACACATCAATCTTGCGCACTTGTTTGAAATTCTAGTGATTTGAGCTCTGTTCTAGTGTGTTAGCCTCTTGAGCTCAAGTCTGGGTTTTGTGTGTGCGTATTCGCTGTGATCTTTGTGTTGTGTGTGAGTTGCTAATCCCTCCCTTACTCCGTAATTCCTTGTGAACATCTTTTGTAAGGGCGAGAGGCTCCAAGTTGTGGAGATTCCTCGCAAACGGGATTGAGATAAGAACAACAAAACACCGTGGTATTCAAGTGGGTCTTTGGACCGCTTGAGAGGGGTTGATTGCAACCCTCGTCCGTTGGGACGCCACAACGTGGAAGTAGGCAAGCATTGGCTTGGCCGAACCACGGGATAAACCACCGTGTCCCTCTGTGCTTGATTCTTGTGGTATTGTGTTTTGTTGAAGACTTCACCTTAGCCACTTGGCATTAACTGTGCTAACGCTTAACAAGTTTTTGTGGCTTAAGTTTGAAGTTTTTACAGGATCACCTATTCACCCCCCCCCTCTAGGTGCTCTCACTAAGCCAAAACACACAAAATTCATCAAACACACACACAGCCTACGTCCAACAAATACCAAACAAGCGAAAACGTTACCTGAGCCCTCGCCGTCTCAGCGCGCTCCCTGACCACCTCACGACCGTGTGGACCCCACAGCCGGTCGAAGATAGCTCCGGCGGATTCCTTCACTACGGGGTCCTCAACCTTGAAGATATCTTGCTCAAAATCTTCTTCGACTTGGTCGAAGACCTCGAAGTGCTGGCACCCTTCGCGGGAGAGCGCGTTCATCGCCCCCTCGCAGGTGACCAGGGAGGCATACGCCATAAACCCCTCCATGACAGTGGGGAGTGCCTGCAACTCATCCTGCACCCACTCCAGGCACCAAAGTCCGGGCTCTCGGTCCCCGTGCCCAGGCCACGGTATGTATCTACAAGCAGTTGGCGCGTCCGCTCTGCCTCCGCGCGTGACGCGGCCTCGGCCCCCTTCACGCGGCTCTCCAGGGCGGTGAGCCGCTCCTGCAGCTGCTCGGCGCGCTCCCTGGCAAGATTGCCCTCCGCCCGGGCCAGGTTGGCCTCCGCCTGCGCAGCCTGCGCCTTGACAAGGGCCTCGTTGGTCTCCCTCCGTTCCCCCGCCAGCTGGCGCCGGAGGGCGGCCTTCTCGTCCTCCAGTGTGGCCACCTTGTCCGCCAGCTTGCGACACTTGCTGTCGTCGGCCGATTTTTCACGGACGGCATCAGCGTGTTGTGTCCGAAGTCTTTCGACTTCGGCAGCCACAACTGCCGTGAGGGCCCCCGACGCAGTGCGGCTGGCGAAGTCAGCCACCTGTAGAGCAATCGTAAGACCGCGGCCCCGGCAAGCCGCAAAAAAAGGGACAAAGGGACGAAGTCCAACTCAGCGGACCTGACGTAGCGCCTCCATCACCTCCGTCAGCCGGCGGGACGCAGCGCCCGCCTCATCCATGACAGCCACGAGGGCCGACGCCTCGCCTCCGGCGCTAAGAGCCCCGCCCTTCGCCTTCGGCACTGCGGCAGCCGTCGTGGTCGCCGCGGCAGGCGCAACCATAGCAAGTTGGCCTTCGCCCGACCCTGCAACGTACCAACGAACCAATCCAAAAAAAAACAATAAAGCCAACGACTTACCACCGAGATAGTCGTCCACACTAATATCGGTGACGAAGTCGGCGACACGTTTGCCCGCCAACGGCAACGCTCGGGCCGCCTTCGCGACCTCCGCCACTCCGCTGGACGGCGGCACCGCCTTCGCCGATTTCGAGCCTCCGGCGCCTGCCGTTGCCTCCGGCGCCTTGCTAGATGCAGGGACGCCCGACTTCGCCGCCAGCGGCGGCCGGCCTCCGCCGGGGGCCGCAGCCTTCGCAGCCCCCCGCTGCCTCTTCGGCCTGGCTTCAACGAGCCTGACAGCCGCCTGGCGCTTCTGTGCAGCTCCCTGGCGATCCTTGTCCATCACTGCTGACACAACAGCAGCAATATTCCGCCCGTAAGGAAAAACCCTCCATTCACGAACCATGCGAGATGTAAAAAAGTCCTCGCCAGCCGCGCGGGGGACAGGAACATTCCTAGGCCAACAACCCCCGGTAACCCTCAGCATCCGAGCCGAAGACTCCCGGAGCTCGGGCGAAGACATCCTTTCCCCCGGGGCCGCGCACGTCCTCATCAACTCTCTAGCAAAACCATCAGAAACCCCAAGTCCTCCCATAGCAGTACCTAATTTTCTCTTTTTAGAGGATGGGGCGGCCGCCGGCGCAGGGTCGTCTCCGGTCTCCACCGCCGGTTTCTTCCCACGGCGGTCCACATCGTCTTGACCAGGGTAGCCGTCATATGGCAATTGATTTAATTCAAAAACCCTATTCAAACGGTCATTCGACCCGCGGATATCCCAGCTGCGCTGGCCCTCTGTCCTCGGCACGTAGCGTCCAACAAGCCGCACCGCCCCATCCTCCGCCTCACGCACGAAGGCGGCCGGATCGCGGTTTTGCAGATTCAGGGCGAAGGCGGGACTCCGCACCACCCTTCCGCCATGAAAAGGCATCTGGCGAGGGCATACTTCGCCCAACGCCCAGCCATGCGCCAAGGGCCACACCCCGTACGCCACAAATTCTTCAACCAAGTCGCGCCCACTGCTCAGGCCGGCGGCGCACCGAAGAGCCCCTTCGTCCACATCCTCCTCCGCCACTTCAAAGGGCGGGTACGCTGAGTAAAAATGAGAACACATCGCGGACACGGGGAGTCCCTCATGGCCTTCGACGGTACCCTCAGTAACGTAAAACCAAAATTCATTCCAGTTGCCCCACTTGTTGCGGGCGCAAGGAACCAACTCGACTACCTGCATCGTGGTTTTGCCGGTCTTCGGCGTGAATGTGCAGGATCCAAACTGAGCAACTTCGCCTCCAATCATCCTCTTCTGCCAGTGCAAACAATAATACTTCGCAAAAACTTCCACCGATGGCTGTCCGCCGTACGAAGTCGTCGCCCAGACATACTTCGACAGAGCCACTATGGCATTCGGTGTCAGCTGATGTATTTGAATGTTGAACCTGCGCAGGACTTCGCCAACAAATCGGTGCGCAGGCAAGCGGAGTCCAGCGGCGAAGAACGCCTCGAAAACGACCAACTCCCCCTCTGGCTCGGGGACTTCCTCCGTCCCCGGGACTCGAGCAACTCCGCCGCCGAAGTAACCCAACTGCTGCATATCTTGCACGCGGGCCGATGACATCCGCGATACGCCAAAATCAACAGAATCGCCGGCGCGCAACTCCTCCGCCATTAAACTACTCAGCGTCTCCTCAGACGAGGCGGCGGCCGGTGGCGAGGGAACGACCGGCGGTGTAGCGGCAGCGGAAGAAGACGAGGACGGCATCGCTACGTACCGGCGGCGGCGGCGGGCGGTCTGCTTCACTCGAGCCAGATCTCCGGTGAACAAGAGCACGACGGGCAGACGAGCAGCAAGACGACAGAAAGGGTGGCTAGGGTTTTCGCGGAGCGCGGAAGGTGAAGTTCAAAAAGCGCCGACCCTCGCCCCCTTTTATATACAGGGCGCGGCTCTTCGGGAAACCCGCAATCCAACAGGGCGCGGCGCTTCGGGAAACCCGCAATCCAACAGTACGGTCATATCAAAAACCCCCACGGAACCACTTCGAGCGAGGGCAGCGTCTCCGCCATCTAACGACGTCTTCGGCACCAGGTGACTTTGTCGAACTGGTCCCTTGGAGGGCAAATGTTGGGGCGAAGGCAAAGGCGCCACCCTTCGCTCGAAGCCTTCGCTGCAGCAGCTGAGCTAACAGAAACAAAACAGGCAGGGACACCCTTCGCTTCTTCCGCACCAGACGAAGACTGGCGACGAAGGGCATCCCACAGTGCGGCCTCGTCCAGCTCAGAGGCCCACGTGCAATCCGGCCCATTGTAACGGGCCCCGCGTGGCCGCCGTGCGTTACAGGCCTAATTTGTAAAAGCATTCCTGTAATTACGGTCTGTAACCCTGCTTTATGGGAATATTCTAGGGATAACCTAGGTAGCTGAGGGCACATGCGTCCTTAGCTCAGGGCGCTGCGCACTCAGGTACCTATAAATACCCCTGCACAGTGCCCGTGAGAGGCCAGATGAACAGTGCTTTTGCCATCACGTGCTAAAACCCTGTTTGTGCTAACACTCCCCCCACTGTTGGATCGACTTGTGCCCGTGTGCAAGTTCCAACAGGCCCGTCAAGCACACCCTTGAGGAGTGCGTCATGCTTCGGCGCCACTTCCACAGGGCCGGGCCACCTGCGAAGGGTGGCAGGGCCCGCGACGACATCAAGAAGGAAGATCACCAGGCAGGAGAGTTCCCTGAGGTCCGCGACTGCTTCATGATATACGGCGGGCAAGCGGCGAACGCCTCGGCTCGGCACCGCAAGCAAGAGCGCCGGGAGGTCTGTTCGGTGAAGGTGGCGGCGCCAGTCTACCAAGACTGGTCCGACAAGCCCATCACCTTCGACCAGGCCGACCACCCCGACCATGTGCCGAGCCTAGGGAAATACCCGCTCGTCGTCGACCCCGTCATCGGCGACGTCAGGCTCACCAGGGTCCTCATGGACGGAGGCAGCAGCCTCAACATCATCTACGCCGAGACCCTTGGGCTTCTGCGTATCGATCTGTCCTCGGTCTGGGCGGGCGCTGCACCTTTCCATGGGATCATCCCCGGGAAGCGCGTCCAGCCCCTCGGGCAACTCGATCTTCCCGTCTGCTTCAGAACACCCTCCAACTTCCGAAGGGAGACCCTGACGTTCGAGGTGGTCGGGTTCCGGGAACCTACCACGCGGTATTGGGGAGGCCCTGCTACTCGAAGTTCATGGCCGTCCCCAACTACACCTACCTCAAGCTCAAGATGCCGGGCCCCAACGGGGTCATCACCGTCGGCCCCACGTACAAACACGCGTTCGAATGCGACGTGGAGTGCGTGGAGTACGCCGAGGCCCTCGCCGAGTCTGAGGCCCTCATCGCCGACCTGGAGAGCCTCTCCAAGGAGGTGCCAGACGTGAAGCGTCATGCCGGCAACTTCGAGCCAGCGGAGACGGTTAAGTCCGTCCCCCTCGACCCCAGCAGCGACGCCTCCAAGCAAGTCCGGATCGGCACCGAGCTCCATCCCAAATAGGAAGCAGTGCTCGTCGACTTTCTCCGCGCGAACGCCGACGTCTTCGCGTGGAGTCCCTCGGACATGCCCGGCATACCGAGGGATGTCGCCGAGCACTCGCTGGACATCCGGGCTGGAGCCCGACCCGTCAAGCAGCCTCTGCGCCGATTCGACGAGGAGAAGCGCAGAGCCATAGGCGAGGAGATCCACAAGCTAATGACGGCAGGGTTCATCAAAGAGGTATTCCATCCCGAATGGCTTGCCAACCCTGTGCTTGTGAGAAAGAAAGGGGAGAAATGGCGGATGTGTGTAGACTACACTGGTCTGAACAAAGCATGTCCGAAGGTTCCCTACGCTCTGCCTCGCATCGATCAGATTGTAGATTCCACTGCTAGGTGCAAAACCCTGTCTTTCCTCGATGCCTACTCAGGGTATCACCAAATCAGGATGAAAGAGTCCGACCAGCTCGCGACTTCTTTCATCACACCCTTCGGCATGTACTGCTATGTCACCATGCCGTTCGGCTTGAGGAATGCGGGCGCGACGTACTAGCGGTGCATGAACCATGTGTTCGGCGAACACATTGGCCGCACGGTCGAGGCTTACGTCGATGACATCGTAGTCAAGACGAGGAAAGCCTCTGACCTCCTTTCCGACCTTGAAGTGACATTCCGATGTCTCAAGGCGAAAGGCGTCAAGCTCAATCCCGAAAAGTGTGTCTTTGGGGTGCCCCGAGGCATGCTCTTGGGGTTCATCGTCTCCGAGCGGGGCATCGAAGCCAACCCGGAGAAGATCGCAGCCATCACCAGCATGGGGCCCATCAAGGACTTGAAAGGCGTACAGAGGGTCATGGGATGTCTCGCGGCTCTAAGCCGCTTCATCTCACGCCTCGGCGAAAGAGGTCTACCCCTATACCGCCTCTTAAGGAAGGCCGAGCGCTTCACTTGGACCCCTGAGGCCGAGGAAGCCCTCGGGAACCTGAAGGCGCTCCTCACGAAGGCGCCTATCTTGGTGCCCCCAGCTGCCGGAGAAGCCCTCTTGGTCTACGTCGCCGCGACCACTCAGGTGGCTAGCGCCGCGATTGTGGTCGAGAGGCAAGAAGAGGGACATGCATTGCCCGTTCAGAGGCCAGTCTACTTCGTCAGCGAGGTACTGTCCGAAACCAAAATCCGCTACCCGCAAGTTCAGAAGCTGCTGTACGCGGTGATCCTGACACGACGGAAGTTGCGACACTACTTCGAGTCTCATCCGGTGACTGTGGTGTCATCCTTCCCCCTGGGGGAGATCATCCATTGCCGAGAGGCCTCGGGAAGGATTGCAAAGTGGGAAGTGGAAATCATGGGCGAAACAATCTCGTTCGCCCCTCGGAAGGCCATCAAATCCCAGGTCTTGGCGGACTTCGTGGCTGAATGGGTCGACACCCAGCTACCAACAGCTCTGATCCAACCGGAGCTCTGGACCATGTTCTTCGATGGGTCGCTGATGAAGACAGGAGCCGGCGCAGGCCTACTCTTCATCTCGCCCCTCGGGAAGCACCTACGCTACGTGCTACGCCTTCACTTCCCGGCGTCCAACAATGTAGCTGAGTGCGAGGCTCTGATCAACGGGTTGCGGATTGCCGTCGAGCTAGGGGTCTGACGCCTCGACGCTCGCGGTGACTCGCAGCTCGTCATCGACCAAGTCATGAAGAACTCCCACTGCCATGACCCGAAGATGGAGGCCTACTGCGATGAGGTTCGGCGCCTGGAAGACAAGTTCTACGGGCTCGAGCTCAACCACATTGCTCGGTGCTACAACGAGACTGCGGACGAGCTGGCTAAAATAGCCTCGAGGCGAACAACGGTTCCCCCGGACGTCTTCTCCCGAGATCTGCATCAGCCCTCCGTCAAGATCGACGACGCGCCCGAGCCTGAGGCACCCTCGGCCCAGCCCGAGGTACCCTCGGCACAGTCCGAGGCACCCTCAGCTCGGCCCGAGGCACCCTCGGTTCGGCCCGAGGTACCCTCGGCCCCCGAGGGCGAAACGCTGCGCGTCGAGGGGGAGCAAAGCGGGGTCACGCCTGATCAAAACTGGCAGACCCCATACCTGCAATATCTCCACCAAGGAGAGCTACCCCTTGACCGAGCCGAAGCTCGGCGGTTGGCACGGCGCGCCAAGTCGTTCGTCTTGCTGGGAGAAGGGAAGGAGCTCTACCACCGCAGCCCTTCAGGCATCCTCCAGCGATGCATCTCCACCACCGAAGGTCAGGAACTCCTCCGAGAAATACACTCGGGGGCTTGCGGCCACCACACAGCACCTTGAGCCCTTGTCGGAAATGCTTTCCGACAAGGTTTCTACTGGCCAACGGCGGTGGCCGACGCCACTAGAATTGTCCGCATCTGCGAAGGGTGTCAGTTCTACGCAAGGCAGACCCACCTGCCCGCTCAGGCTCTGCAGACGATACCCATCACATGGCCTTTTGCTGTGTGGGGTCTAGACCTCTCGGCCCCTTGCAGAAGGCACCCGGGGGCTACACGCACCTATTGGTCGCCATCGACAAATTTTCCAAGTGGATCGAGGTCCGACCCCTGAACAGCATCAGGTCCGAGCAGGCGGTGGCGTTCTTCACCAACATCATCCATCGTTTCGGGGTCCCGAACTCCATCATCACCGACAACGGCACCCAGTTCACCGGCAGAAAGTTCCTGGACTTCTGCGAGGATCACCACATCCAGGTGGACTGGGCCGCCGTGGCTCATCCCATGACGAATGGGCAAGTAGAGCGTGCCAACGGCATGATTCTACAAGGGCTCAAGCCTTGGATTTACAACGACCTCAACAAGTTCGGCAAGCGATGGATGAAGGAACTCCCCTCGGTTGTCTAGAGCCTGAGAACGACACCGAGCCGAGCCACGGGCTTCACGCCGTTCTTTCTAGTCTATGGGGCCGAGGCCATCCTGCCCACAGACCTGGAATACGGTTCCCCGATGACGAGGGCCTATGACGACCAAAGCAACCAAGCTAGTCGAGAAGACTCGCTGGACCAGCTGGAAGAGGCTCGGGACAAGGCCTTACTACACTCGGTGCGGTACCAGCAATCCATGCGACGCTACCACGCCCGAGGGGTCCGGTCCCGAGACCTCCAGGTGGGCGACCTGGTGCTTCGGCTGCGACAAGACGCCCGAGGTCGACACAAGCTCACGCCCCCCTGGGAGGGGTCGTTCGTCATCGCCAAAGTTCTAAAACCTGGAACATACAAGCTGGCCAACAGTCAAGGCGAGGTCTACAGCAACGCTTGGAACATCCAACAGCTACGTCACTTCTACCCTTAAGATGTTTTCAAGTTGTTCATATACCTCGCTCCCACGCCAAGTTTAGTCATCAAGGAAGGGTCAGCCTTGCCTCGGCAAAGCCCGACCCTCCCTCGGGGGCTAAAAGGGGGGAACCCCCTCTGCGTCGAAATTTTCCTCGAAAAAAGATCTCTTCTGCCAGAATGTCTTTCGTGCTTTTTGACTACTTCGAAAGTGGATCCTGAAAACGACGGAGTACACGTAAGCAGCCAAGGCTGACCGAGCCGAGGGACTCCTATGCCTCCGGGATACGGATACCTCACTCGTCACCTTCTGCCATAAGTAACTCGCGTTCGGATAAGTGATTCCGCGGACCGAACAAGTCTTCACATTCGGAAGCTCTCTTGCCGGAGCGATTCTTCGAGCCTTCTCGACTGCGCCGGTGACAGAACCCCATGGACGGGTAAGAGTGCGTGTAAGCGGCAAGGTCGACCGAGCCGAGGGACTCCTACGCCTCCGGGATACGGATACCTCACTCATCACCTTCCGTGAGAAGCAACTCTCGCTCGCACAAACAGTTCTGTTACCGACAAAAAAGTCCAGATACTCGAAACAAGAGGAAAGGAGACGCGGCTTTACAATACGGCGAGGGTGTGTTTCAGCCTCGGCGGCCGCAGAAAACACACACTACAAGATAATCCGATCCTGCATGCTCAGATCTTGATGGCTAAAGGGAGCGGCAGCACCCTCGGCATCGACAACACCTTTGGCGAGGTCCGACCTAGCCTCGGACGGCGACACGGTCCAAGGGTCTCTGCTCTAAAGGACAACGTCATCACCAAGCCCGGGCCATCGCCGCCAGGGTCTTCTCCAAGAATCCGGCCCGAGCAGGCAGCTCGGCCGGTCACCCCGGGGCCTCGGCTAGCTGTCCCCCAAGGACATCAGCCCGGCCCGAGGCCTCGGCAGGTCAATTCCGGCGTCGGTCCCGCTAACGGACGACCCGGCCAGGCTCCGGCCGACCTGGTCTTCTTTTCGAGCCGACTATGCCTCTGTTCGCGCTGGCACCGCTACCCCTGGCCTCGGCTCATCGAAGAGCGGCCGAGGGTTTCCTCTAACTAAGCAAGGGAAGCCTCGGACAACAAGGTTGACCGAGCCGAGGGACTCCTACGCCTCCGGGATACGGATACCTCACTCGTCACCTTTACACGGGAAGACTCACGCTTGGTGAAGCGGTTCAGACAACCAACAGGCGAGTCTTAGTGCTCGAAAATGGGGAAAAAACACGGCTCCGCGCCGAAAATACGTACATGTTTAGGCCTCGACAGCCACAGTGAACAAAAACACTGGCACTCGAAGTGCCATTACAAACGGAACTCCGGTTCCACCTCCGCAGGTACGAGCAACCCCACGCGATTGGGGGGCCTGCGGAGCAACAGAAGGCCGACGAGTGGCTCGCCGTCGCCCGTTCCGGCAGCGGCTACGATGACCTCTGCCCCGGGCGGCGAAGCAGCTTCAGCAGCGGCTTCCGGGCGGGCGCTACGGCATGGGGGCTCTCGTTCACCGAGGACGAGAACCAGCCATTCAGGCCAGAAGACGGAGGCCCAGGGGTGCGGGCGGAGTTGGCAATCTCATTGACAGAGAAGCCTTCTCCGGCTGCCACCACCTCAGCACCTCGCCAGCGGGCGCCAGACGCCTCAAAGCGCACCGGCAGGTCCTCGCCCTCGCTGGAGCCGCCCAGAACATGAGCGCCGCCCTCGCGGCACACGACGTGCTAGGCGACCCACTGATGCGGCTGTCGGCGCGAGGAAGGCCTGGACATGGCCGGCCCGCATGCGGCGCAGCCGTCGTCCGGACGGAGGACGGAATGCTGCACCCTGGCTGAGCAGCGGCGGTCCGCCTACCCCGGCGTGCCTAGGGAAAGCCTCCGCGGTGCTGGGAGATGCCTTTCTCCCCCAGACGCCGGGAGAAGAAAAGGGCCACCGACCCACGCGGAGGCGGCCTCCCGACTCGCCTCACCCTCCGCCCCAGCAAGGGTGATGAAAATCCTTGAAGCTGAGGGCGGGGCGGAGGCAGCAGCCCAGCTCGCTTCTCCCCACCATCAAGCTGGTGGTCACCGTCTTGGGTGACCGCCGGCAGAGGGGTGCGACCGGGCTGCATGATGAAAATCCTTGAAGCCGAACGACGGCTGAAAGGTACCAACTCCCGCAGAGTTGCGTTCCTCCAACGACGAAGCGGAAAGACGGTGGATATCCCCCATCCGGGGGCTTGGAAGGTGGAAAGACACGATACATAAGGGAGCGCAAAGACACGGTTGCCTTCCAAGAGGGTCACCTTCCTTTTGAAGGCGACTCTCCCTACTTGCGTCCCCAGCCGTCGTGGGCTGAGTCTTCTCCAACACGCTCCAAGGTCCTCCCCTACGGCGCGGGGGCTGGGTCCCACACGTCATGCAAGCCGGCCCAGAGCAGAAGAAGCCAAACCACCGCGCGCGGTGCGTGCAACCGCCCAGCGGTTACAAGCGGCTCTCCACTTTTGCCCAGACCAGCGGGCGAAAGGGCGGGCAGCCATGCAGGCGGCATGCAACCGCGCCAAGTGGGCGCACTCCTCCGACTCCCAACACGCCCGGCAGGGAGGCCCAGACCCACGCGTCATGCAACCGGCGCGCTGAATGCTTCGTGCGTGCAACTGCACCGCCACGTGCGCCACCACCGCGCCTCCTCGACTGCAGAACCAATACCGTGACTCGAGGCGACCCAGCGCATGACCCAGCGGCTCCAGCCTGGCGCGACGGTCAATACGGCTGAAAATGGGCCGGCAGTAATGGCGGTGGCAGGCAGGCGGGAGCAGCGGTCACATCGTCAGCCAAGCTTACGTCCCATCTGGGGGCAGCGAGAGAACCCTCTCTCACGGCATGAAGACAACGCGCCCATGTTCCGTTCCTCGAACGGCTCGCGCATGCGCAACGGCTGCCCTGCGAACCACTCGCCTCGTCGCATTAACTCCACGACGGGACAGGCGGCGCCTCTGGCAGGAGAAGCGAGCGACGCTTCGCCTTCGCCATAATGATCGCGTCAAAAAAGGTACACCGTGTCGTTCGATTTCGTATTCCTTTCCTTTTTTCCTCTTTCTCTCTCTTGCAACAGGGACCGGGAAAGGGGGATACCCCGAAAGGGATCCTTCCCTGTTAAGGAACCAGGCTCCGAGCCTCCCTACTGATCAGAGGTTCGAAGGCTGGCCCCTCGGAAGGGTTCAACAGCCGCCTCAGAGCACGTGGGCTCCACACCCACTACTGGTCAGAGGTTCGAAGGCCGGCCCCTCGGAAGGGTTCAACGGCCGCCTCAGGCTACTCGGGCTCCGCGCCCACTACTGATCAGGGGTTCGAAGGCTGGCTCCCGAAGGGTTCACAGCCGCCTCAGACACAGAGCGAGGGATGACCATGGGTACGTTCGATACATAACCAAGGCTCGGGCTGCGCTCCTGAGGTACCCTAGGACATTTCCGAGACCAGCAGGAACGATCTTGTAACGGAATCCCATCAGAGGGAGGCATCGAGCCCTTGGACCCCGTCGCCAGGGGACCGGGTCCGGCAGATCACCCGCAGGTACTTTTGGGCGTGCCTCTGGGCCTCTAGCCGACCCCTAACGAATGGGGCACGGGCGTCCGCTCGGATCACCCGCCTGTAGCTCACCGGAGATACCATGTTCGACGCCCACCGAGGGCAACATGGCGCTCTCCCCCCTCCTCCTTGTGGAAAGGCGACGCAGGGGCGTATGTAAAAAAGTCGAGTCTGTCCCTGATCGCCCTCTCGCCCTGTGCAGAGGCTCGGGGGCTGCTCTCGCAAACCCGGCTCCGGCCAAACCGTTGACGGCGTCAACATACCAGCCCGAGAACTTGGGACCTGACCGTACACCCGGGCTACGGCCAGCTCGCATGAGGGAACGACCAGACCAGCCGAAGCATTGCACGAGGCGTTAAGACCTCGGAGGAGTCAAACCACTCCTCCGAGGCATCGGGGGCTACACCCGGCGGGTGCGCTCGCGCGCACCCACCGGAACAAAACGCAACCGAGAAAGGCTGGTCCCCTTGCAAAAAAGTTCGACGAAAGCCTCCAAGTGAGTGCTAACACTCCCTTCGAGGCTCGGGGGCTACTGTCGGGGACCATAATTAGGGGTACCCTCAAGGCTCCTAATTCTCAGCTGGTAACCCCCATCAGCATAAAGCTGCAAAGGCCTGATGGGTGCGATCAAGTCAGGGATCAGTCCATTCGAGGGACTCGATCACGCCTCGCCCGAGCCTAGCCTCGGACAAGGGCAGCCGACCCCAGAGGATCTCCGCCTCGCCCGAGGCCCCCCTCCAGCGGCGAACACGTTCCTGGCTCGCCCGAGGCCCTGTCTTCGCCAAGAAGCAACCCCGACCAAATCGCAGGAGCGTTTAATGCAAAGGTGGCCTGACACCTTTATCCTGACGCGCGCCCCTCAGCTGACAGAGCCGAAGTGACCGCTGTCACTTCGCCGCTCCACTGACCAGTCTGACAGAAAGACAGCGTCGCCTGCGCCGCTCCGACTGCGGTGCCACTTGACAGAGTGAGGCTGACAGGCAGTCAGGCCCGGCCGCACACCATAGGAAATTCCGCTCCGCCCGACCCAGGGCTCGGACTCGGGCTAAGCCCCGGAAGACGGCGAACTCCGCTCCGCCCGACCCAGGGCTCGGACTCGGGCTAAGCCCCGGAAGACGGCGAACTCCGCTCCGCCCGACCCAAGGCTCGGACTCGGGCTAAGCCCCAGAAGACGACGAACTCCGCTCCGCCCGACCCAGGGCTCAGACTCGGGCTCAGCCCCAGAAGACGACGAACTCCGCCTCGCCCGACCTAGGGGCTCGGACTCGGCCTCGGCCATGGAAGACGGACTCGACCTCGACCTCGGAGGAGCCCCCACATCGCCCAACCTAGGGCGCGGACCGGCCACGTCAACAGAAGGCGCCATCATTACCCTACTCCAAGCTGACTCAGGCTACGGGGAACAAGACCGGTGTCCCATCTGGCTCGCTCCACCAGATAGGCGATGATGGCGCCCCGCACGCTCCCTGATGATGGCGGCTCTCGGCCCCCTTACGGAAGCAAGAGGACGTCAGCAAGGACTCGACGGCCCCGACAGCTGTCCCTCCTCCAGGCTCCAGCGCTCCTCCGACGGCCACGACATCACACACACCGGGCGCCAAAATCTCTCCGGCCGCCACGATGGCGTGTACTTAGGGCGCTAGCTCTCCTCCGCTAGACACGTAGCACTCTGCTACACCCCCCATTGTACACCTGGATCCTCTCCTTATGCCTATAAAAGGAAGGACCAGGGCCCTCTTAGAGAAGGTTGGCCGCGCGGGGACGAGGACGAGACGGGCGCTCGCGTGAGGCCGCTCGCTCCTTCCCCCGTGTGGACGCTTGTAACCCCCTACTGCAAGCGCACCCGACCTGGGCGCGGGACGAACACGAAGGCCGCGGGATTTCCACCTCTCTCACGCCCATCTCCGGCCACCTCGCTTCCCCCCCCTTTGCGTTCGGCCTCGCGTCGACCCATCTGGGCTGGGGCACGCAGCGACACTTCACTCGTCGGCTCAGGGACCCCCCGGTCTCGAAACACCGACACATTTACTTTCTATTCCTCTTGAAAAACACCCACACTTTGATGGAGAGGATTACCCATTTTGGAGCCATAAAATGCGTAGTCACCTATTTTCTCTCCATCCTAGTATTTGGGAAATTATGGAAAATGGGAAGCATTTCGATTGTATAGATAATCCTGTGATGATTAACGAACAAATTCATAAAAATGCCCAAGCTACTACTGTCTTGCTAGCGTCACTTTGCAGGGATGAGTATAACAAAGTGAGTGGCTTGGACAATGCCAAACAAATCTAGGACACCCTCAAAATATCTCATGAGGGAAACGACGCCACCATGATCACCAAGATGGAACTGGTGGAAGGCGAGCTAGGGAGATTCGCGATGATTAGGGGAGAAGAGCCAACTCAGACCTACAATAGGCTCAAGACCCTGGTTAACAAGATCCGAAGCTACGGAAGCACAAGATGGACGGATCATGATATCGTCCGACTCATGCTAAGGTCATTTACTGTAATTGCTCCCATCTTGTCAACCTTATTCGTGAAAACCCCAGGTACACCAAGATGATGCCTGAGGAGATCCTTGGAAAATTCGTGAGCAGGCACATGATGGTGAAGAAGGTGCGATATGTGGACGATGCGCTAAATGGTCCACTACCTGTCTACGAGCCACAGCCCGTTGCTCTCAAAGCAACAAGCAGCAAGGAGGCGCTACCAAGCAAGGTAGCACAAGTGGAGGCTGCCGAGCTCAATGAGGACGAAATGGCGCTTATCATCAAGCGCTTCAAGACCGCGCTAAAAGGACGTAAGGAGTACCCCAACAAGAACAAAACAAGGGGAAAGCGCTCCTGCTTCAAATGTGGTAAGACTGGTCATTTCATAGCACAATGCCCCGATAATGATAATGACCAGGGACAAGAAAAGAGCGGGAAGAGGGAAAAGAAGAAGAATTACAGGAAGGCGAAGGGCAAGGCGCATCTGGGAAAGGAATGGGATTCTGACTGCTCTTCATCCGACTCCGACGATGAAGGACTGGCTGCCTCGGCCTTCAACAAGACTTCGCTCTTCCCCAACGAACGCCATACTTGCCTTATGGCTAAGGAGAAGAAGGTACGCATTCGAGATACCCCCAAGTACTCTTCTTTTAGTGATGAGGAATCATCTGATGATGAAGTAGATTACACTGATTTATTTAAGGGATTAGATAGAGCAAAAGTAGATAAAATAAATGAGTTAATTGATGCTCTAAATGAAAAGGATAGACTGCTAGAAAAACAAGAGGACATATTATATGAGGAACACGCAAATTTGTTGGTGTGCAAAAATCTCTTGCTTTAGAAATTAAAAGAAATGAAATGTTATCCTCTGAGTTGTCTGCTTGTCATGAATAATTCTCTAGTCTAAAAGATTTAAATGTTGAATTAAATGCTAAACTAGAGGAAGCAAATGCAACTAGATCATGTGTAGAACATGTAGTTATTTGCAATAGATGTAAGGACTTTGACGTTAATGCCTGTAATGAACATCTTGTTTCTATTACTAAATCAAACGATGAGGTGGCAAGTCTTAATGCTCAACTTAAGACTTGCAAAGTTGAATTTGATAAATTAAAATTTGCTAGGGATGCCTACACTGTTGGTAGACACCCCTCGATTAAGGATGGACTTGGTTTTCAAAAGGAAACCAAGAACTTAACAAGCCAAAGGGCTCCCATTCTCAACAAGGAGAAAGGGAAGGCCCTATGGCTAGTAGTTCCCAAAAGAATCATGCCTATATTTATGATAGAAAATATTCTAGGAATGCTTATAATGATAGATGTTATGATCATCCTGCTTATTATGATTCACATGCTATGGTTGCATCTAGCTCCACTTTTGTTCATGGTAGAAGTAGACCTAGGAGAAATCATGTTGTGCCTCATGTGCCTAGGAGAATGTGTAATGGACCTTCTACTATTTATCATGCTTGCAACACTTCTTTTGTACTTTCATGTAAGAACACAAAAGTAGTTGCTAGGAAGTTAGGATCCAAATGCAAGGGAGACAAGACTTGTATTTGGGTTCCAAAAGTTATTTTAACTAACCTTGTAGGACCCAACAAGAGTTGGATACCTAAAACCCAAGTTTAAATTGCCTTGCATGTTTATGCATCCGGGGGCTCAAGCTAGATTATAGACAGCGGATGCACAAACCACATGACGGGGGAGAAGAAGATGTTCACCTCCTACGTCAAGAACAAGGATTCCCAGGATGCGATTATCTTTGGAGATGGGAACCAAGGCAAGGTTAAAGGATTGGGAAAGATAGCCATCACATCCGAGCATTCTATCTCCAATGTGTTTTTAGTTGAATCGCTCGGGTACAACTTATTGTCTGTGGGTCAATTATGTAACATGGGTTATAATTGTTTATTCACAAATATAGATGTATCTGTCTTTAGAAGGAGTGATGGTTCATTAGCTTTTAAGGGTGTATTAGACGACAAGCTCTATTTAGTTGATTTTTCGAAAGAGAATGCCGATCTAGATGCATGCTTAATGGCTAAGACTAATATGGGCTGGCTTTGGCATCGCCGTCTAGCACATGTTGGGATGAAGAACCTTCATAATCTTCTAAAGGGAGATCATGTGTTAGGACTAACCGATGTCTGTTTTGAGAAAGACAGACCTTGTGTAGCATGTCAGGCAGGGAAACAGGTGGGAAGCACACATCACATCAAGAATGTGATGACAACATCAAGACCACTGGAGATTCTTCACATGGATCTCTTCAGACCCGTACCTCAGCATCAGGGGAAGTAAGTATGGTCTTGTAATTGTTGATGACTTTTCCCGCTTCACTTGGGTGTTCTTTTTACAGGATAAGTCAGAAACCCAAGGGACCCTAAAGCGCTTCTTGAGGAGAACTCAAAATGAATTTGAGCTAAAGGTGAAGAAGATAAGGAGCGACAATGGGTCCGAGTTCAAGAATCTATAAGTTGAAGAGTTTCTTGAGGAGGAAGGCATCAAGCACGAGTTCTCCGCTCCCTACACACCACAGCAAAACGGTGTGGTAGAGAGGAAGAACAGGACACTAATCAACATGGCGAGAACAATGCTTGAAGAGTTCAAGACGCCCGAGCGGTTTTGGTTGAAAGCTGTGAACACAGCCTGCCACACCATAAACCGGCTCTATCTGCATCGCCTCTGTAACACCCCTGGTGTTACTATAACTAAAACTTGAGCATGGCATCATGAGCATGGGCATGGCATATGTTTGACACACCTAGAGTGCATTCACTAGGCAAAAATTTCAAACAAGTTGTATTGTTTTACTGTTTTGCAAATAGGACCCTGGTTTAAGGACTTAACCCTAAATAGTGGTTAAAGGGGCAAAACTTAATCCAAGTTGAGAAAAACTTTAGGGCTTGTGAGAAAAGTCATACAATATCCCCAAACACTAAGTTGAATCACATTTATACCCCTGGGATGCCAAAAACCCTAATTGGAACCCTGGAAAACCCAAAGTCCAAACCCTAGGGACCTATGTGCAAAATTGATGCACAATTGGACTAAAGTGTAAAAACTAGTATGTTTTAAACCATAAAGTCATTTGGTCCACATTTGAGGAGATTTACAAGCAAAACCCTTGGTTTTGGACTTATTTGCAAAATGGACCCTATTGAGTTCTAAACTAAGTCTGAAATTTCAAAGTTTTGGCCCAACTTTGGGGCTTTGTAACTTTCAAAGCATAGGGTTTTTGCCCTAGGTCACCACATCAAAGTTGAAGACCAATAATAGGAGAACAACTTTGCTAAAGGGTGCAAGCATAGTTGTTATGAGAAATTTGCAGAAAAACCCAGTCCAAAACTGGCTGTCAGACTGTTTGAAGCTGAATTTCAGAATTGCAGTGCTATGAGGTCAACTTTGAGCTCAAATCCAAGCTTGATCCAGTGCTCAAATGTGATCAAGTCCTATAGTCGAGTTGTAGCTGGTATGTAGCACTACAATTTTGGTGCAGAGACTTGGACCTTTTGTTACATGAAATCGGGAGAAAATTAACTCTAAAGTCGCTCGGTCAGAAGCTCTGATGAAGGAGTTCCATGGTACAGTGCTTGACTAAACTGAAGAAGATTCTGTCTGAGCTCACCGCCGGTAGCCGCCGCCGTCGATCATGGCTCGTCACGATTCGTGCTCAATAGCCTTTGGATAAGCACGGCCGGTGAGAGTCCTCGCCGCCGGTGAGCTGTAAGCCACTCCGGCCAGCTGTAGCGCGTTCCTCCCCCTTGCTCTCCGATCGGGGATACGAATTTCACCGCCGTCGAGCCATTACCGGCGTCCGCCGCGTGGCTCTGTCTTTACACCTCGTCACCGTGACTCCTCTACGCCATCCCATCATCGGCGGGGAGCTTGCCACGGCAGTCGACACGTATTCACCGTGCGCCAAGCCTCTTCCCCAATTCCGACCGCCACCGCGCCATCCAAATTCACGGACCACCGCCCCGGCAACTATAAATTGAGCGTGCCCCTAGGTCCGTATGGTAGTCAAGCACCTCGACGCCCCGTATTGCCTCCAGTTGATCACCGACGAGCTAGAATTTTGAGTTTCCCCCAAATCCATTTTCCGCCGCCGTGAATCGAGCTCGCCGTGGACAGCACGTTTCAGGTCCGATCTCACCCTCGGTTCTCTTGTTTCAACATCTTTGTGTCCTCTTGATGCTTACCGAAGCATTGAATCGAACTAGACCGCCCTGGGTCGTCGGGAACACGATCATGTCACCATTTTACTTACGGCCACCGTGGCCGGAGCTCCCTAGTCCACCATTAGTGCAATTAGGTTAGGGGAAATGCTCCTTAGGGGTTTAATTCCGTGTATGCCGCTCGGAGAGCTCAGCCGTTGCCCCGTTCGGCCGGTCTGCTGCTCGCCGGAGCGCGGCCGTGCTTGAACGCCGTCGGGGACCGCAAGTTGTAAATTGACAGAACCCTGAGGGCATTTGTGCAAACCGTCAGTGACTCAAAACAATAGTGAAAGGACCTAGTTCTGTTTAGCCAAAAACCCGAGGCCATTTCTGCAAAGTCGCCAGGGCGCGACTGCGCGCGGGCGCTTTCCTTACTGGAACTGGGCCGCTGGGCCAGAATCGGCCCAGTACTGCTCCTTGTTTTTTCCTTTTCTTTTTCAGCAGAACTTTGAAAAACTGTAGAAAATAGTAGAAAAATCCTAAAATTATGAGACCAATTTTCCTAGGCTTGTTATTTTCTATAGTATTTAATAAAAATAGTTTTATGATTTTTAGTTTGTACAGGGAATTTTAGGATATTTAAAATAGCCTAAACTATTGATTCTGGATTTTTAGAGAGTAAATAATAAGTCCAAAATTTCCCAAACTTTTTATGTAAGCTTTCCACATTATTTAGAAGCCATGGGTAGAGTTTGGTTTGATTTGGGCCTTGTTTGATCACTAAACCCAAAACCACCCCCCCTGCTCCATGAACTCCTTTACTGACTCCGGAAACCCTAGGTTCTCGGAGTACCGTGAAGGAAAGTTGTACTCAAGACATAAATAATAAGTTTATGCTACCTTTGCATCCTCATGAGCATTCCATGACATCCATTCTTATGCATGTATATGATTATATTAGAGCAAGAAGAAGAAGAAGAAGTTTTTGAAGAAGGGATACCACCCACCTCTGATCCCCAGGCAGACAACTGCTTCTATTTTGATATCTGTGGATCCGAGCAGGACACCTCTGATAACAAAGGCAAGCCCCGGTGCATTTGCCACCTTCCTTGATGTCTTTAAAATCTTTCTCACTTACTTGCTGCATTAGGTGATAGGAGTTGATTGATTAAACAATTCCTGCATTGCCTTCCTTGATTTTGATTACCCTCCTTGAAATCCTGTTTTTACAAAAAGGTTTTACTTTGCTTAGTATTGCTTTAGAAAAACAAAAGGATTTGTTTACAAAAGATGTTTGGCAAAGTGGGAGGGATGTTTTTTGAAAATAAAACTTGATGGTGGATCCATCACGGCCGTGATGGATTCAACATCGGAAAAGATGTACCTCTGTCAGGTACCAAACTTTGGGTTTGAAATGAGTAAGCTGAGACCGGGCGGGTGACTTGCACGAGAAGAGAGTCTCGGTGTAGTGTCTCCGTCTGAGTCGATTAAGGACCTTGTCGATGTAGGCTTGATGATCGAGGACCCTTTAACTGGTCACATGCCTCGTCATGGGTAAGCCTTGCCTCGAGCAGACTAAGGCCGGAATAAGATAACACGAAATGGGAGTGGAGCGGTGGCGAGAGTAGCGTGTACCCTCCGTGGCAAGAGGCTGGACGGTGGTGTATCTGTGCTCTCGGTTTGCGTGAACCTGATCCGGTCTTAAGAACCCCGGTGGCGGGTTGACATATGCAAGGGTTAAGTGCTACATATGTCGTGTGATTGGAGATCCTCAGCTGAGTATAATCGATTCGGATCGCCGTACCTTCGCGGTTATGAAGACTTGGTCACTGCCCTACACGTAGCATTCCACTAAAGATGATGGGTTTTTGGTTAAGAAATTGGCTAGTGCAGGACCAGTGATTGAACTAGGGTAGAAAGAACTCTAGTGCAGGTAATTTTACCTAACTTGACAAATAAAATTGGATTTTTAAGGATCCACTTTAGTAAGCATTTCTGCAAAACAGAGTCTTTGATTATTGGAAAGCCTTACCTTGACTCCCATATACCCAGCATACCCTTGAGAGTCTTTTCCTTAGTCGGGTAAGACTTGCTGAGTAATTCCATACTCAGGGTTTATCCCTTTGTTGTTTTTAGGTGGTGAAGTAGCAGACTTTTGCTGCTTCTGTGCTAAGGTGGTTCCCAAAGATGAAACCCAAGACTGAAGTGCGGGAGGACTCGGTCCTCCATCTTAGATCTTTTGTTTATAGTCCTTCGGGAGAAGTTGTGTCTCCCCGGTTTGTATAATTATTACTTTTATGCACTCACTTTTAGAACTGGTCTGTAATATATTAACTTAAGCTTACTTTTGGAAATAAATGTAAGTTTATGTAATTCGCTTCCGCATATCTTTATCTCCGATGATCTGTAATGTCTGCAAGACGGGTGAAACGTTCCTGGTAAGGTAAGGAAAGATACCGAGCTTGTCAAGTAACTTAGGAACATCTACAGGGTGTCTGATGTCTGTTAGACAAGGACAGCTGTAGGTGGGCCTGATTACTTGGGAGGTTCCGTCACAGCTGGTATCGGAGCGTAGCCCTTCTTTGCAGATATTCCGGGACATCTTCAAAAAGATTTTCAAAAGTCTTACCTAAAGATTCTTTTCTCTTCTTACCTAAGTATTCTGAAGAGTTTATCTTAAAGACCAGATAGGAAGAGTGCAATGTATAGAAGGTTGAATCAACCAAGGTTGATTCTGTACTTACTCATGCATCATGCTAAGAATTATACTAATAAATTTCCCCTTTAGAAAATGCCGCCGCGCACAAGAAAGACCGCGCGTAAGTCGACTGGACCTCTTGGAGTGCCTCGACATCAACTTGCTCCGCGAGATGTAGATAGTAGTAGCGGGAGCAATGATCCTATAGGGGATCTGGAAGCAGAAGTAAGCAGGCTCCAATTGGAACTCCGCCGCAGGACAGCTATATGGATTGGAGATGGTGACCGTATAAATGAGTTACGAAGAGACGTTCGCCATCTACAAGACCAGCTGGCCGATCGGGATTTGGCACTCGATTGGGCTGTTCAATCTCGTTCATTGGCATGGGCCAAGGAGGCAAGGGCTCAGGCCCGAGTGAAAGAACTCAGCACAGCTGTCGACAACCTGCAGGTTTACTGCAATACATTACATGAGGAAGTCCATGTGCTCTACTCGCAACTACACCCTAGTGAGCCTACACCCCCTGCTGAGGCGGAAGCCGGACCTTCTCACGTCGCGGGACGCGCGTTGGGTGGGGAATTAGACCTGTATGAACCTCCTCCTTCTTTGAGGTTGGTTGACGTCTGGACTCCCACACCTGATGATGAAGCCGCCAAAAGCAATGGAAAATAGGACTAGTGGTGCAATAAGAGTAGAGTAGTGTATTGTAGGGTGTACTGTTATATTAGAGTAGTGTATTGTAGGGTGTACGGTTGTATAATAGGTTAAACTTTTGTAAAATGGGTAATGTATCCTGTTGTGTAATGTCGAGTCTGTACCATTACTCTTTACAGTAATGTAAAACGGAAGGTTTTCTTTGGCACATTATGTTTATTCAAATGTTTTTGCCTCAGATGCCGACTCGGACTCGTGGACAGGATGCAGCTGGAACATCCGGGGGTCGGGATGCTACCCCGAATCCACCTCCCGTTCCACCCACGCTTGCCGAGGCAATCGCTGCCTTGGTAAATGCTACAGCCGACAATACCCGCTTCCTGAGGGAGATGGCGGGTCAGCAACAGCTTCAGCAACAAGCCGGAAGAGGATTTCAACAGGGTCCCCGTGAGACCACTTATCTGGATTTCTCTGAGACTCGTCCGCCTCTCTTCGTCAAAGCAGAAGACCCGCTCGAAGCTGATGAATGGATAAGGGTCATTGAACAGAAATTTGGCCTTCTTCGTTGCTCAGAAACCCAGAAGCCATTATTTGCAGCACAGCAACTCCGAGGCCCTGCCAGTACTTGGTGGGGGAACTTTGTGGCCATCCAACCGGATAATCATCAAATTACATGGAACGAGTTCAAAGCAGCATTCCGCGAGCATTATATTCCTGAAGGAGTGCTGCACATGAAGCAAGAAGAGTTCATGAAATTGAAACAAGGGGGAGATACTGTGAACCAGTACCTCAACAAGTTCAATCACCTGTCCCAGTACGCAATTGATCAGGTGAATACAGATTTGAAAAAGAAGAATTGTTTTATGAGAGGTCTGAACGACCGGATGCAGCGGAAAATGGCTGCATGTATTGATCTTACTTATGGAAAGGCTGTCAGCACAGCCTTATCTGTGGAGGCCAAATATGCAAATTCTAGGAAAAGTAAGGGATTCAGTGGTGATCGGCCTAGTCAGGGCCCGGTAAAGAGGCAACGGTTTATTCTCCGGCCCTCTAACCAGAACCGTTCAAGTGCACCATCTTTCCCTTTCAAGCAGCCTATAATTATTCGTCCCAACAAAGTCCCTACTGCCTCAAGTCAGCCGGGTGCCCCAGGCACTCGATTCCCTGCACTGCCAAGTTCTTCAACTGGATGTTTTAACTGTGGCAAATCTGGGCACTTTATTAAAGATTGTCCCTATCCTCGGCAAAATCAGGCTAATAATCAGCAAGGATCGGGAAATTCAGCTCCAGGCAAGGGAAGTACTTCGGGCAAGAATACCAAGAAAACGGGGCGAGTATATTATACGCAAGTGGCTACCACACCGGAGGGAGAGCCGGTGATGATGGGTACGTTCCCTGTGGCCAGTTACCCTGCAATCATTCTTTTTGATTCTGGTGCTTCGCATACCTTCATTAGCAAGACATTTGTGGAGCAACATCACATTACATGTCATGAATCAAAAGAGGGTTTTAAAATTCATTCACCTGGGGGATACATTTTTACTAAAGAAGTGGCCTATGGAGTGCCAGTAACTATGGCCGGACGGAACTTTCCTGCTAACATGATTGTTCTAAGAGGCCAGGATATAGATGTAATTCTGGGTATGAATTGGTTAACCCAACACAAGGCAGTACTCAACACTGAACTCAGAACCGTCAGGTTGAGTTATAATCAAGAAGAAATTCTCTTGTCTCTCCCCAAAACCAATCCAGCCAAAGCTTCTGGTAGAATCTTTGAAGCCATTGTACCGGAGATCAAGAACATTCCGGTAGTATGTGAGTTTCCAGATGTATTTCCGGAAGATTTGCCTGGACTGCCCCCTGAAAGAGATGTAGAATTCGTAATTGAGCTAAAGCCCGGTACAGCTCCCATCTCCCGAAGATCGTACCGTATGCCCCCTAATGAATTAGCAGAATTGAAGATTCAATTACAAGATCTGCTGAATAAAGGATTTATCCGGCCAAGCTCGTCCCCGTGGGGTTGTCCCGCCATCTTTGTGAAGAAGAAGGATCAAACCTTGCGCATGTGCGTGGACTATCGGCCCCTAAATGAGGTCACCATTAAGAATAAGTACCCTCTTCCAAGGATCGACATCTTATTTGATCAACTGACTGGGGCGAGGGTGTTTTCCAAAATTGATCTCAGGTCGCGCTATCATCAAATCCGTATTCGGCCCGAGGATATACCGAAGACCGCTTTTACTACGCGGTATGGATTGTTTGAATATCTAGTAATGTCTTTCGGGCTCACAAATGCTCCTGCCCACTTCACCTATTTGATGAACTCGGTGTTTATGCCTGAGTTGGACAAGTTCGTGGTGGTCTTCATCGATGATATTTTGATATATTCTAAAAATGAAGAGGAGCATGCTCAACACTTACGGATCGTATTAACGCGCCTGAGGGAACATCAGTTATATGCCAAGTTCAGCAAGTGCGCGTTCTGGCTGGAGGAAATTCAATTTCTGGGGCACGTGTTATCAGCCAAGGGAATTGCGGTAGATCCTAGCAAGGTCAAGGATATTCTGGAATGGAAACCTCCAACGACTGTTCACCAAGTCCGGAGTTTTCTTGGACTCGCAGGATATTATCGCAGATTCATACCTGATTTTTCTAAGCTTGTGAAGCCAATCACAAGTTTATTGAAGAATGATACAAAGTTCAATTGGACTTCTAAATGTAATGAAGCCTTTGAGGAATTGAAGACATTATTGACCACTGCTCCGGTATTGGCTCAACCGGACATCACTAAGCCTTTTGATGTATACTGTGATGCGTCAGGCAGTGGACTCGGCTGTGTGCTGATGCAAGAAGGCCGAGTAATTGCGTATGCTTCAAGGCAGTTACGCCGACATGAAGAGCATTATCCAACACATGATTTAGAGCTAGCTGCTGTGGTTCATGCCCTGAAAATATGGCGTCACTATCTGCTGGGAAATATCTGCCACATATATACAGATCATAAGAGTTTGAAGTATATATTTACCCAGTCAGAGTTAAACATGAGGCAAAGACGATGGCTTGAGCTCATTAAAGATTATGAACTGGAAATCCATTATCACCCAGGCAAGGCCAATGTGGTGGCAGATGCATTGAGTTGCAAGACTTCCTGCCACTGTCTTATGGTAAAGACCTCCGAAAACACTTTATGTCAAGAAATGGAGAAGTTAAACCTGGGGATAATCCAACATGGGACTCTGAATCAACTAAAGCTGGAGTCAACCATTTTGCAAAGGATAATTGATGCTCAACAGGATAATCTGGGCATGAAGCACATACGAGAGAAGATAAGGGCTGGAACAGCCCAATGTTTCAAGGAAGATGATCAAGGTGTGTTATGGTTCAACAACCTCATAGTAGTGCCGAAGAATGAAGAACTCCGCCAGCAAATCTTTGATGAAGCGCATCTTAGTCGCTATTCCATTCATCCGGGAAGCACTAAGATGTACCAAGATTTAAAGCAACATTACTGGTGGACGAAGATGAAGATTGAAATTGCACGCTATGTGGCTAAGTGTGACACTTGCAGACGTGTCAAAGCCATACACATGAAAACTGCTGGTCCATTGCAATCTTTGCCAATCCCAACATGGAAATGGGAAGACATCAGCATGGACTTCATTGTGGGATTACCCAGGACCGCAAAAGGATATGACTCTATTTGGGTTATCATTGATCGACTCACAAAGATCGCCCACTTCCTCCCGGTCAAAGTAAAATATCCTGTCATTACCTATGCGGAGTTATACATTGCCCGTATTCTCAGTTTGCATGGTGTTCCAAAGACCATAGTGTCGGATCGTGGACCTCAGTTCGTATCCAAATTTTGGGAAGAACTTCATAAATCCCTGGGAACTAAGTTACTCCACAGTTCGGCCTATCATCCTCAAACCAGTGGACAAACTGAGAGAGTGAACCAAGTACTTGAAGATATGCTGCGGGCATGTGTCCTGGATTTCTCGCAAAAATGGGATGAATGCTTGCCCTTAGCGGAATTTTCATACAATAACAGTTATCAGGAGAGTATCAAGATGGCACCTTTTGAAGCTTTATATGGGCGACGGTGTCGAACTCCGCTAAATTGGTCTGAACCTGGAGAAAGATACTTCTTTAGGCCTGATATGGTAAAAGAAATCGAAGAAAAGGTTCAGAAAATTATTCATAATATGAAGAAGGCACAGGCTCGTCAAAAGAGTTATGCAGACAAACGGCGAATGCCCTTATACTTCTTAGAAGGAGACTACGTCTACTTAAAGGTTTCACCAATGAAAGGCGTATCGCGTTTTGGGATTAAAGGAAAACTTGCACCCAGGTACATTGGCCCATTCCTGGTACTTGAGCAATGTGGACCAGTGGCATACCGACTTCAGCTCCCCGAAACATTGTCTGCCGTGCATAATGTGTTCCACGTGTCACAATTGAAGAAGTGTCTTCGGGTTCCCGATCGAACCGTTGAAGTGACTGATGTTGTCCTGGAACCAGATTTAACGTACTCGGAACATCCCATTCGAGTTCTGGATCAAAAGGACAGGGTTACCCGGAGAAAGACTCTCAAGTTTTATGAGATACAGTGGAACCAGCATTCGGAAGATGAGGCTACATGGGAAACCCAAGATTTCTTAGATAAGAATTTCCCAGGCTTTCTAGCCTCTTGTAAATTGTAAAGTTTGTATAGCTGTGTAATAAAGGAATGAACCCCCACACCACCCCTGCCTTGTACCAGAAATCAGGAAATAAAAACATGACACATTTCCTTTTCCATTACTCACCCTAGGACTTTAAATCTCGGGACGAGATTCTTTTATGGGGGGAAGGATGTAACACCCCTGGTGTTACTATAACTAAAACTTGAGCATGGCATCATGAGCATGGGCATGGCATATGTTTGACACACCTAGAGTGCATTCACTAGGCAAAAATTTCAAACAAGTTGTATTGTTTTACTGTTTTGCAAATAGGACCCTGGTTTAAGGACTTAACCCTAAATAGTGGTTAAAGGGGCAAAACTTAATCCAAGTTGAGAAAAACTTTAGGGCTTGTGAGAAAAGTCATACAATATCCCCAAACACTAAGTTGAATCACATTTATACCCCTGGGATGCCAAAAACCCTAATTGGAACCCTGGAAAACCCAAAGTCCAAACCCTAGGGACCTATGTGCAAAATTGATGCACAATTGGACTAAAGTGTAAAAACTAGTATGTTTTAAACCATAAAGTCATTTGGTCCACATTTGAGGAGATTTACAAGCAAAACCCTTGGTTTTGGACTTATTTGCAAAATGGACCCTATTGAGTTCTAAACTAAGTCTGAAATTTCAAAGTTTTGGCCCAACTTTGGGGCTTTGTAACTTTCAAAGCATAGGGTTTTTGCCCTAGGTCACCACATCAAAGTTGAAGACCAATAATAGGAGAACAACTTTGCTAAAGGGTGCAAGCATAGTTGTTATGAGAAATTTGCAGAAAAACCCAGTCCAAAACTGGCTGTCAGACTGTTTGAAGCTGAATTTCAGAATTGCAGTGCTATGAGGTCAACTTTGAGCTCAAATCCAAGCTTGATCCAGTGCTCAAATGTGATCAAGTCCTATAGTCGAGTTGTAGCTGGTATGTAGCACTACAATTTTGGTGCAGAGACTTGGACCTTTTGTTACATGAAATCGGGAGAAAATTAACTCTAAAGTCGCTCGGTCAGAAGCTCTGATGAAGGAGTTCCATGGTACAGTGCTTGACTAAACTGAAGAAGATTCTGTCTGAGCTCACCGCCGGTAGCCGCCGCCGTCGATCATGGCTCGTCACGATTCGTGCTCAATAGCCTTTGGATAAGCACGGCCGGTGAGAGTCCTCGCCGCCGGTGAGCTGTAAGCCACTCCGGCCAGCTGTAGCGCGTTCCTCCCCCTTGCTCTCCGATCGGGGATACGAATTTCACCGCCGTCGAGCCATTACCGGCGTCCGCCGCGTGGCTCTGTCTTTACACCTCGTCACCGTGACTCCTCTACGCCATCCCATCATCGGCGGGGAGCTTGCCACGGCAGTCGACACGTATTCACCGTGCGCCAAGCCTCTTCCCCAATTCCGACCGCCACCGCGCCATCCAAATTCACGGACCACCGCCCCGGCAACTATAAATTGAGCGTGCCCCTAGGTCCGTATGGTAGTCAAGCACCTCGACGCCCCGTATTGCCTCCAGTTGATCACCGACGAGCTAGAATTTTGAGTTCCCCCAAATCCATTTTCCGCCGCCGTGAATCGAGCTCGCCGTGGACAGCACGTTTCAGGTCCGATCTCACCCTCGGTTCTCTTGTTTCAACATCTTTGTGTCCTCTTGATGCTTACCGAAGCATTGAATCGAACTAGACCGCCCTGGGTCGTCGGGAACACGATCATGTCACCATTTTACTTACGGCCACCGTGGCCGGAGCTCCCTAGTCCACCATTAGTGCAATTAGGTTAGGGGAAATGCTCCTTAGGGGTTTAATTCCGTGTATGCCGCTCGGAGAGCTCAGCCGTTGCCCCGTTCGGCCGGTCTGCTGCTCGCCGGAGCGCGGCCGTGCTTGAACGCCGTCGGGGACCGCAAGTTGTAAATTGACAGAACCCTGAGGGCATTTGTGCAAACCGTCAGTGACTCAAAACAATAGTGAAAGGACCTAGTTCTGTTTAGCCAAAAACCCGAGGCCATTTCTGCAAAGTCGCCAGGGCGCGACTGCGCGCGGGCGCTTTCCTTACTGGAACTGGGCCGCTGGGCCAGAATCGGCCCAGTACTGCTCCTTGTTTTTTCCTTTTCTTTTTCAACAGAACTTTGAAAAACTGTAGAAAATAGTAGAAAAATCCTAAAATTATGAGACCAATTTTCCTAGGCTTGTTATTTTCTATAGTATTTAATAAAAATAGTTTTATGATTTTTAGTTTGTACAGGGAATTTTAGGATATTTAAAATAGCCTAAACTATTGATTCTGGATTTTTAGAGAGTAAATAATAAGTCCAAAATTTCCCAAACTTTTTATGTAAGCTTTCCACATTATTTAGAAGCCATGGGTAGAGTTTGGTTTGATTTGGGCCTTGTTTGATCACTAAACCCAAAACCACCCCCCTGCTCCATGAACTCCTTTACTGACTCCGGAAACCCTAGGTTCTCGGAGTACCGTGAAGGAAAGTTGTACTCAAGACATAAATAATAAGTTTATGCTACCTTTGCATCCTCATGAGCATTCCATGACATCCATTCTTATGCATGTATATGATTATATTAGAGCAAGAAGAAGAAGAAGAAGTTTTTGAAGAAGGGATACCACCCACCTCTGATCCCCAGGCAGACAACTGCTTCTATTTTGATATCTGTGGATCCGAGCAGGACACCTCTGATAACAAAGGCAAGCCCCGGTGCATTTGCCACCTTCCTTGATGTCTTTAAAATCTTTCTCACTTACTTGCTGCATTAGGTGATAGGAGTTGATTGATTAAACAATTCCTGCATTGCCTTCCTTGATTTTGATTACCCTCCTTGAAATCCTGTTTTTACAAAAAGGTTTTACTTTGCTTAGTATTGCTTTAGAAAAACAAAAGGAATTGTTTACAAAAGATGTTTGGCAAAGTGGGAGGGATGTTTTTTGAAAATAAAACTTGATGGTGGATCCATCACGGCCGTGATGGATTCAACATCGGAAAAGATGTACCTCTGTCAGGTACCAAACTTTGGGTTTGAAATGAGTAAGCTGAGACCGGGCGGGTGACTTGCACGAGAAGAGAGTCTCGGTGTAGTGTCTCCGTCTGAGTCGATTAAGGACCTTGTCGATGTAGGCTTGATGATCGAGGACCCTTTAACTGGTCACATGCCTCGTCATGGGTAAGCCTTGCCTCGGGCAGACTAAGGCCGGAATAAGATAACACGAAATGGGAGTGGAGCGGTGGCGAGAGTAGCGTGTACCCTCCGTGGCAAGAGGCTGGACGGTGGTGTATCTGTGCTCTCGGTTTGCGTGAACCTGATCCGGTCTTAAGAACCCCGGTGGCGGGTTGACATATGCAAGGGTTAAGTGCTACATATGTCGTGTGATTGGAGATCCTCAGCTGAGTATAATCGATTCGGATCGCCGTACCTTCACGGTTATGAAGACTTGGTCACTGCCCTACACGTAGCATTCCACTAAAGATGATGGGTTTTTGGTTAAGAAATTGGCTAGTGCAGGACCAGTGATTGAACTAGGGTAGAAAGAACTCTAGTGCAGGTAATTTTACCTAACTTGACAAATAAAATTGGATTTTTAAGGATCCACTTTAGTAAGCATTTCTGCAAAACAGAGTCTTTGATTATTGGAAAGCCTTACCTTGACTCCCATATACCCAGCATACCCTTGAGAGTCTTTTCCTTAGTCGGGTAAGACTTGCTGAGTAATTCCATACTCAGGGTTTATCCCTTTGTTGTTTTTAGGTGGTGAAGTAGCAGACTTTTGCTGCTTCTGTGCTAAGGTGGTTCCCAAAGATGAAACCCAAGACTGAAGTGCGGGAGGACTCGGTCCTCCATCTTAGATCTTTTGTTTATAGTCCTTCGGGAGAAGTTGTGTCTCCCCGGTTTGTATAATTATTACTTTTATGCACTCACTTTTAGAACTGGTCTGTAATATATTAACTTAAGCTTACTTTTGGAAATAAATGTAAGTTTATGTAATTCGCTTCCGCATATCTTTATCTCCGATGATCTGTAATGTCTGCAAGACGGGTGAAACGTTCCTGGTAAGGTAAGGAAAGATACCGAGCTTGTCAAGTAACTTAGGAACATCTATAGGGTGTCTAATGTCTGTTAGATAAGGACAGCTGTAGGTGGGCCTGATTACTTGGGAGGTTCCGTCACAGCCTCCTCAAGAAGACCTCCTACGAACTCCTTACCGGTAACAAACCCAATGTCTCGTACTTTCGTGTATTTGGGAGCAAATGCTACATTCTGGTGAAGAAAGGTAGACATTCTAAATTTGCTCCCAAGACAGTAGAAGGGTTTTTACTAGGGTATGACTCAAATACAAAGGCGTATAGGGTCTTCAACAAATCATCAGGATTAGTTGAAGTCTCTAGCGATGTTGTATTTGATGAGACCAATGGCTCTTCAAGAGAGCAAGTTGATCTTGATGACATAGAAGAGGATGAAGTTCCGACGGTCGCAATGCGCACAATGGCGATAGGCGATGTGCGACCACAGGAACCACATGAAGAATATCAACCATCTTCCTCAACAATGGTGCATCCCCCAACTCAAGACGATGTACAGGTACCTCAAGAAGAAGGGCAGGATCAAGGGGGAGCACATGAAGATTAGGTGATGGAGGAAGAAGCACCACGGGTCCCTCCAACTCAAGTCCGAGCGATGATCCAAAGACATCACCCCGTCGATCAGATTTTGGGTGACATCAGCAAGGGAGTAACTACTCGCTCATGATTAGCTAATTTTTGTGAGCATTACTCGTTTGTCTCTTCTATTGAGCCTTTCAGGGTAGAAGAAGCCTTGCAGGATCTGGACTGGGTGTTGGCCATGCAGGAAGAGCTCAACAACTTCAAAAGAAATGAAGTTTGGAGCCTGGTGCCACGTCTAAAGCAAAACATTGTGGGAACCAAGTGGGTGTTCCGCAACAAGCAAGACGAGCACGGGGTGGTGACAAGAAACAAGGCTCAACTTGTGGCAAAAGGTTATGCCCAAGTCGTAGGTTTGGATTTCGAGGAGACTTTTGCTCCTGTGGCTAGGTTAGAGTCAATTTGAATTTTGTTAGACTATGCTGCTCACCATTCCTTTAGGCTATTCCAAATGGACGTGAAGAGCGCTTTCCTCAACGAGCCAATCAAGGAGGAGGTATATGTGGAACAACCCCCTGGCTTTGAGGATGATAGGTATCCCGACCATGTATATAAGCTCTCTAAGGCGCTCTATGGACATAAGCAAGCCCCAAGAGCATGGTATGAATGCCTTAGAGATTTCCTTATTTCTAATGCTTTCAAGGTTGGGAAAGCCGTTCCCACTCTTTTCACAAAGACATGCAATGGTGATCTTTTTGTTTGCCAAATTTATGTCGATGACATAATATTTGGTTCTACTAACCAAGAGTCTTATGAGGAGTTTAGTAGGGTGATGATGCAGAAGTTTGAGATGTCAATGATGGAAGAGTTGACCTACTTCCTTGGATTTCAAGTGAAGCAACTCAAGGACGGCACTTTCATCTCCTAAATGAAATACACTCAGGATCTTCTCAAAAGGTTTGGGATGAAGGATGCCAATCCCGCGAAGACACCGATGGGAACTGACGGGCACGTTGACCTCAACAAAGGAGGTAAGTCCGTTGATCAAAAGGCATACCGGTCAATGATAGTTTCTGTAACACCCCTGGTGTTACTATGACTAAAACTTAAGCATGGCATCATAAGCATTGACATTGCATATGTTTGACACACCTAGAGTGCATTCACTAGGTAAAAATTTCAAACAAGTGTATTGATTTTGGTGTTTTGCAAATAGGACCCTGGATAGGAAACCTAACTCTATATAAGGCTCAAAGGGGGTAAAACATAACCCAAGATGAGAAAACCTAAAGGCTTTAGGGTAGAGTCATAAAATATCCCCAAAAACAAGGTGGAATCCCATTTATACCCCTGGGATATTAAAAACCCTAATTGGAACCCTGGAAAACCCTAAAACTAAACCCTTGGGACCTATGTGCAAAATTAGTCCACTTTTGGGCTAAAGTGCAAAAACCAAGGCAAATAAGTATCCTAAGTCATTTGATTCACAAATATGTGGACTTGAAAGCTAAACCCTAAGTTTTGGACTCATTTGCAAAAAGGACCTTGATTTTGATTCCTATGCTAAGTCTGAAAACAGGGTTATAGGCCCAACTTTGGGGCTGTGTAGCTTTCAAAATAATGAGAATTCATGTTAGGTGGCCACATCAAAGTTGAAGACCAAACATAGGAGAGCAACTTTGTTTAAAGGTTCAAGCCATGATCTTAAGAGAAATTTGGAGAAAAACCCAAGCAAAGATGGACTGTCAGACTGATTCAGTCTGAAATTCAGAGATTCAGTGTAATGGAGCCAACTTGGAGTATGAATCCAACCATGATCTAGTGATCAAATGTGCTCAGTCCCTATAGTCGAATTGTAGATGGATTATAGCACTACAACTTTGCTATAGGTCACTAGGTGTGTTGCCATTTGAAAATCAGAGAAAAAGAAGCTTAAACATTGTCTGTCAGACACTCTGAACAAGTTCCTCGATGGTACAGTGCACAGATTGGACGCCAGCGCGGACAGCTCGACGCCGGTGACCCTTCGCCGTGATTCACGCCACCGCTGTTGGATTCATGCTCTGGGTGAGTGGATAACGTCGTGCGGTAGAAGCCCCTCACCGACGGTGAGCTGGAGGTCACTCCGGTGACATCACCGTGGCTCTCTCTCCCTCTTTGCGGCTGAGCGGATTAACACGCCGGCGACCGCCGTCTTCCGGCCATGCGCCGCGTGGCTCTCGCTTTCCACCGCACCACCGTGTCTTCCCCTCGCTCTCCGTGGCTCACCGGAGTAACCGCCACGCCTCTAGACACGTATTCACCGCGCCGCTCTCTTCCTCATCTCCGGCCGCCGCGCGTCCTCCTCAAAATTCGCGGCCACCGTCTTACTCTCCTATAAATTGAGCCCATGTCTAGCTCCGTGAGGTCGTCAGCTAACTAGCCACCGCTACTCACCCACAATCATCCACCAGTGAGCTCGAATTCGCGTTTTCCCCCAAATCTCTTTCCGCCACCGTGAAACAAGCTTCATCGTCGTCGGCTCCCTTTCCGGTCAGTCCAATCCTCCCTCTCCCTCGTTTAAGTACCCTGATGACTTTACGATGCCTGCCGAGCCATTGAATTGAGCTAGGAGCCCGCCAATCGCCGGGAACACATCGGTCTTGCCGCAGTGCTCACGGCCACCGTGGCCAGAGCTCCTTAGTCGATCATGAGCCAAATTAAGTTGGGGAAAACCATCTAGGTAGCCTCGATTTCATGTCGGTTGCTCGGAGAACCCAGCCGTAGCCCCAATCGGCCGGCACAGACAGCTCGCCGGAGCTCGGCCGTGCTCCACGCCGTCGGGGACCGTGAAACGTAAAGGAATAGAACTCGAGGGACTTTCTTGCAAAGCGTCAGAGACTCTTTAGAATAGTGTTGGAACCCGTTCGCAGTTAAACAGAAATGCGAGGGCCCCTATGCAAGTCTGCCATCGCGCGCGGGCGCGGGCGCGTGCTTCCTGCGTTGTTGGGCCGGTTCAGGCCGGAATCAGCCCAACACTATTGGATATTTTCCTTTTTCTTTTTCGAGAAAGCTTTAGAAATATGTAGAAAATGTAGAAAAATGCTAAAATTGTGAAACTAATTTTCCTGGGCTTGTTATTTTCCCTAGAATTTAGTAAAAATAGTTTTGAGATTTTTTATGTTAAATAAGGAATTTTAGAGTATTTAAAATAGCTTAAACTATTGGTTCTGGATTTTTAGAAAATAGGTAATAAGCCCAAAAATGCCCAAATTTTTTTAGGGGCACTTAAAACAATATTTAGAAGCCTTGGGTAAAGTTTGAGTTGCTTTGGACCTTGTTTGATCACTAAACCCCAAAACACCCCCCCTGCCCTATGAACTCCTTTACTGACTCCGGAAACCCTAGGTTCTCGGAGTACCGTGAAGGAAAGTTGTACTCAAGACTTAGATAATAAGTTTATATTATCTTTGCACCCTCATGAGCATCCCATGGCATCCATTCTTATGCATATATATGGTTATGTTAGAACACGAAGAAGAAGAAGAAGCCACCGAAGACAGGACACCACCACCCTCGGATTCTCAAGCAGGCAACTGCTTTTACTTTGATATTTGTGGATCCGAGCCGGACTCACCTGTTAACAAAGGCAAGCCCCGGTGCATTTGCCACCCTCCTTGATGTTTTAAAATCTTTCTCACTTGCTTGATGCATTAGGTGCTAGGAGTTGATTGATAAAACAATTCCTGCATTACCTTCCTTGAATTTGATTACCTTCCTTGATCACCCGTTTTATAAAAGATTTTTGATGCTTAGTCTTGCTTTAGAAAAACAAAATGTTTTGTTTTTACAAAATATGATGTGGCAAAGGTGGGGGGGTTGTTTTCGAAAATAAAACTTGATGGTGAATCCATCACGGCCGTGATGGATTCAACATCGGAAAAGGTGTACCTCTGCCAGGTACCAAGTTTTTGGGTTGAAAAGATTAAGCTGAGACCGGGCGGGTGACTTGCACGAGAAAGGAGTCTCGGTGTAGTGTCTCCGTCTGAGTCGATTAAGGACCGTCTCGATGTAGGCTTGATGATCGAGGACCCTTTAGCTGGTCACATGCCTCGTCATGGGTAAGCCTTGCCTCGGGCAGACTAAGGCCGGAATAAGATAACACGAAATGGGCGTGGAGCGGTGGCGAGAGTAGCGTGTACCCTCCGTGGCAAGAGGCTGGACGGTGGTGTACCTGTGCTCTCGGTTTGCGTGAACCTGATCCGGTCTTAAGAACCCCGGTGGCGGGTTGACATATGCAAGGGTTAAGTGCTACATATGTCGTGTGATTGGAGATCCTCAGCTGAGTATAATCGATTTGGATCGCCGTACCTTCGCGGTCATGAAGACTTGGTCACTGCCCTACACGTAGCATTCCACTAAAGATGATGGGTTTTTGTTAAGAAATTGGCTAGTGCAGGACCAGTGATTGAACTAGGGTAGAAAGAACTCTAGTTGCAGGTAATTTTACTTAACTTGACAAATAAAATTGGATTTTTAAGGATCCACTTTAGTAAGCATTTCTGCAAAACAGAGTCCTTGATTCTTGATAAGCCTTTCCTTGACTCCCTTAACCAGCATACCCTTGAGAGTCTTTTCTTTAGTCGGGTAAGTCTTGCTGAGTAATTCCATACTCAGGGTTATCCCTTCGTTGTTTTTAGGTGAGGAAGTAGCAGATTTCTGCTGCTTCTGTGCCAAGGTGGTTCCTAAAGAAGAAACACAAGACTGAAGTGCGGGAGGACTTGGTCCTCCATCTAGAACTTTTACTTAAATCTTATCAGGAGGAGTTTTTGCCTCCCTTGGTTTGTATAATATTACTACTCAGCACTCGCTCTTAGTTCTGGTCTGTAATAAAACAACTTGAGCTTGTTTTTAAATAAATGTAAATTATGTAATCACTTCCGCAATCCCTTATCTCCGATGTTCTGTAATGTCTGCATGACGGGTGAAACGTTCCTAGTAAGGTAAGGAAAGATACCGAACTTGTCAAGTAGTTCAGGGGCACCTATAGGGTTGTCTAAGGTCCGTTGGACAAGGACAAATGTAGGTGGGCCTAATTACTTGGGAGGTTCCGTCACAGCTGGTATCGGAGCGTAGCCCTTCTTGTCAGATATTATGTGGCATCTTCAAAAGGATTTTCTAAGACTTATCTAGAAAATTGCTTCTCTTCTTACCTAAGTATTTCTGAAGAGTTTATTCCAAGGACCAGATAGGAAGAGTGCAATGTATAGAAGGTTGAATCGACTAAGGTTGATTCTGTACTTATTCATGCATCATGCTAAGAATTATACTAATAAATTTTTCCCCTTAGCAAATGCCGCCGCGTACAAGGAAGACGGCACGTAAGCATACTGGACCCATTGGAGTGCCTCGGCATCAACTTGCCCCACGAGAGCAAGAGCAAAACAGCAGTAGCGGGAGCAACGATCCCATTGGTGATCTAGAAGCTCGCGTGAATCATCTCCAAGAGGAGTTACAGCGCAGGACTAATTTATGGGTTGCGAACGGTGACCGAATCAATGATTTAAGAAGTTACATCCGCACCCTGCAAGATCAACTAGCTGACCGAGATTTGGCACTTGATTGGGCAGTGCAATCTCGTTCAGTGGCTTTAGCTAAGGAAGCAAAGGCTCGAGCACGAGTCAACGAACTTAGCATTGCTGTTGATAACTTGCAGGTATATTGCAATACTTTACATGAAGAAGTTCATGTACTGTATTCGCAACTACACCCAAATGTCCCTGCGGATCCCGTCAGGTCTGAAGCCGGACCCTCGCATACTGCGGGCGAAGCGCTTGGTGAAGAGCTAGATCTTTTTAGGCCCCCTCCTTCTTTGAGGTTGGTCGACGTATGGTCTCCCACCCCTGACGATGAAGCTACCAAGAATAAGCAGGAATAATAGTGTAGCTTGTAAAAGTAGAAATAGTAAGTTGTATAATAGGTAGAACTTTTGTACAATGGGTAATGTGTCCTGTAATATCGGGTCTGTACCATTACTTTTTATAGTAATGTAGAATGGAAGGTCTCTTTGGCATATTATGTTTATTTCGAATGTTTTTGCCTCAGATGCCGACCAGGACTCGCGGACAGGACGCAGCCGGAACTTCTGGGGGTCGGGATGTCACCCCAAATCCACCTCCGGTTCCACCCACGCTAGCCGAGGCGATTGCCGCCTTGGTAAATGCCACCGCCGATAATACCCGCTTCCTTAGGGAAATGGCGGGTCAACAGCAGTTCCAGCAGCAGGCAGGAAGGGGTTTCCAGCAGGATCCCCGTGAAACCACCTATCTGGACTTCTCCAAAACTCGTCCACCTCTATTCACCAAGGCAGAAGACCCGCTAGAAGCCGACGAGTGGATACGAGTTATTGAACAAAAGTTTGGTCTTCTTCGTTGTTCTGAAACGCAGAAGCCATTGTTCGCGGCACAGCAACTACGTGGCCCTGCCAGTACTTGGTGGGGAAATTTTGTGGCTATCCAACCTGACAACCATCAAATCACTTGGGAAGAATTTAAAGCAGCCTTCCGTGAGCACTACATACCTGAAGGGGTGCTGCATATGAAACACGAGGAATTCATGAAGCTGAAACAAGGAGGAGACACCATCAATCAGTATCTTAACAAGTTTAATCACCTGTCGCAGTATGCCATCGACCAGGTGAATACTGATTTGAAGAAAAAGAACTGCTTCATGAGGGGTCTAAATGACCGGTTGCAGCGAAAGATGGCCACATGTATTGATCTCACATATGGAAAGGCTGTCAGTACAGCCTTATCTGTGGAAGCAAAATACGCAAGTTCTGGGAAGAATAAGGGATTCGGTGGTGAGAGGCCTAATCAGGGCCAGGCGAAGAGGCAACGGTTCGTCATCCGGCCTTCTAGCCAAAACCGTACTTTTTCTCGTCCACCAGCATTCCCTTTCAAACAGCCCATTATTATTTGCCCCAACAATACCCCCACTCCCCCAAATCAGCCGGGTGCCCCAGGCACTCGATTCCCTGCCTTGCCCAGCTCTTCAACTGGGTGTTTCAACTGCGGCAAGTCAGGACATTTTATCAAAGACTGCCCATACCCCAAGCAAAATCAATCCAATGCTCAGCAAGGAACTGGGAAGTCTACTCAGCCCAAGGGTAATGCTGTGGGGAGAAATACCAAGAAAACGGGGCGTGTATACTACACTCAGGTGGCCACTACACCGGAAGGAGAGCCGGTGATGATGGGTACGTTTCCCGTGGCCAGTCACCCTGCAATTATTCTTTTTGATTCTGGTGCTTCGCATACCTTCATTAGCAAGAAATTTGTGGAGCAACATCACATTGCATGCCATGAATCAAAAGAGGGATTTAAAATTCATTCACCTGGGGGATATATTTTTACTCGAGAAGTGGCCTATGAAGTGCCAGTAATAATGGCCAGCCGGAACTTTCCCGCTAACATGATTGTTCTGAAAGGCCAGGATATAGATGTAATTTTGGGTATGAATTGGTTAACCCAATACAAGGCAATACTCAACACTGAACTCAGAACCGTCAGGTTGAGTTATAATCAAGAAGAAATACTTTTGTCTCTCCCCGTGACCAATTCGGCCAAAGCTTCTGGTAGAGTATATGAAGCCATTGTACCGGAAATCAAGGATATTCCGGTAGTATGTGAGTTTCCAGATGTATTTCCGGAAGATTTGCCTGGACTGCCCCCAGAAAGAGATGTAGAATTTGTAATTGAGCTAAAGCCCGGTACGGCTCCTATCTCCCGAAGATCGTACCGTATGCCCCCTAATGAGTTGGCGGAATTGAAGATTCAATTACAAGATCTACTGAATAAGGGATTCATAAGGCCAAGCTCGTCTCCATGGGGTTGCCCCGCCATTTTTGTTAAAAAGAAGGATCAAACCTTGCGAATGTGCATGGATTATCGACCCCTGAATGAGGTCACCATCAAGAATAAGTACCCTCTTCCAAGGATCGACATCTTATTTGATCAACTGACTGGGGCAAGGGTATTTTCTAAAATTGATCTCAGGTCGGGCTATCATCAAATCCGTATTCGGCCCGAGGATATACCGAAGACCGCATTTACTACGCGGTATGGATTGTTTGAATACTTGGTAATGTCTTTCGGGCTCACAAATGCTCCTGCCCACTTCACTTATTTGATGAACTCGGTGTTTATGCCCGAGTTGGACAAGTTCGTGGTGGTCTTCATCGACGATATTTTAATATACTCTAAAAATGAAGAGGAGCATGCTCAGCATCTATGGATTGTATTGACGCGCCTGAGGGAACATCAGCTGTATGCCAAGTTCAGTAAGTGCGCGTTCTGGCTGGAGGAAATTCAATTTTTGGGGCACGTGTTATCAGCCAAAGGAATTGCGGTAGATCCTAGCAAAGTCAAAGATATTCTGGAGTGGAAACCCCCAACCACTGTCCACCAAGTTCGGAGTTTTCTTGGACTAGCTGGATATTATCGCAGATTCGTACCCGATTTTTCTAAGCTTGTGAAGCCAATCACAAGTTTATTGAAGAATGACATTAAGTTCAATTGGTCTTCTAAGTGTAATGAAGCCTTTGAGCAATTGAAGACATTATTAACCACTGCTCCGGTATTGGCTCAACCGAACATCACTAAGCCTTTTGATGTATATTGTGATGCATCTGGCAGTGGACTCGGTTGTGTATTAATGCAAGAGGGCCGAGTAATTGCGTATGCTTCAAGGCAGTTGCGCCGACATGAGGAGCATTACCCAACTCATGATCTGGAGCTAGCTGCTGTGGTTCATGCCCTGAAAATTTGGCGTCACTATCTGCTGGGAAATATCTGTCACATATATACAGATCATAAAAGCTTGAAGTACATCTTCACCCAGTCAGAATTAAATATGAGGCAAAGACGATGGCTTGAGCTTATTAAGGACTATGAACTGGAGATCCATTATCACCCAGGCAAGGCCAATGTGGTGGCAGATGCACTAAGCCGTAAGGCTTCCTGCCACTGCCTTATGGTGAAAACCTCTGATAACACTTTATGTCAAGAGATGGAAAAGTTAAACCTGGGAATAATCCAACAAGGGACTCTAAATCAGCTAAAGCTTGAGTCAATCATTTTGCAAAGGATAATTGATGCTCAAAAGGATAATCTGGGTATGAAGCACATACGAGAGAAGATAAGGGCTGGAACAGCCAAATGTTTCAAGGAAGATGATCAAGGTGTGTTATGGTTTAACCACCGCATAGTAGTGCCAAAGAATGAAGAACTCCGCCAGCAAATCTTAGATGAAGCGCATCTTAGTCGCTATTCTATTCATCCGGGAAGCACTAAGATGTATCATGATCTAAAACAGCACTACTGGTGGACGAAGATGAAAATTGAAATTGCACGCTATGTGGCTAAGTGTGACACTTGCAGACGTGTCAAAGCCATACACATGAGGACTGCCGGTCCATTGCAGTCATTACCAATACCAACATGGAAATGGGAAGACATAAGCATGGACTTCATTGTGGGATTGCCCAGGACCACAAAAGGGTATGACTCTATTTGGGTTATCATTGATCGATTTACCAAGATCGCCCACTTCCTCCCTGTCAAGGTAAAATATCCCGTCATTACCTATGCGGAGTTATACATCGCCCGGATTCTCAGTTTGCATGGTGTTCCAAAGACTATAGTGGCGGATCGTGGACCACAATTTGTATCCAAATTCTGGGAAGAACTTCATAAATCCCTGGGTACTAAGTTACTCCACAGTTCGGCCTATCATCCTCAAACTAGTGGACAAACTGAGAGAGTGAACTAAATACTTGAAGATATGTTGCGAGCATGTGTCCTGGATTTCTCACCAAAATGGGATGAATGTTTACCTTTGGCGGAGTTTTCATACAATAATAGTTATCAAGAAAGTATCAAGATGGCACCTTTTGAAGCTTTATATGGACGACGGTGTCAGACTCCGCTAAATTGGTCTGAACCTGGTGAAAGGTGCTTCTTTAGACCTGATCTGGTGAAAGAAGCCGAGGAAAAGGTTCAGAAAATTACTCATAATCTGAAGAAAGCACAAGCTCGTCAGAAGAGTTATGCAGACAAACGGCGAATGCCCTTATACTTTTTGGAAGGAGACTACGTCTACCTAAAGGTTTCACCAATGAAGGGAGTATCGCGTTTCGGGGTAAAAGGAAAGCTTGCACCCAGGTACATTGGTCCATTTCCTATTCTTCAAAGATATGGGCCAGTGGCGTATCGACTTCAACTTCCCGAAACATTGTCTGCTGTACATAATGTGTTCCATGTATCGCAATTGAAGAAGTGTCTTCGGGTTCCCGATCGAACCATTGAAGTGACAGATGTTGTCCTAGAACCAGACTTAACGTACTCGGAACATCCTATTCGAGTTCTGGATCAAAAGGACAGGGTTACCCGGAGAAAGACTCTCAAGTTCTACAAGGTACAATGGAACCAGCATTCTGAGGAAGAGGCTATGTGGGAAACTCAAGACTCCTCGAATAAGAATTTCCCAGGCTTTCTAGCCTCATGTAATTTGTAAAGTGTATATAGTTATTGCAATAAAGGAGTGAACCCCCACACCGCCCTGCCTTGTACCAGAAATAAGGAAATAAAAATGTGACACATTTCCTTTTCCATTACTCACCCTAGGACTTTAAATCTCGGGACGAGATTCTTTTATGGGGGGAAGGATGTAACACCCCTGGTGTTACTATGACTAAAACTTAAGCATGGCATCATAAGCATTGACATTGCATATGTTTGACACACCTAGAGTGCATTCACTAGGTAAAAATTTCAAACAAGTGTATTGATTTTGGTGTTTTGCAAATAGGACCCTGGATAGGAAACCTAACTCTATATAAGGCTCAAAGGGGGTAAAACATAACCCAAGATGAGAAAACCTAAAGGCTTTAGGGTAGAGTCATAAAATATCCCTAAAAACAAGGTGGAATCCCATTTATACCCCTGGGATATTAAAAACCCTAATTGGAACCCTGGAAAACCCTAAAACTAAACCCTAGGGACCTATGTGCAAAATTAGTCCACTTTTGGGCTAAAGTGCAAAAACCAAGGCAAATAAGTATCCTAAGTCATTTGATTCACAAATATGTGGACTTGAAAGGTAAATCCTAAGTTTTGGACTCATTTGCAAAAAGGACCTTGATTTTGATTCCTATGCTAAGTCTGAAAACAGGGTTATAGGCCCAACTTTGGGGCTGTGTAGCTTTCAAAATAATGAGAATTCATGTTAGGTGGCCACATCAAAGTTGAAGACCAAACATAGGAGAGCAACTTTGTTTAAGGGTTCAAGCCATGATCTTATGAGAAATTTGGAGAAAAACCCAAGCAAAGATGGACTATCAGATTGATTCAGTCTGAAATTCAGAGATTCAGTGTAATGGAGCCAACTTGGAGTACGAATCCAACCATGATCTAGTGATCAAATGTGCTCAGTCCCTATAGTCGAATTGTAGATGGATTATAGCACTACAACATTGCTATAGGTCACTGGGTGTGTTGCCATTTGAAAATCAGAGAAAAAGAAGCTTAAACATTGTCTGTCAGACACTCTGAACAAGTTCCTCGATGGTACAGTGCACAGATTGGACGCCAGCGCGGACAGCTCGACGCCGGTGACCCTTCGCCGTGATTCATGCCACCGCTGTTGGATTCGTGCTCTGGGTGAGTGGATAACGTCGTGCGGTAGAAGCCCCTCGCCGACGGTGAGCTGGAGGTCACTCCGGTGACATCACCGTGGCTCTCTCTCCCTCTTTGCGGCTGAGCGGATTAACACGCCGGCGACCGCCGTCTTCCGGCCATGCGCCACGTGGCTCTCGCTTTCCACCGCACCACCGTGTCTTCCCCTCTCTCTCCGTGGCTCACCGGAGTAACCGCCATGCCTCTAGACACGTATTCACCGCGCCGCTCTCTTCCTCATCTCCGGCCGCCGCGCGTCCTCCTCAAAATTCGCGGCCACCGTCTTACTCTCCTATAAATTGAGCCCATGTCTAGCTCCGTGAGGTCGTCAGCTAACTAGCCACCGCTACTCACCCACAATCATCCACCAGTGAGCTCGAATTCGCGTTTTCCCCCAAATCTCTTTCCGCCACCGTGAAACAAGCTTCACCGTCGTCGGCTCCCTTTCCTGTCAGTCCAATCCTCCCTCTCCCTTGTTTAAGTACCCTGATGACTTTACGATGCCTGCCGAGCCATTGAATTGAGCTAGGAGCCCGCCAATCGCCGGGAACACATCGGTCTTGCCGCAATGCTCACGGCCACCGTGGCCAAAGCTCCTTAGTCGATCATGAGCCAAATTAAGTTGGGGAAAACCATCTAGGTAGCCTCGATTTCATGTCGGTTGCTTGGAGAACCCAGCCGTAGCCCCAATCGGCCGGCACAGACAGCTCGCCGGAGCTCGGCCGTGCTCCACGCCGTCGGGGATCGTGAAACGTAAAGGAATAGAACTCGAGGGACTTTCTTGCAAAGCGTCAGAGACTCTTTAGAATAGTGTTGGAACCCGTTCGCAGTTAAACAGAAATGCGAGGGCCCCTGTGCAAGTCTGCCATCACGCACGGGCGCGGGCGCGCGCTTCCTGCGTTGTTGGGCCGGTTCAGGCCGGAATCAGCCCAACACTATTGGATATTTTCCTTTTTCTTTTTCGGGAAAGCTTTAGAAATATGTAGAAAAATGTAGAAAAATGCTAAAATTGTGAAACTAATTTTCCTGGGCTTGTTATTTTCCCTAGAATTTAGTAAAAATAGTTTTGAGATTTTTTATGTTAAATAAGGAATTTTAGAGTATTTAAAATAGCTTAAACTATTGGTTCTGGATTTTTAGAAAATAGGTAATAAGCCCAAAAATGCCCAAATTTTTTTAGGGGCACTTAAAACAATATTTAGAAGCCTTGGGTAAAGTTTGAGTTGCTTTGGACCTTGTTTGATCACTAAACCCCAAAACACCCCCCCTGCCCTATGAACTCCTTTACTGACTCCGAAAACCCTAGGTTCTCGGAGTACCGTGAAGGAAAGTTGTACTCAAGACTTAGATAATAAGTTTATATTATCTTTGCACCCTCATGAGCATCCCATGGCATCCATTCTTATGCATATATATGGTTATGTTAGAACACGAAGAAGAAGAAGAAGAAGCCACCGAAGACAGGACACCACCACCCTCGGATTCTCAAGCAGGCAACTGCTTTTACTTTGATATTTGTGGATCCGAGCCGGACTCACCTGTTAACAAAGGCAAGCCCCGGTGCATTTGCCACCCTCCTTGATGTTTTAAAATCTTTCTCACTTGCTTGATGCATTAGGTGCTAGGAATTGATTGATAAAACAATTCCTGCATTACCTTCCTTGAATTTGATTACCTTCCTTGATCACCCGATTTATAAAAGATTTTTGATGCTTAGTCTTGCTTTAGAAAAACAAAATGTTTTGTTTTTACAAAATATGATGTGGCAAAGGTGAGGGGGTTGTTTTCGAAAATAAAACTTGATGGTGAATCCATCACGGCCGTGATGGATTCAACATCGGAAAAGATGTACCTCTGCCAGGTACCAAGTTTTTGGGTTGAAAAGATTAAGCTGAGACCGGGCGGGTGACTTGCACGAGAAAGGAGTCTCGGTGTAGTGTCTCCGTCTGAGTCGATTAAGGACCGTCTCGATGTAGGCTTGATGATCGAGGACCCTTTAGCTGGTCACATGCCTCGTCATGGGTAAGCCTTGCCTCGGGCAGACTAAGGTCGGAATAAGATAACACGAAATGGGCGTGGAGCGGTGGCGAGAGTAGCGTGTACCCTCCATGGCAAGAGGCTGGACGGTGGTGTATCTGTGCTCTCGGTTTGCGTGAACCTGATCCAGTCTTAAGAACCCCGGTGGCGGGTTGACATATGCAAGGGTTAAGTGCTACATATGTCGTGTGATTGGAGATCCTCAGCAGAGTATAATTGATTCGGATCGCCGTACCTTCGCGGTCATGAAGACTTGGTCACTGCCCTACACGTAGCATTCCACTAAAGATGATGGGTTTTTGTTAAGAAATTGGCTAGTGCGGGACCAGTGATTGAACTAGGGTAGAAAGAACTCTAGTTGCAGGTAATTTTACTTAACTTGACAAATAAAATTGGATTTTTAAGGATCCACTTTAGTAAGCATTTCTGCAAAACAGAGTCCTTGATTCTTGATAAGCCTTTCCTTGACTCCCTTAACCAGCATACCCTTGAGAGTCTTTTCTTTAGTCGGCTAAGTCTTGCTGAGTAATTCCATACTCAGGGTTATCCCTTCGTTGTTTTTAGGTGAGGAAGTAGCAGATTTCTGCTGCTTCTGTGCCAAGGTGGTTCCTAAAGAAGAAACACAAGACTGAAGTGCGGGAGGACTTGGTCCTCCATCTAGAACTTTTACTTAAATCTTATCAGGAGGAGTTCTTGCCTCCCTTGGTTTGTATAATATTACTACTCAGCACTCGCTCTTAGTTCTGGTCTGTAATAAAACAACTTGAGCTTGTTTTTAAATAAATGTAAATTATGTAATCGCTTCCGCAATCCCTTATCTCCGATGTTCTGTAATGTCTGCATGACGGGTGAAACGTTCCTGGTAAGGTAAGGAAAGATACCGAACTTGTCTAGTAGTTCAGGGGCACCTATAGGGTTGTCTAAGGTCCGTTGGACAAGGACAAATGTAGGTGGGCCTAATTACTTGGGAGGTTCCGTCACAGTTTCATTACTTTATCTTTGTGCTAGTAGACCGGACATTATGCTTAGTGTATGCATGTGTGCTAGATTTCAATCCGACCCCAATGAATGTCACGTTGTGGCCGTTAAGAAAATTCTTAGGTATTTAGTTTCTACGCCTTGCTTCAGGATCTGGTATCCAAAGGGGTCTACCTTTGACTTGATTAGATACTCAGACTCCGATTATGCCGGGTGCAAGGTTGATAGGAAGAGTACATCAGGGACGTGTCAATTTCTAGGAAGGTCCTTGGTGTCCTAGAGTTCCAAGAAACAAACATCCGTTGCCCTATCCACCGTTGAGGCCAAGTACGTTGCCGCTGGACAGTATTGCGTGCAACTACTTTGGATGAGGCAAACCCTCTGGGACTTTGGCTATAATCTGAGCAATGTCCTACTCCTATGTGACAATGAGAGTGCAATCCGCTTGGCGGATAATCCTGTTGAACACAGACACACTAAGCACATAGACATCCGGCATCACTTCCTGAGAGACCACCAGCAAAAGGGAGATATAGATGTGTACCACATTAGCACCGAGAACCAGCTAGCCGATATCTTCACTAAGACTTTAGATGAGAAGAGGTTTTGCAGGTTGCGTAGTAAGCTAAATGTCTTAGATTCACGTAACTTGGATTGATCTATAGCATACATGAGTACTATGTCTTTGATCATCTTACATTGTGCATTAACATCATTTGTTATCTATTTATGGTGATCAAGTTATACAAGCCTCCCCGGACCTCACAAGTCCGTATGCACATGTGCACATATTTAGGGGGAGTTGTGCTACAACTTGATCCCTTTGAGACTAATTTGTTTGTTTGAGTACACTTGATGTAGTCTCGAAGGTACATTGAAAGGGAAAGTGAACTTGGACGATGCAAAGACTTCCACTGCACTCCGGTATTAGTGTATTTAATTCCAAGTTCATACTTGTGCTCTCATTGCCTTTTTGCTCTTAATTGACATTTTTGTGAGGCGATGGGGTTAAGGGGCCAAAAATGATCCTGTTTTGGTGCTTAATGCCAAAGGGGGAGAAATTAAGGCTAAAGCAAATGGATCAGCAAATGGATCAGCCAACCACTTGTGAAAGCCAACCACTTGTGAATTTTGAAAATAGAAGAGCTAGAAATTTGTGTTTGTCAAAACACTCTTATTGCAAAATTTGGTCTCTTATGGGGGACAATTTTTGATTATGGGAAAAGGGGAAGTTTTTGGCACTAGATAAATTTTACTCTTGAAATATCTCTCGTTTTGCCCAAACAAGTGTGTTTGACTTAGAGATAGGAAAAAGAATTTGGTTTGCAAAAATAAACAAACTGGTGGCAAAGAATGATCCAAATATGCCAAATCTTGAGTAAAGAATATTTGGTCTTCAATTGCATTGATGTTGCACTTCTTTTGTTGTTTTTTAATGTGTTGGCATAAATCACCAAAAAGGGGGAGATTGAAAGGGAAATGTGCCCTTGGGCAATTTCTATAAGTATTTTGGTGATTAGATGCTCAACACATATTAACTGAGTCCTTATGCGCTAAATGTGTGAAAAGTGCAAATCAAAGTACAAGGTATGTTTCTAGACTTAGTGAATTGTTTTGTGAGTACTAACATGTTTATATAAGTGCTAGAAACAGTGCCAAGACAAGAAGATTCGAATTGGAAAAAAGGTTGGATGTGTGCAGCCAACACCAGCTCGGGCCTGGTGCACCACACTGTCCGGTGGTGCACCGGACAGTGTCCGGTGCCCCAGGCTGGCCGACGGTGAACCGGCTGCTCTCTAGAAATGACAGAGGTGTACGGCTAAAATTCACCGGACTGTCCGGTGGTGCACCGGACTGTCCGATGAGCCAACAGCGCATGTGGCCAACCATCGACCGTGCGATCAGCGCGCGACACGTGGCCAGCTCCAACGGTCGGATGGGTGCACCGGACAGTGTCCACTGCGCCATCTGGCCCGAAGGACCAACGGTTGGCTGCGCTCGATTTGGAAGGAGATCGCGCACCAGATTGCTACAGTGGCTGTCCGGTGGTGCACCGGACTGTCTGGTGCACCACTCGACAGAAGGCAAAATTGGCCTTCCAAGTTGGTCTCAAACAGCTCCTAGCTGCCTTGGGGCTATAAAAGGGACCCCTAGGCGCATGGAGCACTACACCCAAACTTACAAGAAACATTCTAAGACTCCCAGACTCCGCCTCCATGTATTTGGTTGACTGTGTTAGTGATTTGAGCTCCGTTTGAGTTGCGTACTCCCTATGCAGTGTTTTGAGCTCAAGTCTTGGCTTGCGTGCGTGTGTGTGCTACGGATTTGAGTCTTGCATGTGTTGTTCTCCCTCTCTTACTACTTTGCTTCTCTTGTGACAAACTTGTAAGGGCGAGAGGCTCCAATCTGTGGAGATTCCTCGCAAACAGGAGAAAAACTATAAGGAAGAAAGCCATGGTATTCAAGTTGATCATTGGATCGCTTGAAAGGGGTTGAGTGCAACCCTCGTCCATTGGGATGCCACAACGTGGAAGTAGGCAAGTGTTACTTGGCCGAACCACGGGATAAAAATCATGTCTCATCTGTTGCTTCTTGTGATTGTTTTGTCCGCACGAGCGTGTCCCATAGCCACTTGATTTTACTAACATCTTGATAATCAAGTTTGTGGCTATTTAGTATTTGATTTTACAGGATCACCTATTCACCCCCCCTCTAGGTGCTCTCATGCTCCTAAAGTAGTAGAAGGCTTTTTACTTGGTTATGACTCAAACACAAGGGCATATAGAGTCTTCAACAAGTCCACTGTATTAGTTGAAGTTTCTTGTGACATTGTGTTTGATGAGACTAATGGCTCCCAAGTGGAGCAAGTTGATCTTGATGAATTAGATGATGAGAGCAAGTTGATCTTGATGAATTAGATGATGAAGAGGCTCTGTGCGTCGCGCTAAGGAACATGTCTATTGGGGATGTGTGTCCAAAGGAATCCGAAGAGCCTTCACAAGCACAAGATCAGCCATCATCTTCCATACAAGCATCTCCACCTAATCAAGAAGAGGACATGGCTCAAGAAGAAGAGGATGAAGACCAAGATGATGAGCCACCTCAGGAGGAAGAAATTGATCAAGGGGGAGATGAAGATGGTCAAGATAAGGAAGATGATCAAGAGATCCAGGATCAAAGACCACCACACCCAAGAGTCCACCAAGCAATTCAAAGAGATCACCCCATCAACTCCATACTTGGTGACATTCATAACGGGGTAACCACTAGATCTCGAATTGCTCATTTTTGTGAACATTACTCTTTTGTGTCTTCTATTGAGCCATACATGATAGAGGATGCACTAAGAGATCCGGATTGGGTGGTGGCAATGCAAGAGGAGCTCAACAACTTCATGAGGAATGAGGTATGGCATTTAGTTTCACGTCCTAACCAAAATGTTGTAGGTACCAATGGGGTATTCCGCAACAAACAGGATGAGCATGGTGTGGTGACTAGGAACAAAGCTCGACTTGTTGCTAAAGGTTATTCACAAGTCGAAGGTTTGGATTTTGATGAAACCTATGCACTCGTACCTAGGCTTGAGTCAATTCGTATATTACTTGCCTATGCTACTTACCATGGCTTTAAGTTATATCAAATGGATGTGAAGAGTTCCTTCCTCAATGGACCTATCAAAGAAGAGGTATATGTTGAGCAACCTCTCGACTTTGAAGATAGTGAGTATCCTAATCATGTTTATAAGCTCTCAAAGGCGATTTATGGGCTCAAGCAAGCCCCAAGAGCATGGTATGAATGCCTGAGAGATTTTCTTATCACTAATGGCTTCAAAGTTGGAAAAGCTGACCCTACTCTCTTCACTAAAACAATTGCTAAAGACTTGTTCATTCGTCAAATCTATGTTGATGATATTATATTCGAGTCTACTAACAAGTCATCTTGTGAAGAGTTTAGTAGGATAATGATACAGAAATTCGAGATGTCTATGATGGGGGAGCTAAAGTATTTCCTTGGATTTCAAATCAAGCAACTCCAAGAGGGAACCTTCATCAGCCAAACTAAGTACATTCAAGACATACTTAAGAAGTTTGGAATGAAGAATGCCAAATCCATCAAGACACCCATGGGAACCAATGGGCATCATGACCTCGACACGGGAGGTAAATCAGTAAATCAAAAGTTATATCGGTCGATGATAGGATCTTTACTCTATTTATGTGCTTCACGACCAGACATTATGCTTTCTGTATGTATGTGTGCAATGTTCCAGGCAAATCCTAAGGAAGTTCACCTTAGGGCCGTGAAAAGAATCATGAGATTTTTAGTTTACACTCCTAAGTTTGGGCTTTGGTACCCCAAGGGATCTATCTTTGATTTAATTGGGTATTTTGATGTCGATTATGCCAGATGTAAAATTGACAGGAAGAGCACATTAGGGACTTGTTAGTTTCTAGGGAGATCTCTGGTGTCTTGGGCTTCAAAGAAATAAAACTCAGTAGCTCTCTCCACCGCCGAAGCCGAGTGTTGGGGACTTGTTCTCAAATGCTATGAGTTAAGAACAAGGCAACATAAAAGGGTTAATGGTTAGTACCCTTCATCCTTCGAAGCATTATATCCCTTAGAATATAATGATCTTCAGACGAAGGGCATGAAGGACATACCTTCGACATTTCAATACATATTAATGAAGGAAGAAGCATATGAAACACGAGAAATAACAAAAATAATCATATGGCGTTATTGATATCTTTAAATTATATCATCATGAACAAACATGAACAATTTTAAATTACATTTATACCTTCAGCTTGACAGAAGGCAAAAGTCCAAGCGTGACGCCCGAACAAATACAAGTCAGCGTGAATAGTACGGGGGTACTGTTCATCTATATAAAGGCACAGGGCGCAGCCTGTGAGATATTACATTCATGTCCTTTACAAAAGATTACAATTATGACACATGCTCTCAAGGACTAATCGGTCATTTCATCTTTAAGTCGGTGCGATCCTTTGTCTTGAGACATGTCACTGTGCCGAAGCTTCATGGATGGTAGCTTCGGCGCTGCTTTTGAGAGGATCTGCCCAAGGTGTTTCTTCTTACAGGATCTTCGGCGACGAAGCATACCCCCAACAGTAGCCCCTTCGCGGTGCTAGATCATTTTTCGTAACGAGCTTGATCCGTGAAAAAGTATCCTAGGCTTCGGAAAGCTGAAGATCTGAAAAACACCTTCCCTGAGCTCATTGTCGAGAAACGATTAAAATATTCTGAGCGTGAAATGGTCCCACCATGCGGCGGGCACGCGCGTCCTGGCGATTCACCTTCTCAAGTTCTGCTGCCCACCATCAGTGGGTGCGGGCGACTGTTCATCCGGTGCGGAAGACTTGACGATTCACCTTCCCGCCTGCGGCACTATATAAACAGACGGGTAGGTGTGAAGTTACCACAGCATTCATTGCTATTGCACTATTTTGCTGCCAAAAATTTGACCATAGTCAAAGCTTGTTCATTGCACTCAACCGAAGCATCGCTTTTGCTTTTGCTTTTGCTTCGTCACAAAAGGGAGCTTCGGAAAAATAAAAAAAAGTTAATGACTTCATCAAAAATTGTAAGAAATTCATCATCAAATGGCAAGGGTGCGCTCCACTGCCAAGGTTACTCATGACGGGGAAGAAGCCGAAGCCGTTGAAACTGCTCTGATTTCCGAAGTAATGAGACGGTCAGGGCTGGTAGTGCTGGAGGACGTTTCTGACGAAGGTGCACCTGCTGCCGAAGCTGAGTAGGTTGATGTTGAAGAAGGTGAAACTGAAGAAGATTACAGTGCCCTGCCATCTAAACTCAGCCACCTGGAGTTTGGAAAGTCTACTGTTACCGAGGACGATATGCCAAAGTTGTTAAAGCTAGGCTATTTCAGCGAAGCCAAGAAGAAGCTGATTCGTTTTGGCGGAGAGGAGATCACCCCGAAGCCAGAAAAGGATGAGGTTGTAGTTTTTAAAAGCTTCTTTAAAGCAGGATTGAGATTTCCTTTGCATGAAATGATTGCGGATGTTTTGGAGAACTTTGGGATTTATCTTCATCAGTTGACTCCTAACGCCATCGTTAGGCTTAGCATCTATATTTGGGCTCTTTGAAGCCAGGGGGCAGAACCGCTTGTCGAAGGCTTCTGCCGGGTACATGAGCTTCACTATCAGACAAAAGCTAGAGAAGATGGGTTGCACGAGAACTTCGACTGCTACAATTTTGCTTATCGCAAAGATGCAAAGGCTCCGGTTATTAGCTACCATACCAAATGGCCAACCGGTTGGAAGGCTGAGTGGTTTTATGTTAAGGTTGATGAGAAAAAGGAGAAGCTGGTTCAGAGCCCATTGGACTTAATCTTCGGAGAAACTAGGCCCCAGTGTGACATGACACCGGGGGACCATGCCAAATTGCTTTGGGCGAATTTCGAGTTGTTTCGGAGCATATTGGTACTAGAGACTTGGTGCAAGAATTCTTAGCTTATAGAGTATTCCCAACTTTGAAAGAATGGGACATGCCGAAGCTCAAAGGGGAAAATAAAAAGAAGGAACTTGTTCGGCTGTCCTATCATTTTAAATTCAAGAAACACTTCAAAGAACCTTGCCAAGAATGGTTAGACACGATTGAGGTTATGTGCAACGAAATCCTGGACAACTATTCTAAAAAAGAAGATCAATTAATGACTGCAGCCTTCGGCACTCGACCGAAGCAAAGGTTGAACCGGGTGATAGATGCCCTGAATTTGGAATATCCTGACTATGAGCGATTGAACAGAGGTGTCGAAGGGCAAAAAAGAAAAAGAGTTGTTAGCGTTCTGGGTAGAGAAGCTGCTAAATTGGTGAAAAAGGATGAAGAAATTCTGAAGAAAAGGAAATTAAGCCCTGAGCCGAAGATAGTTGTTCCGAAGAAAAGGAAAGCTGCGGCTCCGAAGCAAAAGGCAGCTGATAAGGAAGAAGAGACTGCTTCAACACCTTCTGCTGCCGACGTGGAAGAAATTTTAAAGGTAATGGCTGAATCTTTGCCTATCAAGTTAAGTCCACTAGGGCCACATCTGACGAAGCTTTTACAGAAGAAGGAGGAGCCCTCGGCAACGAAGAAGTCTGCTGGGCCGAAAAAACAAAGAATTATTACTGTGACAGAGGCCATTGAAGAAACACCACCAGCAGCTTTGGCGCCAAAAGCACCAGCTGTTGAGAGCGCTGCAGCTACCGAAGCTACACCTGCTGAAGCTGCAACTGCCGAAGGTGCAAACTTAGAAAGTACACTTTCTGATATTGATAAATTACTTAGACATGGCCGCAGAAAAAGCTGCTACAGCCGCTGAAGAGACCATGGCCACAGTGCCTAAGAAAGAGAAGGAAATAGCCGAAGATACTTCAGAAGGAGAAAATTTCAACTTTCAAAACTTAATTGGACAAGAATTGACAAAGGCTGAGAAAGAAGAATTGAGAGACTATGCCATCTCCTGCGGGTATCAGCCAGGAGCGCTACTCTTCGACAGCATTGACGACGAAAGCCTAGGTTGTCTCTGAGACCGAACCGGAGCAAAAGTTATCGATACTCTGTCGAAGAGTATTGGTTTCCCGAAGCTAGAGGCCGATATCAGCCGCTATCGACGATAGCATATCGTCAGTAGTTTGTTCTATTCCAATTTCAAGGAGTATGTTATTAAGCAAAGCTTTGAGGATGCAACAGGACCTTGAAGATGAAAAGCACGAAGTTATAATTGAAGGGTTAGAAAGCAAAATAAAAGATCAAATAGCTGCTCTTGAAAAGAAAGATTTTGAACTTCAGACAATGGAAGGTTTACTGGCAGAAGCTGAAGCCAAAATTGCAAAGTTGGATAAAGAGCTTCTCTCAAAATCAGAGAGTTTCAAACAAGAGAAACAAAAATTTGATACAAAGTTTGCGGCTGAGGTTGAAAAAAGTTCAAATTTGCAAAAATCATTGAAAGAGCTTCAAGATAAATGTCTAGAGTTCAGCAACCGATGCGTGCAGCGGCTAAGGCAGATCTTCAACTCAGTTGGAGCAAGCTCTGAGAAATTTAGTCCTTTGGTTGAAGACCTGCCAGGAACCTTCGAACACATTGAGGGCGAAGTTGATGCTCTTGATGAGGTTATAGCAGGACACGGTGATTTATGTGCCTTGCTAGCTTCTTGGGGCACAGCTGTTGCCTTCATGAAGTCTAGTTGCACGCATGGAAAAATTGTTAATAGACCAAACTTCAGCTTATCACCAGCAGATCTGATTGACATCCCCAGTCTAGCTCGAAGCATAGGAAACAGATTCATAAAGCAAATATAGACGAAGGGTGGGCGAAGCCTAGCTGGTGACGAAGCCCGGAGTCATCTCAAGCCGATAATAAAATCATACCTTGTGCTTACCTTTTCCTTGAAACTTGAATTTTCCTTATAATGCTTTGATATGTACAGGATGACGAAGCCGAAGAACATAGAGCCGAAGCTTAGCTGGCAATCCGAAGCTCAGCAGATGAAGACGAAGCTAGAGTACCTAGATGTGGAAAAAGTTCTAAGGAAACTTTTGTATTGACCCTTGTAAAGAATATTGTAACTTAAGAATCAGATTGTACTCTATAAATTTGTCCATACCTTGTAATATATTTTTACCTTTCCATCGATGTATGAAATGCTTTGATGTGGTCGAAACCTGTACTTTTGAGCCGAAGGCGAAAAACACCTTCCCTTCTTTTCGTACACAACAAAGCACGAATCTGCTTCTTGAAGCTATATGCTTAGACCCGAAGCAACTGTCTGTATCTGTGTGATATGATGATGATGATCCTATGTATGTCTAAATGAATGTTTATGAATGCAATGTATGATGTAATGTTTCATGCAAATGAATGCCCAAACACACACATCCGAAGCTTCATTCACAACCTTCATTCCCTTAGGAATAACTGAAATCTTTTTGCCGTTTATTTTTCGGCTGCACCGCTTATTTTTCAGTGTAAGTTCTGCATCCCCTTAGGAACGTCTTTTGAACTTCTTCGCCTTCTATTTCGGCGGTATTCGCGTTGACTTTTCGCGCTTCGCCTTATATTTTGGCGGTATTTGGCTCTGCATTCCCTTAGGAACGACTTTTGAGCAGAAAACTTACGTTGCGCTCCCTTAGGAACGGCTTTTTGTAGCTTCGTCATGCTCTGCATCCCCTTAGGGACGACTTTTGAGCTTCTCTCTGTTTTTTATTTTTCTCTGCACTCGAAGATGCATGCTCAGATTTTACATTTACATATTTGGGGGATTTTTCTCTCATGGAGTTAAATAAGAAAAGAAAGATTACAAATTATGGCCCCATTAAAAACCTTTCTCCCCCTTTGGAAAGGAAAAGGGTACCATAGGAAAAATGAAAAAGATTACATCAAGTTACACGTAGTATCGCCGAAGCTCGCCCGCATTCCAAGATCTAGGAATGTCGTTGCCGTCCATATCCTTCAATCTGTAAGAACCGGGTCTTGACGAAGATACCACGAGAAAGGGTCCTTCCCATTTCAGCTGTAACTTGCCTACTGTGTCTGGATTGGCCACTCTTCGAAGCACCAGATGCCCTGGCTTAATGTTTTTTAGCCGAACCTTTCTATCATGCCATTTTATTGTTTCGGCTTGGTATTTATTGATATTCTCCACAGCCTGAAGTCTGGTCCCTTCTATAGCATCTTTTGCCACAGAATAATCAGCTTTGTCCTCTGCCAAAGCTACTATTCTGATTGACCCTGCCTTAGCTTCTTCTAGAGTTATTGCTTCGTCACCAAATAATAACTTGAATGGTGTAAAACCTGTTGACCTTGATACTGTTGTGTTGTGGCTCCACACCACTTTAATCAACTCGTCTGGCCATTTTCCTCTGGGCTGATTGAAGATTAACTTCATTATTCCCGTCATTATGATGCCATTTGCCCTTTCAACAAGTCCATTTGACCCTGGATGTCTAACTGATGCAAAATGGATCTTCGTGCCAATCTGATCACAGAATTCCTTGAAAGCTTCGGCATCGAACTGTGTTCCATTGTTTACTGTGATAGCCTTTGGCACACCGAAGAGACAAACAATATTTTGCCAGAAAAACTTCTGGACTATGACCGAAGTTATTGTTGCCAACAGTTTCGCCTCAATCCACTTGGAAAATATTCTACTGCCACCACAACATATTTTAAATTGCCTTGTGCTGGTGGAAGTAGGCCTAGCAAATCAAGACCCCATCTTTGCAACGGCCAAGTGGGCTGTATTAATTGAGTAAGAGATGAAGGTTGCTTCTAGTCTCTTGCATATTTTGACAGCCTTCACACTTTTGGACTAGCTCTGCTGCATCCGAAGCTGCCTTCGGCCAGTAAAATCCCCGTCGAAAAACTTTTCCCAGCAAAGGACTAGACCCAATGTGAGATCCACACAATCCTGCATGTATCTCCTTCATCAGCTCTATACCTTCGGCTCTGGATAAACACTTAAGAAGTGGAGAGCAGACCCCATGCTTGTATAACTCCCCTTCTATTATTACATATGGTCTTGTTCTTGCCTCCATTCTCTTATTATAAGCTTCATCGTCTGAAAGGCAATTACCTTGGAGGAAAGATATAATCTCAGTCCTCTAATCTTCACTATGAACAGGAGATATAGTGAGCACTGCTCTTTCGAGGAGTTCCACCGAAGGTGCTCTTATCGTTTCAAAAAATACTTCCGAAGGTAGAGGCAGGCCTTGTGCCGCTGACTTGGCTAGCAGATCAGCGTGCTCATTTTCTCCTCGTGGAATATTCTTAACAGAAAACCCTTTGAATGAAGCCTCAAGCCTTCGAACTGTGTCTAGGTATTTCTCAAGCTTTAGATCTCTTGCTTTGCAACTCTTGTCGACATGTCCAGAAATAACTTAGGAGTCGGTTTTAAGGACCGCCCTTCTTATCCCCATTGCCTTTAACTTCTGAAGCCCCAAAAGTAAAGCTTCGTATTCAGCAATATTGTTTGTACAACTAAAATCAAGCCTTATTGCATAACATGTTCTGACTTTGGAAGGTGCAACTAAGACAGCAGCCGCACCTGCCCCGAAGGTTCCCCAGGAACCATCATAGAACATTGTCTAGGCTTCGACATCTTTCTTTGCTTCTTCTTCCTGAGCCCCTGGCGTCCAATCAGCGATGAAGTCTGCTAACGCCTGGGACTGAATTGAGGATCTATGCACATAATCAATGCTGAATTCGTTGAGTTCCGCAGCCCACTTTCCAATCCTTCCAGTAGCTTCTCCGTTCCTCATGATGTCCTTCAGAGGCTGTGACGAAGGAACAATTATATGGAATGCTTGAAAATAATGCCGAAGCTTCCTGGAGGCCATTAAGACAGCATACAACACCTTCTCCAATTCTGTATAATTTTTCTTTGATAAGCTTAGAACTTCGGAGACAAAGTATACTGGGGCTTTCTTTTTGATTTGTCCATCGAATTTTTCCTGCACAAGCACCGCACTTACTGCAGAGTGCGAAGCTACCACATACAATGGTAACGGAGCCCCTGGTGCAGGTGAAGTTAATGTTGTGATATCAATCAAGTATTGCTTCAGCTCTTCAAAGGCTTTATGTTGAGCTGGGCCCCACTGAAAGACTTCGGCTGACTTTAGTATTTCAAAGAATGGCAAGTTTCTTTCTGTTGATCTAGATATAAATCTATTCAATGACGCCAATCTTCCTGCCAACCGTTGGGCCCCCTTCTTTGTGCTCGGTGGTTCCATTCGAAGGATAGCTTCGATCTTGCTTGGGTTAGCTTCAATCCCCTTCGTCGAAACTAGACAGCCAAGGAACTTACCCATCTTCACTTTTCAGGATTTAATTTTAGGCCAGCTTGTCTGAAATTAGCAAATGTTTCTTGCAGATCAGTGATATGATTTTCTTGCTTCGTGCTTTTTACTATGATATCATCAACATATGTTAGCACATTTCTGCCTATCTGGGAATGAAGGACCTTGGCTGTCATCCTGCTGAAACTGCCTCCAGCATTTTTTAGCCCCTCAGGCATCCGAAGATAGCAATAGGTTCCACTAGGAGTTATGAAGCTAGTCTTCGGCTCATCCTCCTTCTTCATCCATATTTGATGATATCGTGAGTAGCAATCCAGAAGACTCATAAGTTCTGACGAAGCTGCTGCATCCACAAGAGAGTCTATCCTTGGTAATGGGAATTCGTCCTTCCGACAGGCCTTGTTGAGATCCGTGAAATCAATACACATTCTCCATTTTCCATTGGCCTTCTTCACCATAACAGTATTGGCTAGCCACTCTGGATATTTTACTTCTCTGATGACACCAGCACTGAGAAGTCTTTTTACTTCATTCCGAGCACCTTCGGCTTTATCATCAGACATTTTCCGAAGCCTTTGCTTTCTGGACCTCAAGGATGGATTGACATTGAGTGAATGTTCAATGACATCCCTGTTTACACCACATAGATCGTTGGCTGACCATGCAAAAACATCTTTGTTGTTGAATAAAAACCTTATCAAAGTTTTTTCCTACTCTTCAGATAATTGAGATTCCAGCAGTACCTTCTTCTCTGCTATGTCTTCACACAGAAGCATGGGCTTCGGCTGATCAGCCGAAGCGGCCTTCTCTCTTCTGTACTTGTACTGCTCACAAGCTTCAGCTCCATCTATATTGTGGATGGCTTTTGAGTCTGTCCAATTTCCCTCAGCCTTTCTGGCAGCTTCCTGACTTCCATGAATAGCAATGGGCCCTTGCTCCGAAGGTATCTTCATGCATAGATATGCTGGATGAAGAATTGCTTCGAAAGCATTAAATGTCCCTCGACCAATGATTGCATTGTAGGGATATTCCATGTCAACAATATCAAACACAACCTGCTCAGTCCTTGTATTATGGACAAACCCGAAGGTCACTAGCATTGTGATCTTTCCAAGTGCTACAATCTGCCTTCCTCCGAAGACACAAAGAGGGTGCGTAGCATCATGAATCTTGTCCTCTGGCTCTTGCATCTGTCTGAAGGCCTTAGCAAATATGATGTCAGCTGCACTGCCTGTATCAACCAAAACATTGTGGACCAGAAATCCCTTGATGACACAAGATATGACCATAGCATCATTATGAGGATAATCCTTGAGCTGAAGGTCCTCCTAGGAGAAGGTGATTGGGATGTGGGACCATTTTGTCTTGATGAAGGGTCCCTGCACCCCAACATGTTGTACTCTTCTCTGAGTCTCCTTCTTCTGCTTCTTGTTGGCTGGCTCTAAGCATGAACCACCTGTTATCGGGAGCACCAGCTTTGTAGCCAAAGCAGCTTCAGCTTGCTTGTTGGACGAAGCCATCAGCTCAATCAGTGGAAGTGAGTTCACCGGAGGTGGGTGCCAATGTTGGGGACTTGTTCTCAAATGCTATGAGTTAAGAACAAGGCAACATAAAAGAGTTAATGGTTAGTACCCTTCGTCCTTCGAAGCATTATGTCCCTTAGAATATAATGATCTTCAGACGAAGGGCATGAAGGACATACCTTCGACATTTCAATACATATTAATGAAGGAAGAAGCATATGAAACATGAGAAATAACATAAATAATCATATGGCGTTATTGATATCTTTAAATTATATCATCATGAACAAATGTGAATAATATTAAATTACATTTATACCTTCGGCTTGACAGAAGGCAAAAGTCCAAGCGTGACGCGCGAACAAATACAAGTCAGCGTGAACAGTACGGGGGTACTGTTCATCTATTTATAGGCACAGGGCTCAGCCTGTGAGATATTGCATTCATGTCCTTTACAAAAGATTACAATTATGACATAGGCTCTCATGGACTAATCGGTCATTTCATCTTTAAGTCGGTGCGATCCTTCATCTTGAGACATGTCACTGTGCCGAAGCTTCATGGATGGTAGCTTCGGTAATGCTTTTGAGAGGATCTACCGAAGGTGTTTCTTCTTACAGGATCTTCGGCGACGAAGCATACCCCCAACACCGAGTATATTGCTACAGGCCACTGTTATGCACAATTACTTTGGATGAGGCAAACCCTCAGGGACTATGGCTATAAATTGAGCAAAGTCCCTCTCTTATGTGATAATGAGAGTGCAATCCGCATGGCGGATAATCCCGTTGAACACAGCCACACTAAGCACATAGACATCTGGTATCACTTTTTGAGAGATCACCAACAAAAGGGGGATATCGAAATTGCTTATGTTAGCACTCACAACCAATTAGTCGATATCTTTACCAAGCCGCTAGATGAAAAGACTTTTAGCAAACTTAGGAATGAACTAAATATTCTTGATTCTCGAAACTTTGATTGAAACATTGCACACATTACTTAATTATATACCTTTGATCATGTCTCTTTCATATGGTATAAATGCATATTTCTTATTCTTCTTGTGTCAAGGCTAAGACTAATGTGTTTTCAAGTATATTTCTATGATTAGTCTTCAATTGAAAGGTAAATGGAGTAACAGGCAAAGGCAAGGCTTCCACTCAACTCTGTCGATATCATTCATCCTTTGCCCTACTCATAAACTCTCCATTGGTATAAACCTTTACTCATATTTCTTTTACCAAAGGGGGAGAAAATAGGCCCCAAAAGGGGAGAATAAGGCCTATCATGTTTCTTCGTTTTTTGGCGCTTAATGCCAAAGGGGGAGAAAGTATTAGGCCCAAAGCAAAAGGACCGCACCACTATTTTCAAAATTCAAAATTTCTGCTTAAAAAATGGAAATCATTTCAAAAAAACCCTCTTGACAACTAAGGGGAGAACCTTTTCAAGGGGAGCTTTTGTTTAGCCAAAGGAAAAGCATTTGAAATAGGGGGAGAATTTTCTAAATCTTGAAAATGCTTTTTGAAATAATATTCTTATACCATTGGCTATTTGCAAAAGGATTTAAAAAGACTTTTTCAAAAAGATTTGCAAAAGACAAGTAAAGTGGTGCAAATGTGGTCCAAAATTTTAAAATAGAAGAAATCAATCATACACATGATGAATTTTTTCAATTGGTTTAACTCAAAGCAACTTATGCACTTCTGTCATAATTGCAAACTAGTTACATTCCTACTCTTTATATTTGCTTTGGTTTGTGTTGGCATCAATCACCAAAAAGGGGGAGATTGAAAGGGAAATGAGCTTAACCATTTCCTATAATCGATTTTGGTGTTTGATGTCCATCACAAACCACGTGGACTAACTAGTTTGCCTAGTCATTATTTATCTCAGATGCATAAAGTTCAACACAAACCAAGAAAGAAGTTAAGTTGGGGATCAACAAAGTTTGGAGCAAAGGCTAGGAATGGTGCTGCCAGTGGCGCACCGGACAGTGTCCGGTGTGCACCGGACACCGTCCTATGCCCAGGCCGAGCACCTTCCCAACTGGCCACTCTCGGGGTTTCTGGAGACACGCTCCGCTATAATTCACCGGACTGTCCGGTGTGCACCGGATAGTGTCCAGTGAGCCAACGGAGCAACGGTAACTACGCGCAATGGTCGACTGCAAAAGTGTACAGTGTGCGGTCAGAAGTCAGAGCAGGAAGTCAGAACGCACCGGACATGTTCGGTGCACCATCGAACTGTCCAGTGCAGCTACAAGACAAAGGACTTCAACGGTCAACTGCTCCAAACCCTAACCGTGCGCTGACGTGGCACGCACCGCACAGTGAACAGTGCCCTGTCCGGTGCACCATCGGACAGTTCGGTGCACCATCGACAACAACAACTAGAATAGTGGTTGGGGCTATAAATTCCCCCCAACCACCTCCATTCAAGTCATCCAAGTTTTCTGAACTTCACATTCAATACAAGAGCAAAAGACTACACTCCAAGACACATTCAATAGATCAAATCCTCTCCAAGGCTCCAAATCAACTCAATCACTTAGTGACTTGAGAGAGGGTGTTTTTTGTTGTTTTGTTGCTCTTGTTGCTTGGATTGCTTTATCCTTCCCATTCTTATTTCTCTAAGTGCTTTGTAAAGCTAGCAAGAGACACCTAAGTGTGTGGTGATCCTTGTGGGGTCTTAGTGACCCGAGTGATTAAGGAGAAGGCTCAATCGATCTGAGTGACCGATTGAGAGAGGGAAAGGGTTGGAATAGATCCGGCCTTTGTGGCCTCCTCAACGGAGACTAGGTTCTTTGGAACCAAACCTCGGTAAAACAAATCACCGTGTTCACTTGCATTGATCTTCACTTGATTTGTTTTCCCTCTTTCCTCTCTCTAAAGTTTCCTTGCTGATATTGATTTGAGTTTGATACCAAAGTTATCTGCATCATTTGAGCAACTCATAGCAAGAGAAACAATCTTCTGCACTTTGATTTAATTCTAATGCTAACCTCGGCCTTAGTGCGAGATTAAGTTTGCAAATTTTAGGTTTCGCCTAGTCACCCCCCTCTAGGCGACTTTCACTAGTCCTCCATTGGTTCGTCCTTAGGCTTGAATAACTAGTAGTTGAACTATACATCCTCAAGGTTGTCCTTGGTGGTGATGTGAGAGGGTCCCTCATTGTGCATAAAGGTGGTGGGAAAACTCCAGTTCTTATGCGACTTAGCCTCTGATGCTCTTCCTAGCAGTCAAACGGGTATGTGCCATCTAGAAACAAAGCAATACTATATCACCTTAGTTTCCATTTGGTAAAAGCAGCATAAGAAGTTTTGGGTATAGAGGAAAGACCAAGGTTAGAGTAAAATAAGGTTTTTGATAGCCAGTTCTACTCTAGGCTCGTGTCCGGTAGCCAGCAAGGCTCTGATACCACTTTTGCCACACTCGTTTTAAGGACAATATCGAATGTCCATTATACATGTAATAGGATCGAGAATAACATGTACAACGACGTCATACATTGGATTATACTAAAACATAGTACTTTATTATAACAAAAGTATTTATTACATCACCATGACATTATATTAATCCACCTGTAGTCCATCTGCAGCCAACTGGAAGAAATGGGTTTAAATCTAGACGTTGGACCCTAACTAACAAGGGTATTAAACTGGAACAATACCAGTCTAACGGCTAACCCTATTGCTTGATCGGAGATATTGCGGACCCTATGTTGTTATTGTCCAATGGAGGGTGTCGGGCTACTCCAACAGTCATAATTTCTCTTTAGTTGGTTTTTGAATAACATCAAATCTAAATGCATTAGTCCGATGGATGAAAAAATGGAGGCATCAGACTAGATGGGTACCGTTCACTAGAGTGGTCCCACTGTCAAACAACATGTGTGACTAGGAATAGGAACATCAGACCATATGCTTTGGTTCAATGGTGGTCATCACACCAGTCTGATGATTAGTGGTCGCTCTCAGGTTTGTTTCTGAAGAGCTTCAGACCTTGAGTGGTTTGATACAACAGTCATCAAACTTGAGATGCTAGACTATAATGTCATATAGTCCTTTGGTGACAATGGTAACATTTAAATGGCAAGTACATGTGAAAACATCCTATGGCATCGAACTCGGGCGATTTGGTCCGATGTTAGGGCATCGAATGGTCTAACGACCCACAATCTGCATTATGTTGGTTTCAACGACTAGATGGCCCTTTGGACCTTATAAATAGAGGTTGCGAGGCCTTAGGGAGTATATCCTAGCTTACTAACATGATATATCTCTATTAAGCCAAAAAATATCTCCCACTCATATCTAGTGATAATGTTTGATCCAAAATAATATTGAGAGTGATCACTAGTGATTTGCATAGAGCGATTTCATCTAGTGGTACTAGTGATCATTATGAGTTGTAGGATTCTTGTTACTCTTGGTGGTTGACACCACCTAGATGGCTTGGAGGCAGCGAAGATCGTTAAGCAGCATTGGTGATTGTTGCCAGCTTAGATCAACATTTTGTAAGGGGCTCTTATGGTCATCTACATGGGAGATTTGCAAAGACCAACTCTAGTGATATTGTGGCTTGTTGAAGTACCGGCTCGTTGCGCAAATTAAGCCCACGAATCACCTAGTGTACGCTTGCCACAACACGGATATAGGATGCCAGCAAGCAATTGAACCTTGGGGATAAACATCATGCCATCATTTGCCCATGTTGTTTGTACTCCATACTATCCTTACTATTATAAATACTTGTTGTTAATACTTCATATTTATATTTTTAAGAACATATCTTGTGTACTCATATGTATTCCTTACAAGATATTAGTTTGTTTAGGGAAATATTCTTGGGTAAAACTAGAGCAAGTAATCGCTTCTGTCACTAGTAGAAAAGAGCTCAAAGCCTGCGGCACGTTCAACTTTTCACTGGCGGTTTCCGTTATCAAACGTCAGTGAAAGAAACAGGTGGGCCCGGCTTTAAAAACCGTCAGTGGAAACCTATTTCCACTGGCGGTTATCTTAACACAACCGCCAGTGGAAATAGGATGTTTCCACTGGCGGTTGTGTAACACCAACCGCCAGTGAAAATTGATTTCCACTGGCGGTTATCTTAACTTAACCGCCAGTGGAAACATCCTATTTCCACTGGCGGTTGTGTTAAGATAACCGCCAGTGGAAATCAATTTTCACTGGCGGTTTTTAAAGCCAACCGCCAGTGAACTGTCTGTTATAAAATACCCCTCTTCTTCCCCCGACAGTGAACTGTATGCTCGCAGCCAACTTCCATTGGAGGCGATTTTGGAGGTCCAGAATTCACAAAATACACGGGGAGAGGTTTTGATCTTCATTTTTTGGAAGAAGATTGCTAAGAAAGGTTGGTTTATGTTGCTCATGTCAATTTTTATTCATTTTTGCTCAATTTTAGCCACATTTTGGATCTAGGGTTTCACCATTTGAGAGAGAGTGTATCCTCTCTCAATTTTAGCCACATTTTAGCCACATTTTTGCTCTATTCCCTCAAATAAAGTTGTTTAATATGGTTAGATTTTGTCTATCCTCTCTCCTTTTTCATGTTTAGTTCTCAAATCAGTTTATCCATGACATATTAAGTTGTTTAATGAATGGTTCATGTGTTGTGTGGAGAGAGAAGAAGATAGGTTTGGTAATTAAGATTGTTTTTATTAGTTGCTATGAAAGGTTGGTTTAATTATGTTTTAATTGCCAATTATTGTTCATCTTTGCTCAATTTTGGAACTAGGCCTTCACCATGTGTTAGAGAGAAGAGTATGGCTAGGAAAGTTTGGTTTTATGTTCCTCTTGCCAATTTTTGTTCATTTTCCTTAAATTTAGCCACATTTTGGATATAGGGTTTCACCCCTTCATCCTTCCCGACAAGAACTATAGCTCGCAGCCCAACTTCCATTAGAGGGCCAGATTTCACAAAATACAAGGGGGGGGTTTATCTTTATTTTTTGGAAGAAGGTTGCTAAGAAAGGTTGGTTCTTGTGTGTTTATGTTACTTTTTTACAGGTGGTGATGGAGAGGACATCCTGGATGTATAACTTATCAAGGCTAGATCCATCATACATATCCGAGGTCCATAGGTTTATTGATGTCGCTACGAACCATGCTTGGAGAACAAAGACAAAACACATATATTGTCCATGCATGGACTGCAAAAATGCTGCTGTATTTAATGACACAGAACAAATCATATCTCATCTGGTATGCCGAGGATTTATGAAGGATTACACAATTTGGACAAAGCATGGAGAGGGTAGCTCTTCGCCTTATACGACTGGAAACCCTGAGAACATCGACGACAGATTTCAGTTCGTTCACGAGACACACCAACCTCTTCCACAGAGCGAACATGTAGTGCAAAATGTTACTGATCATGGTTACGCTGGAGGAAATGAACATGATAGACCTCATGTTCTGCCAAGTGTTATGGATGAGGAAGATGCAGAGTTGCTAGAGGCAATGTTGCGTCGTCATACAGATCAATCGATGTTCTTAATGAAAGGTATGGAGTCCCTGAAGAAGGCAGCAGAAGAGCCTTTGTACGACGAGTCTAAGGGTTGTACCAAAGAGTTCACGACGCTCCGGTCTGTGCTAAAGCTGTTGATGTTAAAAGCTAAATATGGTGTGTCTGATGCTGGCTTCGATGCGTTCTTGAGTATTATCGCAGACATGCTTCCAAAGGAGAACAATGTGCCTGCTAACACGTACTATGCAAAGAAACTAATCAGTCCGCTCACTATGGGTGTGGAGAAGATCCACGCGTGTAGAAATCACTGTATCCTTTATCGAGGTGATGATTATAAAGACTTGGAGAGCTGCCCAAAGTGCGGTGCAAGTAGGTACAAGACGAATAAAGACTATCGAGAGGACGAAGAGTGTGTTGCATCCGTGTCTAAAGGGAAGAAGCGAAAGAAAGCCCAAAAAAAGACTTCCAAATCCACGAGCAAAGAAAAAGAAGAAGTAGACTATTATGCGCTCAAAAAGATTCCTGCTTTGGTGATGTGGTACCTCCCCGTCGTCGATCGATTGAGGTGTTTGTTCGCTAATCCTGAGGATGCCAGACTTATGAGCTGGCATGCTTCTGATGAGCACAAAAACGATGGGAAGCTTCGACATCCAGCCGATGGGAAGCAGTGGCAAGATTTCAATGACAACCACCGAGACTTTGCCGATGAACCGAGAAATGTTAGGTTCGCACTGAGTACTGATGGAATGAACCCATTTGCTGAGAGGAGCAGCAAGCATAGCACATGGCCGGTGATCCTCACCATATACAACCTTCCTCAATGGTTGATGCAGAAACGGAAGTACATTTTGCTAACCATCCTTATTTCTGGACCTACACAACCTGGAGTTGACATGGATGTATTTTTGGAGCCCTTAATGGAGGATATGAAAATATTGTGGGAAACGGGTGTTCAAATGTTGGATGAGTATCGTAAAGGTTCATTCACGCTGAGAGCAATTCTTTTTGTTACGATCAACGATTACCCTGCTCTCTTCACATTATCAGGCCAGTTTAAGGGAAAGGTTGGTTGCACAGTATGCATTGATGGAACTGCTTACGTATCCCTTGCTGCATCTAGGAAGATAGTTTACATGAGGCACAGACGCTTTTTATTGGAAGGACACAGGTACCGCATGCGAAAGATGGATAAGTACTTCGACAATAATGGTGAACTACATTCTACTGCTCCATCGGGTAACAATAGAGGTCATAGAGTTTTTGAAATAGTCAGGAATATCAAGTTTGTTTTCGGGAAGAAGACAAAAGACGGAAAAACAAGGAAGGATGCTAAACCATCTTCGGGGGCTATATTCAAGAAGAAGTCTATTTTCTTCGAGTACTTGCCTTACTGGAAAGAGTTAGATGTGCGGCATGCGATCGATGGTATGCACGTTCAGAAGAACGTGTTTGAAAGCATAATGGGCACCTTGCTAGACATAAAGGGCAAAACAAAAGAAGGGCTCAATTCACACATGGACTTGGTAGATTTAGGCATAAAAAAGGAACTACATCCCGTTCTTCAAGAAAATGGGAAGTACCATCTCCCAGCAGCAAGCTACAATCTCAATGTAGATGAGAAACATGCGATGTGTGTTTGGCTCAAGAATTTGAAAGTCCCATCCGGATTCTGCTCTAGCATACGGAGTATCGTGTCAATGAAAGACCTGACAATCACCAACTACAACTCACATGATTGCCATGTCATGCTGACTACATTCCTACCTATTGCCATCAGGGCTATAAATCCTTTGTTTTTAAAGATGGCAATCACACGGTTGTGCTACTTTTTCAACAGGATTTCACAAAAGGTAATTGGCCGTGATGAGTTGGCATCTCTTCAGGAATTCGCAGTGGAGACAATATCACAGTTTGAGATGTGTTTCCCTCCATCGTTCTTTGATATTATGGTGCACCTTGTGGTGCACTTGGTGCCACAAATAGAAGCATTGGGTCCTATGTACTTGCATGAAATGTGGACGTATGAGCATTTCATGTCAATACTGAATGGCTATGTATCAACCCGTGCTCGTCCCGAGGCATCCATGATAGAGGGGTACTGTACCGAAGAGGCCATTGAGTCCGGAGGTCCATTCTGCAATAGTATCCTAAAAGACCAGGTTGCAATAGGTCTGCCTCCGTCACGACACGAGGGTAGACTGTATGGAAGCGGGAGGATGGGACGGAAATCTTTCATCCCACCGGATTACGATATAGTACTTGAGGCACATCAGAGCATCCTACATCAGCTAACGATAATGGAGCCATTTATCCAACAACACATCAATGAGCTTCGCGAGCAAAATCCTGGGCATACGGATGATTGGGTAATGAAGCAACATAAGCAGCGGTTCAACACATGGCTAATGGTGAAGGACATTCCACGTGGAGAAACAATAGAAGAACAAACCATCAAGGGCTTGGCATCTGGACCATCACGCCAGGTCACAACATGGCAAACCTATGACATTAGTGGATTCACATTTTGTACCAAGTCCAAGGACAAAAAGAGCATGTCACAAAACAGTGGTGTTCGATGCGAAGCCATAGATGATGAAACTGGTGAGATTATTACATATTTTGGCTTTATTGAGGACATATGGGAACTAGACTATGGTACATTTCAGATCTCGGTTTTCCGATGTCAATGGGTTGAAGACAAACATGTCACGGTAGACAACTATGGGGTCAGAGTTCTTGATCTAAGTAAGGTAGGTTACAAAGATGACCCATGGATCCTTGCTAATCGTGCTGCACAGGTCTTCTATGCTGAACGGATCATTTCTAACAACGAGAAGAAAAGCACCGACAAACCGAAGCATGTAGTTTTTCCTGGAAAACAACAAGCTATAGGAGTTGATGGTGTATCTGATTTAGAGGATTTTAACCAGTTCAACGACATGTCTCTTTTCATAGACCATCCAACCAAGATAAGGAACGTTGAGCGAAGCATCCCACGCAATTCGTTGCCCTGGGTACGCCACGATGGACAAGGCAGAACAATAGCTTCCTAGATTATATACTTGTCATGTAATTGATTATTGTTAGGACTTGTCATGTAATTGATTATTGTTAGCGACAAACCGAAGCATGTAATTGTGCTACTTTTTCAACAGGATTTCACAAAAGGTAAATGGAGAGAGAGGAGAGGGAGAGAGAGAGAGGAGAGAGAGGAGAGGGAGAGAGAGAGGATGGAGAGGGAGAGGGGATAGAGAGAGGAGAGGAGAGAGAGGATGGAGAGAGAGGAGAGAGAGAGGGGATGGAGAGAGAGGAGAGAGAGAGGATGGAGAGAGGGGGAGAGAGAGAGGAGAGGGAGAGGGAGAGAGAGGATGGAGAGAGAGAGGGGATGGAGAGGGAGAGAGAGAGAGGAGAGAGGTAAATGGAGAGAGAGAGAGGAGAGGGAGAGAGAGAGGAGAGAGAGGGGATGGAGAGAGAGGAGAGAGAGAGAGGAGAGAGAGGGGATGGAGAGAGAGGGAGAGAGAGAGGATACTAAACAATATATAAAAATATACTAAATGTAATATATAAAATGTATACATAATGTAGTATATAAAAACTATACTAATTAAATATATAAAAAATAAAAAGTAGAGTAAAACAATATATAAAAACTATGTTAAATAATAATTAAAAACTATTTCTACTGGCGGTGGACAACGAGAACCGCCAGTAGAAATGACATTTCTACTGGCGGTTCTCGTTGTCCACCGCCAGTAGAAATCATTTCTACTGGCGGTTGTCATTGTGAACCGCCAGTAGAAATGGCGCCTATATATAGGCGGGCGCGCTCGGGGCCGAAATTTTTACAAGTCCTGGCGCCAGTTTTCCACCCGACGCCGTCAGGCTGCCAAAATCGCCCGCGCGTCCGTTCGACTTCGCCGTCGGCCATTCTGCCGCCGCCGTCCCCGCGCCCGTCGATCGTGGTTTGCTCCCCTCCCTCTCTCTCTCCGCCCTTTCCCCCCTCTGTCCCGGCCGTTTATTGTCCCTGCTCGGGCCCGCGCCGCCGCGCCATGCACGCTGCCGCCGCCGCGTTTAGTAAACCCTAGGGCACGCGCCGCCGCCGAGAGGGAGGAAGAGAGAGGAAGGAGAGGGAGAGGGAAGAGAGAGGAGGGAGAGGGAGAGGGAAGAGAGAGGAGGGCGCACGCGCCGCCGCCGCCGAGAGGGAGAGAGAGAGGAGGGAGAGGCGCGGTGAGTTCCTTTCCTCTCTGCTCTCTTCTTCCCTTCTGCTTTCCCTCTGATCCCCTCTGCTCTCTTCTTCCCTTCTGCTCAAATAGTGAATTGTTTTTTAGATTACTGAATTCTATGCAAATACTGAATTCTATACATAAGGTTAATTTGATTCAATGACCAGAGTTCCGCGAGGATATATAGCTCGGAGACGACGAACAAAAATGCGTTCATTTGCCTCAAACTTTAGAGGGGCTCATTTAAGACTTAATCGAGTGATTACTCAACAAGTAAGAAGAGCTTTTGTTTCTTCTCATCGAGATAGAGGCAGGCAAAAGAGGGATTTTCATCGTTTGTGGATCACTCGGATAAACGCAGCAACACGGGTATATAACGTATTCAATAGTTATAGTAAATTAATACACAATCTGTCCAAGAAGGAATCGACGAGCATGTTGCAATAAATAAAAAAAACTATTTATTTTTTCCCATTTTTCTTTCTTATAACAAACACAAGAATCCAAATTGGATTACTTTACTTTATATATGAGTCTGAGTCTTTCGAATAAAACATCAACAATCGGAGGGAAAGCAGAAGGGAAAGCAGAAGGGAAGAAGAGAGCAGAGAGGAATGTATTACTGAATTGTTTTTTAGACTTGAGTAATGTCCATATCTATAGATGCTAGTAGTTGAGCACTAGCGCCTACAATCTTGACTACCTCATCCCTATTCTCTGTAGGACCCCAAGAAGAGATTAAACCCTGTAGTCTACCACCTCCCGTTATTTGTGGGCTTCACCGATGGCTGGAAACATTTGGTGATAGCAAACGAACTTCGGGCTGAAGACGTCTGCGAGCTTGTTAAGAGGCCAGACGATGTTGAGCCGGTGTACTATGTCCGGATGTGTGGTCACAAAATTAAAAGCTGCCCCGGCTGCATGTGTGTGCTTCTCTTCTCTTAGGTGGGGTGCTAAGTGATCTTAGTAGCCGACATAAGAGAAGAGAAGCGCACAGATGAAGCCGGGGCGGCTTTAAATTTTGTGACCACACATCCGGACAGAGTACACCGGCTCACCATCGTCTGGCCCCTTAACAAGCTCGCAGACGTCCACAGCCCGAAGGTCGTTTGATGTCACCAAATGTTTCCCGCCCTCGGTGAAGCCCACAAATAACGGGAGGTGGTAGACCACAGGGCTTAATCTCTTCTTTGGGTCCTACAGGGCTTAATCTCTTCTTGGGGTCCTACAGCATGGCTGTGATGTTATAATGCTGAAGGACCCCAAGAAGAGATTAAGCCCTGTAGTCTACCACCTCCCGTTATTTGTGGGCTTCACCGATGGCTGGAAACATTTGGTGATAGCAAACGAACTTCGGGCTGAAGACGTCTGCGAGCTTGTTAAGAGGCCAGACGATGTTGAGCCGGTGTACTATGTCCGGATGTGTGGTCACAAAATTAAAAGCTGCCCCGGCTGCATGTGTGTGCTTCTCTTCTCTTAGGTGGGGTGCTAAGTGATCTTAGTAGCCGACATAAGAGAAGAGAAGCGCACAGATGAAGCCGGGGCGGCTTTAAATTTTGTGACCACACATCCGGACAGAGTACACCGGCTCACCATCGTCTGGCCCCTTAACAAGCTCGCAGACGTCCACAGCCCGAAGGTCGTTTGATGTCACCAAATGTTTCCCGCCCTCGGTGAAGCCCACAAATAACGGGAGGTGGTAGACCACAGGGCTTAATCTCTTCTTGGGGTCCTACAGGGCTTAATCTCTTCTTGGGGTCCTACAGCATGGCTGTGATGTTATAATGCTGAAGGACCCCAAGAAGAGATTAAGTCCTGTAGTCTACCACCTCCCGTTATTTGTGGGCTTCACCGATGGCTGGAAACATTTGGTGATAGCAAACGAACTTCGGGCTGAAGACGTCTGCGAGCTTGTTAAGAGGCCAGACGATGTTGAGCCGGTGTACTATGTCCGGATGTGTGGTCACAAAATTAAAAGCTGCCCCGGCTGCATGTGTGTGCTTCTCTTCTCTTAGGTGGGGTGCTAAGTGATCTTAGTAGCCGACATAAGAGAAGAGAAGCGCACAGATGAAGCCGGGGCGGCTTTAAATTTTGTGACCACACATCCGGACAGAGTACACCGGCTCACCATCGTCTGGCCCCTTAACAAGCTCGCAGACATCCACAGCCCGAAGGTCGTTTGATGTCACCAAATGTTTCCCGCCCTCGGTGAAGCCCACAAATAACGGGAGGTGGTAGACCACAGGGCTTAATCTTTTCTTGGGGTCCTACAGGGCTTAATCTCTTCTTGGGGTCCTTCAGCATGGCTGTGATGTTATAATGCTGAAGGACCCCAAGAAGAGATTAGGGTTAAGGGTTTAGTGCCTGAGGATGTATTTAATTATACTATTTGTTTATATGAATTTAATTATTGCTTACGTTAATATGTGTTAATATGTATTTAATTATTGCTTATGTATTTGTATATATATAGCTCAATGAGTTCTCCGATCAAGGACCAAGATTTAGTGCCCGAGCACATGGACAAGAGTGTTGCTCAAGAACAATCCAGCAGTACCGGATATGAAACGCCTAGCGACCCTTTTCCTACCACTAGCATAGATAGGGCCGCTCTCCGTGAGTTGCAACGTGACCCTACTTATGATCCACAAGAAGCTGAGGTAAAAGTACGCATCTTTAGCTTCGTATGTGTACCCTACTGATTTCACATGCATGATCTCTTGTGCATTTTATTACATGAATAGGAGGTCGTGTCTGAATTTCGTGCGATACTCGAAGAAGCCGTGGCACGAAACGAAGACGTACTGGAGCCGACCCAAGACGCACCGGAACAGACCAAGACAACAACCGAGACGTCAAGGAAAAGGAAGCAAAGCGATCGAAAAAGAGGTGACAGGGGGCTGAACAAGTTTCCCGACCAAACATACAAAATCTCAGACGTGAGCCCGAAAGGTCAGCCCCTAGCTCCGGAAGAGGCACTACCTAAGTTCCGGAATGCACTTGGGTTTTTAGTTAGAGATAATCTTGACATAACAATACGACAGTGGAGAGATGTGCCAGATGATGTCAAGAATCAAATATGGAATAAGCTATTAATGAGGTTCGTTCTGCCTCGGGGTTCAGAAGAACTCGTGAAGGAATACACGATGAAGCAGCTTGCAATCAATTTCCGAAACTGGAGGTCTGAGATGAACACAAAGTTTGCAAAGAAAGGTCTGGACCCGACCAAAAAATATAAAATCTCAGCAGGTCAGTGGGCAGTATTTCTAGAGCAGAGGAGCAGCCCTGATTTCATATCTCTAAGTGAGGCAAATTCAGAACTATCAAAGAAGAACAAGTACCGCCACCACCTAGGCACAGGTGGTTACAAGCGTCAGGTTCCTAAATGGAGACAAGAAGACGCCGAGAAGAAGGCCGCAGGGTTGCCGACGCTGTCCGAGCAACTTGGTGAAAGGGCGGCAAATTGGCTCCGTGCTAGAAAACCAAGGGAAACCGAGACCGGTGTATCTTTTGATGATCCCATTGTCGAAGAAGCGGCAAAAAACATATATACAATGGCAGCTAAGCAGAGCGAAGGAACTTTTAAGCCACAAAGGGAAAGAGACATCCTAACAGCTGGTCTCGGTAACCCTGAGCATCCTGGCCGTGTACGAGGAATCTCGTCTAAGGAAGGATGGAAGGAAGGATTCGGACAACAGTGGGAAAGTCTGTACAGGAAACGTGATCGATACAAGGAAGAGATGGCGGATTATTTTAAGGAGGAGGCCAAGAAAGAGTTCAAAGCCATGATGTCTCAAATGCTATCGAATCCTCCTCCAGAATTGATGCAACAGTTGGCGAGTGCGATGTCTGTTCAACAGATGACCACTCCACAAATACAAATAATTCCAGCAGCTCAACCGCCGGCTTCCACAGATTGTACGACATTACCAAGCTCTGTTGCTTCAACGGGAAATAAGGACCGTTATCCAGTTGATGACATCACAAGGCCTGTGGCGTGCACACTGGTTATAAGATATGGTATTAACAATAAACGTACAAAGAAAGTAGCCACAGGCCTTGCGATCCCAGGACGTAAGTTCCATGGAAATGATATTCCAGATGATTATTGCAAAGTAGAAGTGTCGTCGGTCCTCCAAGGATCCGAGGACGACATGCTAGACATCCCTGGGCCCGAAGGTATCGAGAAACTTGGACAAGCTATCAACAATTTTATCCTTTGGCCTCGAAGGGATGTCGATTTGCTTGATTGTTCGAATTCGTCGCAGGCGTCGCAGGCCCAACCGTCTCCGCCTTCTCAAATTTTTGCTCCTATTGTACATCCATCATCCTCACCTCCTCAAACTTCACATGCTGCTCCTCATCCTTTTTCTGACCCACCGTCTCCGCCACAAGCATCACCATTCAGGGCTCCACCACCTTCTCCTCCCCATCCTCTTGGTGACCCACTGTCTACGCCACCATCAAGGGATCCACCTTCTCCACAACCATCAAATGATCCAAGGCCATCAAAGAAATCTAAACTTCCTATTCCAAAATTGGTGTCCCCGTATCAGAAAAATAAGAGTAAAGCAACTACTGCTGGCACAGCTCGGTTTTTGAAAGGGATTGGACGGAGCCTCACGTCACAAACTGTTGATTTGGCCAAGCACGAGGAGTCTGCAAAAAAGGCTGAGGCAATGGCCGCAAAAATAAAGAAGCCAACTAAGGCAGATTACAAAAACGTGCCTAAAAAATATGTGCCGGGCAGACCTCTGCTACCTCTTGAGAAACTAAGAAAGGTCCCGGCTGGTGTTAAAAGGTTGCATGACTGGTACATGCGGGCATCATCGGTTGGCATCGACACCATCAGTGTGCATATACCAGACCATGCTTTTATTGGTTCGGACCAAAAGGCCGTTGTTACATTCGAGGACATGTGGTTAATGATGAACCTTCAGAGACTCGACGTGCAACTTGTAACGATGTTTGCATTGTAAGTGTCGCTCATACTTCCACATATGTGTGTTATTATTAGTGAGTTGTATAAAATTTCAATATCTGACATGCACGTGTGACTTGCAGAATGCAACATGATCAGCAGGAGATTCTTTACGGTACCAAGCCCAATGCTAGTGCCAGTAAAAGGGTTGGGTATCTCAACCCAATACTTATATCCGAGGAAAGCCACACTTTTAGAATCGGGAAAGACAACGATGAATTACGGGGAAAGACGGACGAAGAAGTTGAGAAGCGTATAAAGGATATGAAGAAGGATTTTGAAGCTCGATACGCCACCTATATAGGACATGCAATGCTTCAATTTCAAGACAGGGAAGCCATAATAGCCCCGTACAACTTTAAGTAAGTGTGATTTTGCATAAATAAAATCAATAATTTCAATACACATGCATCACAAATTTGATTCGTACAGGGACCACTGGATATGCTTCCTCATTTATCCTAAGGTTGGAAAGGTGCTGGTGCTCGACTCCTTGAACTTCGACCCTTCGACATATGCAGAATTCCTCAGCACCTTAGAGCTGTAAGCCTTTTCTATGCATGCATACTTTTATCGATTAAAATTTGAGAATAACATGGTGATTCTATTTGAGATCACAGGGCTTTTAGGTTTTATAAGTTTAAAGGTGGAAAGTACGACCTGTCGAAACAACGCGTGCCACTAGACATCCATCATCACTGGCCGGTAAGTATGTGATTTTATGAATACATATCATACACAATGTTGCAACTAAATAACCAATCTCCCGTTATGTAGTGCCACAAGCAACCACAAGGATCGGTCCTATGTGGATTCTATGCGTGCGAGTTCATGAGAGTGAACGGACGATACATCACGAACCCTGACAAGGTATTATTAGTAATAGTCAAGTATGTATTTATGTCATTAAAGATGCAAATGTGTTATTATTGAGTATAAATAGATGATGTTTATAAAATTCCTTTACAGCAATTTCAACGAGGAAACCCGGAGAACTTGACCGAAGCTGCATTGTATGGCATAGTCGAGGACCTCTGCACATTCATATTGAAAGAGGTCATTCCCGCAGAAGGAAAATATCACGATGCTTCCGGGACATTAGCTTTGCCAGAGTTCAGAATACTAACAGAAATTAGTAGATTATCTCTTAGCCCAGATAGTTATTAGAGCTTAGGTGAAAACTTATGATGTATAGAATGCATGAAGCATATATGGTTGTAAACAGAATACTTTGATGTATATAAATGTATGTATGTTGCTTTCAATATCAATATAGATCTATATATATATATATATATATATATATGTTTGTGTGTGTGTAAATAAATATATATATAATTCAGTATTGTTTGAAAAAAGGCGGGAAAACTTCCACTGGCGGTTTTATAAAGTAAACCGCCAGTGAAAAGTGCATTTCCACTGGCGGTTTGCTTTATAAAACCGCCAGTGGAAATGCATTTTCACTGGCGGTTTTCTTTATTCAGCCGCCAGTGGAAATGAACTTTTCACTGGCGGTTCCTTAAGAAAACCGCCAGTGAAAATGCACTTTTCACTGGCGGTTCCAAAATAACCGCCAGTGGAAATGCTGATTTCCACTGACCCCTAGCACTGGCGGTACTGAAAAACGCCTGTGTAAATAGGTTTAGAACCGCCACTATAGAGCTTCTGTGTACTAGTGTGTATATCCCTTTTTTAATTAACTCTAGCTGTAATTATTAGTTGTGTAATAAATTTTTATAGGCTATTCACATATCTCTATCCATCTTCTACATGTCAATAGGCTCGCAGCCCATGCCCCACCCGCCACTACCACATCAGCCTCGCCCTTGTCGGCCACTGCCATAGTCACCCTTGCCCTTGTTCTCCTTTGTGACACCCACGTCCATCGGCATATTCCCCGATACCTACTATGACTGTCGTCCCTAGGTTCCTAACGCCAAGGCAAGGGAGGTTGGTGCCAATTCTACCTCGTACCACAAGATTTCGATGACGGGCAGATTTGATGACACTCGATGCATCTTGGCTTGAGCAAAGCTGACATGGCTTGGCTCCAAGGGGAGTGAATAGAGCTCGGCAAAGTTGGAAGTGGACTATTTTTTTCTAATACTAGGTCAGCCTGCTCGTTCTATCCCCTGGATAGCCGTGAGAGGAGAGTCGATGCCTCAACTGTACATACTGGAATAGCATGGTGTTGACAATTCACGTCGAGTCATCGACGCCTGCTGCCTCAACTACAAGAAGTCTCCCAAATTTGAAGTTTTTGAAAAAAAAAATATTTGAGAGCAACTATGTCAAGAAAGATTAAATGGCTTAGCTACATATTCTATGGAGAAGGATATATCGAAAAATATTGATTTGAACATTATCGTCACAAATTTTGCTTCAATAAATGCTCAATGGAGTTGTTTATATTTTAGAGGCATTAGAGCAATATGTAATCTAAAATAATATAAATTTTATTCTTATCTAAGATATTCGTACTCCATTATTTTGCTTTTAAAATTTCTATCTATTTTAATACAATTATTGATGGTATAAAAAAAGTTTAAGGGACGTAAATATTAATCGTGTCCAGCAGCTTACCTATATGGTTGCCTAAAACACTGTTTGTTTTATATTATAGACGACACTATTTGCATAGTAAAATTTGAATATGATAATGAGGATAAATAAGCTACTCAAGAGGTATGTTTGGTTCAGTGCCTAACTTGCCATACTTTGCCTAACTTTTCTACCTAAGGTTAATTCTTCAATTCGGATGACTAACCGTAGTCAAAGTGTGGCACATTTAGCCACGAACCAAACATACACTAAACATGGTATATGACCCTTCAAAAACTAGAGACGGTGCTGAGTGAAGCCTCGGAGGGCACTAGAGCTGGACAAAAAAACTCGAAGCTCGATAACTCGCTCGACTTGGCTTGTTAGTGGCTTGGCTCGACTTAGCTCGTTTATATTTTGTAACAAGCTAAGCCAGCATTTTAGCTCGGTTTATTAACGAGCTAGTTCGAGCTAGCTTGTGAGCTAGACAAGATAAGTCAACAACCCAATAGCCCACACAGCTTAGAAAGCCAAAGAAGAAACCCAAACATCTAGATGGACAAATCATTTTCACCCGACAAAACCGTGAGTCCGCGGATCGTGACTCTATGATCGACAGCAGCAACTACGTTACGAGTCTTCGACCTCCTAGCTCTCGAGTCTCGAGTCCTAACAAATCATCGTTGAAATAGTGTGTGGTGGCAAGTAGCTAGTAGGTATTCAACATTTTACTTGTTTATTATAGAACTTTATATTGAATTTCAATTAAAGAGGTCCTCATTTGATGTTGGTGCTTACCTAACAGGTTTAAGAGAGCGTACCATTGGATACCTAGAGTGGAGGACAAGTAGATTTTGCCTTTGTGTCTATTTTCATGCTAGCTTCAAAATTATCTCTTGGTGACCTTTTTAACTAGAGAGTGGAAATTGATGTGTTTAAGTCCATAGACTATGAGACTATGATGGGTTATTGTATTTGATGTGTAAGTCGATATATGTGGGCATGTCACATGTGGCTGGATACTTGTATTGCATATCAATATTTTGGATTGGTGGACTGTTGCCTAGATTAGACATGGAGATATGGAATGGAAGTATTGAACTATGAACTATGGAAGTGGTTTAAATATTTATTTTCTTATTTTACAATGTATGCTATTGATATATACATGTTTATACACTTCTATGCTTGTATGTTCATAGAATCGTGTTTTTTGTTATTATGGCTCACGAGCTTATCAAGCCATCTTGAGCTGGCTAACGAGTTGAGCCAAGCTAGATTTTAGCTCGTTTTTATAACAAGTTTAGTTAAATTGGCTCGTTACACTAACAAGCTAGAACGAGTCGAGCTAGCTCATTATCAAGCCTAGAGGGCACGACACCTGCATTGTACAGCCGTCGGTGGCGTCGTCATGGACTAGAGTTAGGGGTGAAAACGGGTCGGGTATACCCGTCGGGTATACCCGTCGGGTACCGGATACGGGTAGTACAAATACTCGTTTTTCGGATACGGATTCGGATAGTTTTATATTCGGGGCGGATACGGGTAATACTCGGATATTGTAGCTTCGGATTCGGGTCGGATACGGAGCGAGGACTACCCGGAAACTACCCGGATATTCGGGTCAGATACGGGTACCCGTTTTTTCTTTTTCTGCATAATATAGTTATAAAATCATAACTTTTACATATGAAATCGGATGAAGATAAAGTTTATATGAAAATTGTAGAGCTTGAAGAGATCTATAACTTTGTAACACATCAATTTTTTGTTTGAACATATCTTTTAGACCAAAATCATTAAAATAATGTCCAAATTTATATCAAATTAATAGACTTTATCATTTTTATGTGGGGACGCTTAAGGTTGTCTGCATGTGGGAACTTAAGGTTATCTTTTTATAGACTATTTATTAGTATTGGTAACTTATTTGTATTTTTTGGTGGATACTACAATATTTTAAGGATTTAATTGTATTTTGATGATTTTCTATGACAAGAAATTAATAATACATAAATTTTACGGAGACACAACATAAGTCCATATATAATCATAAAAAATATTTGGATCATAAGATCTATAAGATACCCACGTTTCTTCCATTTTACTTTCACTTATTTGTATGAATTACATGTGAAATCAGTGTAAGTATCCAAGTTTCAACATAATCAGTACTTTACTTTATCATTTACATACGAGGACTTGAGTTATCTTCGTATAAAATGTTTATTAGTTTTTTAACTTATTTGCAATTTTTTAGTGAAACTAGATTATTTTATGAATTTTAAATATTGCGGTGTTGGTTCTACAATGTCCTTATGATAAGTAAATTTGAATTGCATGATGTCAATTTTATGGGTTTCCTTTCTTACATTTGATCTATCATATACATGATATGTATTGCTTAACTTATGGATGGTTGGACAATTAATATCATCGAACGAACTACCCGATAATTATCCGGTACCTACCCGAGTAGTATCCGTTATCCGTTTCTTACACGTCCGGATTATTATCTGGTCCCGTCCTATATCCGTCCCGAATCTTAACTACCCGTATCCAGTCCCATATTCAAGAGAAATACATTAAGATAGGATACATGATGACCCTATATCCGACTGTATCCGTCCTGTTTTCATCCCTGGGGTGGACCGAGAGGAACAGGGGCATTCTCGTCCAGCGTCTTCAGTATGGTCACTTATGGGCTGGGCCACACACCATGCAGTAGCCAGCTAAAATTTTGCTTGGGCTTGCAATCGTGGTTTGTTCGGCCCAAGGACATCTTTGTGATGGGCCAGTAACTGCTTTGGGCACGTGCTGCTTGGGGAGATTCATTTGCCTCCAACAAGTGCCGACTGCGCTTCATATTGCATGGGCCATGGCCTGGCGGTACGGCGACGTTGCTGCCAGAGCCATGGGCGGAAGGAAGTCAGTGAACGAGAGCCGCCGGTCATCTCCAGCGGTCGGTGTAAAATGACGTGTAAAACGATATTTATATTATAGATGACATTGTTTATAGATTATTTATAGAGTAGGTTATTTATAGAGTAGAGATTTAAATAGAAAGTAAGATAGAGAGACTGATGAGGGCTGAGGTGCTAAGGAGGCTAGGGAAGGGCTAAGGTTGGTGGTTAGTGATGGCAGTGGATAACATACTCAATGGACACATAAAGCCATACCTTTATATATTAGAGAAAAAAATTGTTCCATACGTATACCCACTACTTATTGTAGGTATAAAATTACGTCATACTCATAACCACCATGGGTAGCGGGTATCCATCGGTTACTCATACCCATTAATATTAAAATAGACATGATCATATGAATCATAAAATAAGTACTAAATACAAAATGTTGAAACTCTATATCACATCAATAATGAAAGATGCTAAAATATCATATTATCTTTGTGCCGACAAGGCAAATTCATTGAATCCAACATAATTTTATCACAAAGTCAACAACATTCAACATTAAATAGCAACATCATACAAGACCGTGCATGAGAGAACAAGCCCCTTAATCCGAACCCACATATCATATGTTAGCAGGTTTTCCCAACAGGTAGCGGGCATAGGGTAAGAGAGAACATACATGTAAAGTGGTTAGGATTGGTCGTGTCAATTTGCAGCTGATGAATCATGCATTTTTTCCTTAGATTCAACCTCGTGCATAAAAAAATTAGCAATAGTGGATTTATCAAATGCAAGCGCTAGCCTTTTGTAATCATCTTGCATACCCCTATGATTTGTTACATTTGTTCTTATTTCTCATCTATGTAAGATCTAAAAGATTGGATTTCGTTTATTTCACTTACCTTAGGGTAGTTGTAGCAGGTCGGAGTGAAGGCAGATCAGTCGCCTGCTGTTGGATGACTGTTGGTAACCTGCCTGCCTGGGCAAGTTGATCTAACGAGGGAGTGGAAAGTGTGTTTTCAAAGTTTAGCACGGAATGCCAAAAGCTTCGTTAATCTCCCGTGTGTGGGCACTGTACAGGGGTATTTATAGGTACTCGAGGGGCCGCATGTCCCTGTCAAAGACGTTTAGATCCTCGAGTACCCGGTTTATCCCTAGAATATTCCCACGAGGGGAGGTTACAAATAGTCATTAAGGTAAACCTTATTACAGACACGACCCTTATAGCACTCATCCTCACGTGGGCCAAATCGCACATGGGCCTCCTCCAGTGGTGAGGACGCGGGAGGTCCATGGACATCAGCAGGGCCTTTGTCTTGCAGCATGAGAGCGAAGGGGTCGCACAGGCCTCCGTCTGGTCGGCGCCCTTGGCTTGTTCTGTTGTGTTGTAGCTGTAGCCTTCGTCTGCGCGATGAGAAGACAAAGTCATAGAGCGAAGGGTGGCGTGTTCGCCTTCGCCCCAACATTTGTCCTCCGAGGGACCAGTTCGACTAAGTCAGCTAGTGCCGAAGACCGCCGCTAGATGGTGAAGACGCTGCCCTCGCTCGAAGTGGTCTCGCGGGGGTTTTTGAAATGTGACCGTTGATAGACGTGTTACTGTTGGACTACATGTTTCCCGAGGCGTCGCGTCGTGCCTATAAAAAGCTGACCGCGACCGGGCCTGTTTCCAGCTTTTGTTTGCGCTATAGAAACCCTAGCTTTTGTAAACTGCTCGCCTGCCCTCCTTGCTCTCCCTGCTTCGGAAATCTGGCCCGCATCAAGCAGACCGCGCGCTGCCGTCGATGGTACGTTGTAATGTCTTCTTCTTCGTCCGCTGCGAGTGCGTCATTGGCCGTGCCGTCATCCGAGGATACTTTGAGCGACTTGTGTGACGGAACCTCCCAAGTTATTAGGTCCACCTACAGTTGTCCTTGTCTTACGGACCTTGGGCAACCCTGTAGATGCACGTAATCACTCGACAAGTTCGGTACTGTATCCTCATTACCTCGCCCAAGAGCGTTTCACCCGTCACGCATATATTACATCACATCAGAGGAAAGAATAGCGGAAGCGAATTGTGACAGAACCTCCCAAGTCATTAGGCCCACCTACAGTTGTCCTTGTCCAACGGACCTTAGACAACCCTGTAGATGCACATAATCACTCGACAAGTTCGGTATCTGTATTCTTTTCCTCGCCCAAGAGCTTTTCACCCGTCACGCATATATTACAACACATCGGAGGAACAAATAAGCAGAAGCACATTACAATAACTTAATTAACATATAGAGAAAGAGTATTAAGGTTATTACAAAACCAGGGTATATGAGTGCATAAGTATTATTACAGAACTAGGAGGCAAAAACCCCTCCCGCATAAAAGTATATTGCTTTTCAAAAGGGAGGCCACATCCTCCCATGACTTTATTGCTGCGGTTCTTCTTTGGGCACCACCCTAGAACAAAAACAACAAAAGTCTGTTGTTTCCTCACCTACAACAACAGGGATTCGAAAACCCTAAGTACGAAGTGTACTTTCGCAAGTCTTACCCATCAAAAGAAAAGACTCTCAAGGACATGCTAGCTTGAGGGAGTCAAGGTAAGGCTTAATCAAGGATAAAGACTCTGTTTGGCCAAAAATGCTTACTAATAGTGGATCCTTAAAAATCCAGTTTATTAGCAAATTAAGTCATTACCTGTCACTAAAGTTCTTTCTACCCTAGTTCAAGCACTTGGCCTATACTAGCCATCCTTTTATCAACCCCTTTTGTTCACTGGAATGCTACGTGTAGGCCAGTGACCAAGTTTTCATGTCCGAGAAGTAACGGCGATCCGAATCGATTAATACCCAGCTGGGGATCTCCAATCACACGACATATGTAGCACTTAACCCTTGCATATGTCAACTCGCCACCGGGGTTCTTAAGACCAGACCGGGTTCACACCAACCGAGAGCACAGATACACCACCGTCCAGCCTCTTGCCATGGAGGGTACACGCTACTCTCGCCACCTCTCCACTCCCATTGTGTGTTGTCCTTTTCTGGTATTAGTCTACCCGAGGCAAAGCTTACCCATGATGAGGCATGTGACTAGTTAAAAGGTCCTCAATCATCAAGCCTACATCGAGACGGTCCTTAATCGACTCAGACGGAGACACTACACCGAGACTTCCTTCTCGTGCAAGTCACCCGCCCAGTCTCAGCTTTATCATTTCAAACCCAAAGTTTGGTACCTGACAGAGGTACATCTTATCCGATGTTGAACCCATCATGGCCATGATGGATCCACCATCAAGTTTTATTTTTGAAAACATTCCCATCCACTGAAGCATCACTTTTGTTTTAAAACAAAACATTTTGGTTTGCTAAAGCAAGGCTAAGCATCATAAAATTCTTTTCGAAAACAGGTAATCAAGGAATGTTAAATAGTTCCATGGAAGGAAATGCATCAATTGGTTTAGCACCCAACTCCTATCACCTAATGCATCAAGCAAGTGATAAAGATTTTAAAACATCAAGGAGGTGGCAAATGCACTGGGGATTGCCTTCTTTTGTAGGGGAGTCGGGCTCTATTCCACAAATATCAAAGTAAAAACAGTTCCCGGCAGGTGGATTCTCAGGTGGTGGTGTAGCTTCTTCTTCTTCGACCACTGCTTCCTCTTCGTTCTCTATATATAACCATATATAACCATGAGTGCTCATGTAATGCTTATGAAAATGCAATGATAGTAGAGATACATTAAGTTGTATCTTGAATACAACTTTCCTTCACGGTACTCTAGGTTACTAGGGTCTTGAGAGTCAGTACTTCACTTTCATAAGGCAGACACTACCTAAAAGGCTAGGGTTTTAGGTTTGGGGAACCAAACAATGTCCAAAGCAAGTCAAACTTCACTCATAGGATATAAATATTATTTTAAGCTTTTCCAAAAAGTTTAGTGATTTTTGGAGTCATTAAATAATTTCTAAAATTCTAGGAGACTAGGTTTTGGCCATTTTAAATACTAAATAATTCCAGGTTTGGACTAAAAATCTTAGAACCATTTTTATTAATTACTAGGGAAATTTATGAGTCCAACAAAATTAGTCTCATATTTTTATCATTTTTCTATAATTTTCTATGGATTTCCTAAGTCTGGCAGAAAAAGAAAAAGGAAAAAGGTGAATAGTGACGGGCTGAAACGAGCCCAAGCCGGCCCACGTACAGGCGGAAGCGCGCCCCCGCGCGCCCGCGGTTTCAGTTTTGCACAAAGGTCCTTGCTGATTTGAAGAACCCATAAAGAGTCCGCAGTACTATTTCCCTATGCCACTGACAATCGCACTGAGACCCTTCTCTTTATTTTTCTTTACAACGTCGTGTCCACGACGGTGGGCGGCGACAAGCCAGGCTCCGGCGAGCTTGTACTTGCCAGAATACGCAACGGCTAGTCCTTTCCTTTGCTGGACACCAATTTCTACCCCAAACGACCATTTCCCCTCACTCAATTGCAAGGTTCTAGCTCACAATCGCTCTGTCCACGGCAATGGCGCAAACCGAGGATAATCTGAAGTGTTCCCGGTGATCTAGCGTGATCTAACTCAATTGAATGGGTCGAGGAGTATCAAGAGTACACAAGAGTATTGAAACAAGAGTTAGGAAGGCATGATCGGACCTGTGGAGAGCTGGCCATGGGAGCTCACACACGCGGCGTTTTTGACCGATTTGGGGGAAATCCCAAATGAGAGCTCTCTGGCAGATAATTCGAGACACGAGTGGGTGCGCTAGATGCTTAACTACCTACTGGAGCTAATGGCATGCTCAATTTATAGGATCCGGGGGTGGTGGCTCATGAATTTGGATTGGCGCGCTGGCGGCCGGAGAGAGGGAAGAGCACTGGTGCAAAGGATTCATGGCATTCACCGTGGTAAGTTCTTGGGCGACCGATGGGCTGTGTATTGTGATCAATTGCGACGTGGTAAGATGGCCGATGGTGTGTCATGACCGTGAGGAATGGCGGTACGACAGTGATGGTCGCACGACCACGTCGTCGGTAACCGGATAAGCAACAGAGCGTCCACTGTGCTTCAAGTTCATCCACGGCGAGATCTTTTTACCCGGGGATTGTTATCTGCGTTTAACGGAGCGTGAATCGTGGCACTGGCACGAATTCGAGCGCAAGGTCACCGGCGGCGAGGGGGGCTGAACCTGAGATATTTCTGCAGGCACTGTACCATCGAGGTCCTTATTAGAGCGCCTGATAGAGAGAATTGCAGTGCCCAGATCTCAGATTTTTGTGTGAGAACTTGTTAATCTACCTGTAACAAAGTTGTAGCTCTATAAACCAGATACAATTCTGCTATAAAAATCTTTCTCATTTGCTTATTCCCTTGAGCTAGAATTGAGTCCAAAGTTCGCCAGAACTCACTATCAGTTAATATTCAGTCGCAGGGTGGTCTGACAGCCAGACTTCAAACCTATTTATCTCCCATTTATGTGCAACGCTAGTGCTTGGGCACTTAATCAAATTTGTTCTCCATACATAGCTCTACAAATTTGCTATACTAACCAAGGGCAAAATCCTTAAGAATCCAGAGATGTAGAGCTCCAAAGTCAGCCCCATTCAACTGATTTTGGACTTTGGCATATGAGAGGCATAGGGTGCCTTTTTGCAAATAGGCCCAAATCCCATAATTTGACTTGAAAATCCTCAAATGTGTGAAACATATAATTTGTAGTGCTCTAATACTTTGGTTTTTGCACTTGGGTCCAAAAGTGCACAAAATTTACACTTAGCCCCCTAGGGTTCTAATTTAGGGTTTTCCAGGGGTCTTTTCAGGGTTTTTAGCACTTTAGGGTTTTAGTGTCACTAAAGTCCTTCAAATGTGATATTTTATGATCATGTCTCATGTCTTTTGAGGTTTTCACATATTTGGGCTTCACTTATATCCATAAGCCTGATTTGAGATTAAGCACTTTATCCTAGGGTTAACCACACATCAAGTCACTTCAGTACAACTGTTTTGAAATTTTTACCTAGTGAATGCAATCTAGGTGTGACAAACACATGATATGCCAATGCTCATGATGTTATGCTCAAGTTTTAGTGATAGTAACACCAGGGGTGTTACACGAATTACAATAACTTAATTTACATTCATTCTATATAGAGAGAGAGTATTATTATTACAAAACTAGAGTACTATGAGTGCATAAAGTATTATTATTACAGACCTGAGAGACAAAACACACTCCCGCATAAAAGTATATTGTTTTTAAAGTGGGAGGCCAACATCCTCCCGCGACTTCACTGCTAGGGCTCTTCCTTACACCATCTTTGAACAAAAACTGCAAAACTCTGTTGTCTCCTCACCTACAACAACAAGGGTTTGAAAACCCTGAGTACGGAGTGTACTTTAGCAAGTCTTACCCGTCAAAAGAAAAGACTCTCAAGGATATGCTAGCTTGAGTGAGTCAAGGTAAGGCTATTCAAGAATCAAAGACTTTATTTGCAGAAATGATACTAATAGTGGATCCTTAAAATCCAATTTTATTATCAAGTTAAGTCATTACCTGTGACTAGATTTCTTTCTACCCTAGCTCAAGCACTTGATCTGCACTAGCCATCTTTTATCAACCCTTTCAGTTCACGGGGATGCTACGTGTAAGTCAGTGACCAAGTCTTCATGTCCGAGAAGTAATGGGGATCCGAATCGATTAATACTCAGCTGAGGATCTCCAATCACACGACATATGTAGCACTTAACCCTTGCATATGTCAACTCGCCACCGGGTTTCTTAAGACCAGACCGGGTTCACGCCAACCGAGAGCACAGATACACCATCGTCCAGCCTCTTGCCATGGAGGGTACACTCTACTCTCACCATCTCTCCACTCCCATTGCATGTTGGCCTTTCTGTTATTAGTCTGCCCGAGGCAAAGCTTACCCATGATGAGGCATGTGACCAGTTAAAGGGTCCTCAGTCAGTAGGCCCACATCGACACGGTCCTTAATTGACTCAGATGGAGACACTACACCGAGACTCTCTTCTCGTGCAAGTCACCCGCTCGGTCTCAGCTTTATCATTTCACGGCCATGATGGATCCGCCTGGTACCTAGCAGAGGTACATCTTGTCTGATGTTGAACCCATCTCGACCATGATGGATCCGCCATCAAGTTTTATTTTTGAAAACATCCCATTCCATCTGAAGCATCATCTTTTGTTAAAACCAAATCATTTTTGTTTTCTAGAGCAATACTAAGCATCAGAAAACTTTTTAACAAAACAGGTATTCAAGGAAGGGGAAGTAATTCTAAGGAAATAAATGTAGCAATTGGCTTAACACCCAACTCTTATCACCTAATGCATCATTCAAGTGATAAAGAGTTTAAAATCACAAGGAAAGGTAAATGCACCGGGGCATGCCTTGTGTTGTAGGGGATTTGGGATCTGTTCCACAGATATCAAAATAAAAATAGTTCTCGGCAGGTGGATTCTCAGTTGGTGTTGTAGTCTCTTCTTCTTCAACACTTATTTCTTCTTCGTTTTCTATACATAACCATACATATACATGAATGTTCATGTGATGCTATGAATATGCAATTATAATAAAGACACATCAAGTTGTATCTTGAATACAACTTTCCTTCACGGTACACCTGGATAACTAGGGTTTTCTGAGTTAACATCCTAGTAGGGTTAAGCAGTTTTATCCTACGAAGCTAGGGTTTTGGGGTTTTGGGATCAAACAATGTCCAAAACATGTCAAACTTCACTCAAGAAATCCAATTATTAAAGTAAGCTTATACAAAAAATTTTATGATTTTTGGAGTTATCAAATAATTTCTAAAATTCTAGAAGACTAGGTTTAGACCTTCTTAAATACTAAATAATTCATGGTTGGGGCTAAAAATCTTGGAACTATTTTTATTAATTACTAGAGGAATTTAGGAGTCTAGTAAAATTGGTCTCATATTTTTAGCATTTTTCTAGAATTTTCTACAAATTCCTTAAGTCTAGCAGAAAAAGAAAAGGAAAAATGGTGAATAGTGGTGGGCTGAAACAGGCCCAAGTCGACCCATGGACAGGAAAACGCGCCCGCACGCGCGCCCGCGGTGTCCACTTTGCGCAGAGAACCTCGACCCTTCAAACAAATAATAAAGAATCCTGCACACCATTCACATGTGTCTTTGACAATTGCACCGAGGCCCCTACACTTCTATTTCTTTGCAGTGCCAAGTCCATGACGGTGGACGGCGATGAGCGTGTCTCCAGCGAACTCGTACCAGCCAGGATACTCAATGACTGGCGCTCTAGCATGGCTGACACCTAATTCCACCCTTGGCGACACTAATCCCTCAACTAATTACACAATTCTGGGTCAGAAACTCTCTGTCCACGATAATGGCGAAAACCAAGAACAATCCGACGTGTTCTTGGTGATACAGGGTAGTCTAGTTCAATTAAAGGGGTCTACGAGTAGCAGGGGACTCAGGGGGGGCTAGAACATCAAGCAAAGAAGCTTGAACTGACCTGCAGAGGGCTGGCCACGGGGGGTGTTCACGGTGGCGCAGAAACCCGATTTGGGGGGAATTCCAAATTAAAGCTCGGTGGTGGACGATCTGAGGCATGAGCGGGTGCTATGGCTTTGTGACAACCTAACGGAGCTAGCGGCACCCTCAATTTATAGTGTCCGAGAGCGGTGGCAGCTAATTTTGAGAAGGCGCGCTGGCGGCCAGAGAGAGGGGAAGTCACTGGCGCAAATGTTAACGTGGCTTTCACCGTGGCAAGGCCTTCGGCGACGGACAGACTTGCAACATAGGTTCACTGCGACATGCTAAGCTTCCAAGATGCGTGGTGCACGTTCGATAAGCGGCTAACGCTGGTGAGGATCATCCCGGTCGGCCGCAGACCAAGTGGGTACGACGAACTTAACAGTGACCGGGTCTAACCCTATCCGGTGCCAAGATCTTTACTCTGCCACGATTATCTCCTCGCCAAAGAGCACGAATCGTAGCACCAGCGTGAATCACAGCGTGAGGGTCACCGACAGCGAGGGTGATGTATCTGAAGATCTTTTTCGGATCACTGTATAATGGGAAACCCCATTCAGAGTGTCTGACAGAGCAATATGCTAGGCTTTGATGTCTGATTTCTATGTGGTAACTTGTCAATCCCTCTGTAGTAAAGTTCTTGTTCTATAATCCAGCTACAATTTGACTATAGGAACCCTGGCCATTTACTTACTGGATTAAACTCAAATCCACTCCAAAGTTCTTCAATGTTCACTATCAGCCACATTTCAGTGTTCTGACTCGACTGACACCCAAACTTTGAGTCCATTTTACTCCAAATTTTGTACAACATCAAGGCTTAGTCACTTAAGCAAAGTTGTACTCCTATCATACCTCTTCAAATTTGATGTGTTGACCTAGGGCAAAATCCTCAATAATTTTGAGATATAGAGCTCCAAAGTTGACCCCATTCACTGAAATTCAGACTTAAGCATATAGGGTTCATGGGGTACTTTTTGCAAATAAGTCCAAATTCCACTATTTAACTTGCAAATTCACAAATGTGAAAGACACATGATTTGTGGTATTCTATCACTTTGGTATTTGCACTTTGATCCAAAAGTGCACAAAATTTACATCTACCCCCCTAGGGTTTCAATTAGGGTTTCTAGGGTTTGTTTTTAGGCTTGTAGGCACATTAGGGTTTTGGTGCCACTAAAGCCCATCAACTTTTGATATCTTGTAAATATTTCTAATGATTCTTGAGATCTTTACCTATTTGGGCTTCACTTTTCTCCATAAGCCCAAACTCAGGGTTAAGTACCCTACTCTAGGTTAAGCACTCTTCAAGCCACATCATCACAACTTGGTTGAAATTTTTACCTAGTGAATGCATTCTAGGTGTAACATGCAACATGAAATGTCAATGCACATTATGTTATGCTCAAGTTTTAGTGCCAGTAACACCAAGGGTGTTACATCCTTTCCCCCATAAAAGAATCTCGTCCCGAGATTTAAGGTCCTAGGGCAAGTAATGGAAAAGGAAACACATCACATCTTTATTTCCTTATTTGTCTTACAGGGCAGGGGTGGTATGGGGTTTATTTCTCCTTTACAATCAATGTACATATCTTACAAGTTACATGAAGCTAAAAACCTAGGAAAATTCTTTTCCAAGAAGTCTTGAGTCTCTTAGGTAGTTTCATCTTCCGTATGTTGGTTCCATTGTACCTTGAAAAATTTAAGAGTCCGTTTTCGGGTGATCCTGTCCTTCTGATCCAAAACTCGAATGGGATGTTCTGAATAAGTTAAGTCTGGTTCTAAGACAACATCCACTATTTCAATGGTTTGATCCGGAACCCGAAGACACTTCTTCAATTGAGATATATGGAACACATTATGCACTGCTGACAATGTTTCTGGTAGTTGAAGTCGATATGCCACTGGTCCACATTGTTCAAGAATTGGAAACGGGCCAATGTATCGGGGTGCTAACTTTCCTCTTACCCCAAAACGATTCACACCCTTCATTGGTGATACTTTCAGGTACACATAATCTTTGACTTGAAAGAACAAGGGTCGGCGTCGTTTGTCTGCATAACTTTTCTACCGAGCTTGAGCTTCTTTCAAGTGGTGCCTTATCCATTGAACCTTGGCTTCTATTTCTTTGACTAAATCAGGCCTGAAATACCATCGTTCCCTAGGTTCAGACCAATTTAAGGGTGTCCAACATCGTCACCCATACAGTGCTTCAAATGGTGCCATCTTGATGCTCTCTTGATAGCTGTTATTATAAGAAAATTCTGCCAAGGGCAGACATTCATCCCATTTTTGGAAAACTCCAGGATACATGCCTGCAACATGTCTTCTAGTATTTGATTTACTCTCTCAATTTGTCCACTTGTTTGAGGATGATAGGCCGAACTGTGGAGCAGCTTAGTACCTAGAGATTTGTGGAGTTCTTCCTAGAATTTGAATACAAATTGTGGTCTGCGGTCCGACACAATCGTTTTTGGAACCCTGTGCAAACTGAGAATACGAGCAATATATAACTGGGCATAGACAGCAACTGGGTGATCTGTCTTGACGGGCAAAAAATGGGCTATCTTGGTAAGACGATCAACTATGACCCAGATAGAATCAAACCCTTTTGCTATCCTGGGTAATCCCACAATGAAGTCCATGCTAACGTCCTCCCATTTCCAAGTTGGGATGGGCAAAGATTGCAGTGGTCCAGCAGTCTTCATATGTATTGCTTTGACACGCCTGCACGTATCACATCTTGCCACATAGCGTGCAATCTCAATTTTTATTTTTGTCCACCAATAGTGTTGCATTAAGTCTTGATACATCTTAGTACTTCCCGGATGAATGGAATATCGACTAAGATGAGCTTCATCCAAAATTTGTTGGCGGACTTCCGCTTCCTTAGGCACAACTCTGCGATCATTAAACCATATTATCCCTTGATCATCCTTTCTAAAGCAATTAGCTTTACCGACTTCTATTTTCTCATGAATGTGTTTCATACCCTTGTCACTTCTTTGGGCATCGATAATCTTTTGCAGAAGAACTGACTCAAGCTTCAATTGGGTCAAAGTTCCATGTTGTATCATTTCCAGGTTTAACTTTTCCATTTCTTGACATAGTGTGGTGTCAGGGGTTCTTACTGTAAGACAATGGCATGAAGCCTTACGACTTAGGGCATCTGCCACCACATTGGCTTTTCCTGGGTGATAGTGGATTTCCAAATCGTAATCTTTAATCAGCTCAAGCCATCTTCTCTGCCTCATGTTTAGTTCTGACTGGGTAAAAATATACTTAAGACTTTTATGATCTGTATACAAATGGCAGGTATTTCCCAGTAGATAATGACGCCATATCTTGAGGGCATGAACAACTGCAGCTAACTCCAAGTCATGAGTTGGATAGTGCTCCTCATGCCGGCGTAGTTGTCTTGAAGCATAAGCTATAACTCGGCCCTCTTGCATTAGGACACATCCGAGTCCACTACCTTATGTGTCACAATACACATCAAAAGGTTTTTCAATGTCCGGTTGAGCCAATACCGGAGCAGTGGTCAATAACACCTTCAGCTGCTCGAAGGCCTCATTGCATTTTGAGGACCAGTCAAACTTGGTATCATTCTTCAATAAACCAGTAATAGGTTTAACAATCTTGGAGAAATCCAGAATAAACCTACGGTAATATCCAGCCAGTCCATGGAAACTTCGAACTTGATGTACTGTAGTGGGCGGCTTCCATTCTAGAATATCCTTGACTTTGCTAGGATCAACCGCAATTTCTTTTACAGACAATACATGTCCCAGAAACTGGATTTCTCCCAACCAAAACACGCATTTGCTGAATTTAGCATACAATTGGTGTTCCCTTAAGTGCGTCAGCACAATACGTAAGTGCTTAGCATGCTCCTTTTAATTTTTAGAATAAATCAGGATATCATCAATGAAGACCACCACAAATTTATCCAACTCAGGCATAAACACCGAGTTCATTAAATACGTGAAGTGGGTTGGAGCAATTATCAATCCGAAGGACATAACCAAATATTCAAATAATCCATACCGCATAGTGTCGGGGACCATAATTAGGGGTACCCTCAAGACGCCTAATTCTCAGCTGGTAACCCCCATCAGCATAAAGCTGCAGAGGCCTGATGGGTTTGATTAAGTCAGGGGTCAGTCCATACGAGCAACTCGATCACGCCACGCCCGAGCCTAGCCTCGGGCAAGGGCAGCCGACCCTGAGATGTTTCCGTCTCGCCCGAGGCCTCCTCTTTCACGGCAGACGCATCTCCGGCTCGCCCGAGGCCTTGCCTTCGATAAGAAGTAACCCTGACTAAATCACCGCGCCGACCGACCAAGTCACTGGGGCCTTTAACGCAAAGAGTAAGACTGACGGGCAGCCAGGCTTGGCCGAAAGCGCCAGAGGAAACTCCGCTCCGCCCGACCCAGGGCTCGGACTCGGGCAAAGGCCCCGGAAGACAGGCGAACTCCGCTCCGCCCGACCCAGGGCTCGGACTCGGGCTAAGGCCCCGGAAGACGGCGAACTCCGCTCCGCCCGACCCAGGGCTCGGACTCGGGCTAAGGCCCCGGAAGACGGCGAACTCCGCTCCGCCCGACCCAGGGCTCGGACTCGGGCTAAGGCCCCAGAAGACGGCGAACTCCGCTCCGCCCGACCCAGGGCTCGGACTCGGGCTAAGGCCCCAGAAGACGATGAACTCCGCTTCGCCCGACCCAGGGCTCGGACTCCACCCCGACCTCTGCCGAGCGACCTCCGCCTCGCCCGACCCAGGGGCTCGGGCTCGGCCTCGGCCTCGACCATGCAGGACAGACTCGACCTCGGCTTCGGAGGAGCCCCCACGTCGCCCGACCTAGGGCACGAGTCCGCCACGTCGACAGGAAGCGCCATCATCACCCTACCCCGAGACGACTCGGGCCGCAGAGAACAGGACCGACGTCCCATCTGGCTAGCTCCGCCAGATAGGCAATGATGGCGCCCCACTGGACCCATGACGACGGCGGTCCTCAGCTCCCTTACGAAAGCAGGGGGACGTCAGCAAGGGCCCAACCACTCTGACAGCTGTCCCTCCGCCCGGCTCCATTGCTTCTCCGACAGCCATGACGCCGCACTAGCTGGGTGCCAAGATCTCTCCGGCTGCCACCTTGGCATGTACTTAGGGTACTAGCTCTCCCCCGCTAGACACGTAGCACCTTGCTACACCCCCATTTGTACACCTGGATCCTCTCCTTACGCCTATAAAAGGAAGGACCAGGGCCTTCTTAGAGAAGGTTGGCCTCGCGGGAACGAAGGGCAGGGGCAGGCGCTCTCTCGGGGCCGCTCGCTCCCCTCACCCGCGCGGACGCTTGTAACCCCCTACTGCAAGCGCACCCGACCTGGGCGCGGGACGAACACAAAGGCCGCGGGATTCTCCGACTCCCTCACGACCCGGCTCCGGCCACCTCGCTCTCTCCCCCCTTCGCGCTCGCCCACGCGCTCGACCCATCTGGGCTGGGGCACGCGGCACACTCACTCGTCGGCTCGGGGACCCCCCGGTCTCGGAACGCCGACAGTTGGCGCGCCAGGTAGGGGCACGCTGCGTGTTGACGAGTAGTTTCCCGTCAAGCTCCAGATGGGCAGTCTCCAACGACCTCTTCAACCCGGGACGGTGCTCCGTTTCGGGAGTCTCGAGTTCATGTCTTTCGACGGCAGCTACGACACGATACTCCTTCCACCGCCGCACGACAGCGACAACGGTGGCGGACAGCCCGCCCACCGGCGGCGGAATCGACGACGTCTTTCCCGCGTAGGGGAAGGACAACTTTCGAGCTCACCCCATCCTCTCCCTCGCCATCGGAGGAGGAGGCGGGGCAACCAAGGCCGAGCGGGAGGCTGCGCTCAGTCGACTGTCGAGCAAATCGACATCCCCAGCGCCCCAACGGAGGACGCGTCGGGCATCACCCACGCGTTTGAGGCGAAGGCGAGCGCCGTCCCCCCACGACACGCCGATCCCGAGCAAGTGGACGACGCCAGCGCGCTCACGGAGGGCCTGCAGGACGTCGCCCTCGCACCTAGGACAACAGCGCGATCAGCCCCCGACGTGACCTCGTCGCTCCTCGTCGACCAAAAGGTACCGGCTGATTCCCATCCTTCGTCATTTCGACTCGGCCTCAACCCGCCTGGCGACCTCGCTTTGGCGGGCGCTCACGTTGAGGCGAGTGCAACCTCTCTGGGGTTTCGTGTGCGGTCGCCTTGGGACCGATTGACGGGTGTCTCGACCTACGGACCCTCTGGGTCCGAGGAAGATGACGACCCCAGCATCTGCTGGGATTTCTCTGGATCTGGCAACCCCAGTGCCATGCGGGACTTCATGACCGCATGCAACTACTGCCTCTCTGACTGTTCCGACGGCAGCCGCAGCCTTGACGACAAGGACTGCGGCCCGAGCCGCGAATGTTTCCACGTCGAGCTAGGGGATCCCTCCGGAGGCAGCTGTCTCGGCATGCCGGAGGATGGTGATCCCCCTAGGCCAGCGCCTCGCGCCGACATCCCGCGGGAGCTAGCTGTGGTCCCCGTTCCGGCGGGGGGTCACGACCCACAGCTCGAGCAAGTCCGCGGGGCGTAGGCCGGGCTCGATGAGGGAGCAGGAGCGCTCGAGGCAATCCGCCGGAACGTCGGGCAGGTATGGGCGAGCCAGCCCCCGGCCGGAGAAATACGTCACCTGCCCCAAGGTCTCCAGCACCGCATCGCCAACGATGCCAGGGACAGACCGCCACCCGCATCCGGCGGAACCGGTCAGGACCTGGCAGCCGCGGCGATGCTCCTCCGCGCGATGCCGGAGTCATCAACCACCGAGGGTCGGCGAATCCAGGGAGAGCTCAAGCATCTCCTGGAAGGCGCTGCGGCCCGGCGGGCCGAGAGCTCTGCCTCCCAAAGGCAGAGGTACCCCTCGGAACCTCGTGCCGCGACTTCCCGACTCATGCGGGAAGCCTCGGTCTACACCGGGCGCACGCGCAATACCGCGCCTGCGGCCCCGGGCCACCTCGGTGACGAGCACCCTCATCGCGACCGTCGTGCCCGCCTCGACGAAAGGGTGCGCCGAGGTTATCACCCCAGGCGTGGGGGACGCTACGACAGCGGGGAGGATCGGAGTCCCTCGCCCAAACCACCCGGTCCGCAGGTCTTCAGCCGGGCCATTCGGTGGGCGCCGTTTCCGCCCCGATTCCGACCCCCGACTACTATCACAAAGTACTCGGGGGAAACGAGACCGGAATTGTGGCTTGCGGACTACCGCCTGGCCTGTCAACTGGGTGGGACGGGCGACGACAACCTCATTATCCGCAACCTCCCCCTGTTCCTCTCCGACACCGCTCGCGCTTGGTTGGAGCACCTGCCTCCGGGGCAGATTTCCAACTGGGAGGATCTGGTCCAGGCTTTCGCCGGCAACTTCCAGGGCACGTACGTGCGCCCTGGGAATTCCTGGGACCTCCGAAGCTGCCGGCAACAGCCGGGAGAGTCCCTTCGGGACTACATCCGGCGATTCTCGAAGCAGCGCACCGAGCTGCCCAACATCACCGACTCCGATGTCATCGGCGCGTTCCTTGCCGGCACCACCTGCCGTGACCTGGTGAGCAAGTTGGGTCGCAAGACCCCCACCAGGGCGAGCGAGCTGATGGACATCGCCACCAAGTTCGCCTCTGGTCAGGAGGCGGTCGAGGCCATCTTCCGAAAGGACAAGCAGCCCCAGGGCCGCCCGTCGGAAGATGCTCCCGAGGCGTCTACTCCGCTCGGCGCCAAGAAGAAAGGCAGGAGGAAGTCGCAAGCGAAACGCGACGCCGCCAGCACGGACCTTATCGCCGCCGCCGAGTACAAGAACCCTCGGAAGCCCCCCGGAGGCGCCAACCTCTTCGACAAGGCACTCAAGGAGGCGTGCCCCTACCATCAGGGGCCCGTCAAGCACACCCTCGAGGAGTGCGTCATGCTTCGGCGCCACTTCCACCGGGCCGGGCCACCCGCAGAGGGTGACAGGGCCCGCGACGACGGCAAAAAGGAAGATCACCAAGCAGGAGAGTTCCCCGGGGTCCGCGACTGCTTCATGATCTACGGAGGGCATGCGGCGAATGCCTCGGCTCGGCATCGTAAGCAGGAGCGTCGGGAGGTCTGCTCGGTGAAGGTGGCGGCGCCAGTCTACCTAGACTGGTCCGACAAGCCCATCACCTTCGACCAGGATGACCACCCTGACCACGTGCCGAGCCCAGGGAAGTACCCGCTCGTCGTCGATCCCGTCATCGGCGACGTCAGGCTCACCAAGGTCCTGATGGATGGGGGCAGCTGCCTCAACATCATCTACGCTGAGACCCTCAGGCTCCTGCGCGTCGATCTGTCATCCGTCCGAGCAGGCACTGCGCCCTTCCACGGGATCATTCCCGGGAAGCGCGTCCAGCCCCTCGGACAGCTCGACCTTCCTGTCTGCTTCGGAACACCCTCCAACTTCCGAAGGGAGACTTTGACGTTCGAGGTGGTCGGGTTCCGAGGGACCTACCACGCAGTGTTGGGAAGGCCATGCTACGCGAAGTTCATGGCCATCCCCAACTACACCTACCTGAAGCTCAAGATGCCGGGCCCCAACGGGGTCATCACCGTCGGCCCCACGTACAAACACGCATTCGAATGCGATGGGGAGTGCGTGGAGTACGCCGAGGCCCTCGCCGAGTCCGAGGCCCTCATTGCCGACCTGGAAAGCCTCTCCCGAGAGGTGCCAGACGTGAAGCGACATGCCGGCAACTTCGAGCCAGCGGAGACGGTTAAGGCCGTCCCTCTCGACCCCAGTGGCGACACCTCCAAGCAGATCCGGATCAGTTCCGGGCTCGACCCCAAATAGGAAGCAGTACTCGTCGACTTTCCCCGCGCAAACGCCGACATTTTTGCGTGGGGTCGCTCGGACATGCCCGGCATACCGAGGGATGTCACCGAGCACTCGCCGGATATTCGGGCAAGAGCCCGACTCGTCAAAACGGCCTCTGCACGGACGACGCCCGAGGGCTGCGCCCTTCCCCCACTCACATACGAGAATCAGTCATCAAGGAAGGGTCGGCCTCGCCCCGGCGGAGCCCGACCCTCCCTCGGGGGCTAAAAAGGGGGAACCCCTCTCGTCGAGTTTGGATGCACCTCTCCGCGTCAAAGAAATTCTTTTTTCGATCAAGAAGGGGTTTTTGCGTTCTCCCGGATGCGTCAGAAGCAGGGTCCCGAGGAGCGAACTTGGGTACAAATAAGTGGCGAGACCGACTGGGCCGAGGAACACCTATGCCTCCGGGCTAGGAACACCTCACTCATCGCCTGCCACGAAAAAGGACCCAGCTCGGGAAATCACCCTGTTGTTGACAAGTCGGGCCGGGCGCGCAAACTGAAACAGAAAGGAGTATGACTTCACGCAAGAAAAATAAAGTGTCCAGGCCCCGGCGGCCGCGGCAGGGCGTACATCCAACAGAAATTGCCCCAGCAAAAGTCAGGCGTCGCCTTGGGAAGGCGCCGCGCCCTCAGTTCCACCCCCGCCGTCGGCGAGGTCCATCTCCGCTTCCGGCGGCGGCACAGGAGGAAGAATCTCCGCCTCGAAGATGGTCGCCAGCGCCGCGCTCGGACCCGCAGCGACCGCATCGAGCCGCTGAACTTCTACCAGGGCGGCCTCGTCTTCGTCAGGAAGGCAATATCCCTCACTGACCCGCTCCAGGTCCACGACGTAATGGGAAGCGAGCACGGCGAAGGCCCGCCTGACGCCGTGGTGTAACGCCCTGCGGACTTTACCGCGTGCGTAATCACCTAGGGCTTGAAGGCGGCTTTGGGGGGAGCTTCCTGAAGGGACGTCGCCGGGACCAAGGGTCCGATAGACATCCGAGACAGCCTCGGACATGGCCGCGAGATCGGCCTCCCTCTGCTCAGCAGCCCCAGCGAGCGCCTCGGCGAGCGCTTTGGCAGACTCGTCGAGGGCAGACTCGAGCTCTGCGAACATCCAGAAGAAAGACCTCAAATACAAGCGGAAGAAACGGACAAGAACGGGAACCGAGGACGGTCGAGGCATACCTCCGGCTCGGACACGCTGCTCCGAGGCCGCGACTTGGGCTGCGGCCAGATCGGCCGCGAGGGTCTTGGCCCGGCTTTCGGCCTCGGCAGCCTGGCCCCGAGATTGGTCCCGCTCCTCGGCAACCTGGACGAGCTCCGACCGCTGCCTTAGCGCCTCTGTGTGCGCCGCCGCCGCCTCGGCCCTCAGGTCAGCACAGAGCAACTGGAGGTCCGCTATCTTGGCGTCCTGCTGAGAAAGGCGCGAGGTAGCCCCGGCGAGCGAAGTCCTCAGGGACCGCAGCGAGCCCCAGACGTCGACCTCGCGGCGGATGAACGACGACTTGGCGGCGCTCCGGTCCGTCAGATCCTGGAAAGGAAGACAAGGCATCACGGCGAACGCCTCGCTCGCAGAAGGGAGAAGGTATGCCTGAAACCATTACCTGGAGGATTTTGGGGACGTCCCCGCAGAGAACCTCCAGCGACGATCGGAGCGACCCCACCGCTGCTTCCGCACGATTGCGGAGCTCGTCCCAGGACCGGTCCTCCTGTTCGTCGTCAAGAACGAAGATAGGGTCCGGAGCCTCGCGGGTCCGGAATCGGAGCAACTGGCCCCGGGCCTCGGGGCTCCGCCGCACAGCGACAAGGCTGCTGCCCGCCTGGATGAACTGCGCGTCCATGCCCACCTCTTCTGAAGCCCCGGGCGCCGACGCTGCGGCCGTCTCGACGCCGGCAGCAACCATATGCTCTCCGACTGGGGCGATGCCAACTGCGGTGGCGGCAGGCGCCGGCATGGCCGACACGGCAGGCGGGCTCGGGACCGCGTCGGCGCCGGCCGCCTCCCCGATCACGATGGCCGCCTCGGCAGAGGAGTCCACCTCGGGGACCTGCTCCCCCGGGACACGCGACGCCTGAGCCCCATGCGGCGGGGCGCCCTGAGAAAGGGTCGGCTGAGCGGCGGGGCCCGAGATGGCGCCAGCCGCCTGGACCGACGCCGTCTTAAGGGCCTTCCGGGGCGCCAGGTCGGTAGGGCCATGGCTCCGCTTGCTGGGAAAAAGAAGGAAGGGAAAATCACGGCCAAGATGTATGAATGAAGCGCCGGGACGGAGACATTCCAAGGTACTTACCCACTCCGGGCCATGATCCACTGTGCCTGGGGGGAGGTCTCTTGGCTCCCGCTCCCTGGAACCACCGCCGAGGTCCGCCTCGCCGATAGCCCTGGCACCGCCCTCGCCTTGGGTGCTCCTGACGCCCGGGAGGCGGACTGCCCAGGCGCCGCCATGGCAACCTGAGGACCGCTCCCCCGCGCTGCCGGCGCGGGGGACGGCTCTCGAGGGACGAACCCCTCGGCCCGGCTCCCTGGAGTCGCGTCAGCCCCTCCAGCCGAGGGGTCAAGTACCCTCTCGGGTTGCCCCCGCCCCTCAGGTCGGGGATCCGGCGTCTCGGCCCCAGGAACCGACGACATCGGCCCGCTCGGGGGCTGACTCGACAGCTCCCGGCCACACCCCAAGCTGGGGCTGAGGCCGAGACGGGCGGCCATGTCGTCCTCCTCCTCTTCATCGTCGTCGTCGTCGTCGTCGGATGTCTCCGGCGACAGCTCCCTGGGGAGTCCTTCCCTCTCCTGCTGACGACGGCGTTTCTCCAGGGCGTCCCGAGCCCGCCTCCGCCTGCGGGCCCGGGCCTTCTCCGCGTCCTTTTTCTTTTTCTCCTCCTCCGCGGCGACCCGCCGCGCTGCCCGACCCACCGCGTCCTCCGGGACCCTCGGTAAGGAGGGTTTGTGCCGCCCCACCTCCTAAAAAGGGGGGGAGAGGGAAAGAAACCCAATCGTGAGAACCGGGAACAACCCGGTATATGAGGAAGGAAGGAGCGAACACTCACCAGAGCGACGCACCCCTGGTCGGGGCGCATTCGAGGCTGGGAGAAGGCATGGGAGTCCGGCTTCCCCATCGCGGCCGACACCCGCCATTGGAGGGCGTCATGGGGAAGAGGATCAGGGGACATCCGTGACCCCTCCCAGTCGGCCTCCAGGGTCATCTCCCAAAGCGACAGCCGCCGTTCGGCCAGAGGGAGCACCCTCCGACGGTGGATGGCGGCGACCACACCCGCGGCGGTGAGTCCTCCCTCCCGCAACGCCTTCAGGGCCTGAAGAAGAGGTTCGAGGTTCTTCTGCCTCTCGTGTGGAGTCCCGTGGTGCCAGGCGTCGGGAGCGGCGGTGACAACCCGCTGAGAGAACGGCGGGAGCAACTCTCCGTCGTTCCGGAGGTAGAACCACCGGCGCCGCCAACCCTTGTTTGAGGATGCGAGGACGGCAGGGATATACTGCAACGACCGCGACTGCCTCAACAAAAGGGTGCAGCCGCCGGCCCGCACCGCTGCACGGACCTTCCTCTCCCCCGTCGGCGAGGCAAAAAGCTCGGCGAAGAAGAGATGGGTCCACAAATCCCAGTGGGGGGCGATCCCCAAATACCCCTCGCACACCGCCACGAAGATAGCGGCCTGCGCGATGGAGTTGGGGGTGAGGTTGTGCAACTCCACCCCGTAATGGAACAGGATGGCCCGCATAAAGCGGCTCGTCGGCACACCAAATCCCCGCTCATGGAAGGAGATGAAGCTCACAACGTACCCCGGCGGAGGGGATGGAGTGACTCCACCCGCGGGAGGAATCCATTCCGGCCGCTGCTCGTCGGTGAGGGGGCGGAGCAAACCCTCGCCGACGAGGTCCTCCAGATCACCCGCCGTCACCGTGGAGAAGGGCCACGGGTCGCGCGGCGGGATGATGGTCACCCGGTCAGCCATCGCCGAAGCAGAAAGGGTGGCGGCGCGAAGGACAGGGGAGGGCGGTTTTCTTTTCCCTGGCTGGATCTCTCAGACTGCGAAAAAGCCTAAGAGGGAGACAAGAAGCGGAGTCGAGAACCGTCACCGGGCCCTCTCCGGGGTATATAAAGACCCAGGTGAAGACGGTTCCAACGCACCGCCCGAACCGGACACGGGGTTCAAAAAACGCAAAGCAAAACAGCCGTTCCTCGAACGGCTCGCGCACGCAACGGCAGCCTCGCCGACCGCTCGCCCCGGCGCATTAACTCCGCGGCTCGACGGGCAGCACTTCTAGCGGAAGCAGCTGGCGACGTTTCGCCTTCGCCAAAACGGCCACACCAAAAAAGGTACGCCACGTCGTTCAAATTTCGTATCCCTTTTCCCTTTTCCTTCTTTCTCTATCTCTTGCAACAGGGACCAGGAAAGGGGATACCCCCAAAGGGATCCTTCCCCGTGAAGGAACTAGGCTCCGAGCCTCCTTACTAATCAGGGGTTCGAAGGCTGGCCCCCCGAAGGGTTCAACAGCCGCCTCAGATCGCGTGGGCCCGACACCCACTACTGGTCAGAGGTTCGAAGGTCGGCCCCCCGAAAGGTTCCACGACCGCCTCAGGCTACTCGGGCTCCGCGCCCATTACTGATCAGGGGTTCGAAGGCTGGCCCCCCGAAGGGTTCACAGTCGCCTCAGACACCGAGCGAGGGATGACCAGGGGTACGTTCGATACATAACCAAGGCTCGGGCTGCGCTCCCGAGGTACCCTAGGACATTTCCGAGACCAGCGGGAACGACTCTGTAACGGAATCCCATCGGAGGGAGGCAACGAGCCCTCGGACCCCGTCGCCAGGGGACCGGGTCCGGCAGATCACCCGCAGGTACTTTTGGGCGTGCCTCCGGGCCCCTAGCCGACCCCCAACGAACGGGGCACGGACGTCCACTCGGATTACCCGATTGCAGCTCACCGGAGACACCATGTTCGGTGCCCATCGAGGGTAACATGGCGCTCTCCCCCCTCCTCCTTGCGGAAAGGCGACGTAGGGGCGTATGTAAAAAAGCCGAGTCTGTCCCTGATCGTCCTCCTCGCTCTGTGCGGAGGCTCGGGGGCTGCTCTCGCAAACCCGGCTCCGGCCGAACCGTTGACAGCGTCAACATACCAGCCCGAGAACTTGGGCCCCGACAGTGCACCCGGGCTACGGCCTGTTCGCATGAGGGAACCGCCAGACCAGCCGAAGCATTACGCAAGGCATTAAGACCTCGAAGGAGTGAAACCACTCTACCGAGGCCTCGGGGGCTACACCCGGCGGGTGCGCTCGCGCGCACCCACCGGAACAAAGTGCAACCGAGAAAGGCTGGTCCCCTTGCAAAAAAGTGCGACGAAAGCCTCCAAGCGAGTGTTAACACTCCCTTCGAGGCTTGGGGGCTACTGTTGGGGACCATAATTAGGGGTACCCTCAAGACGCCTAATTCTCAGCTGGTAACCCCCATCAGCATAAAGCTGCAGAGGCCTGATGGGTTTGATTAAGTCAGGGGTCAGTCCATACGAGCGACTCGATCACGCCACGCCCGAGCCTAGCCTCGGGCAAGGGCAGCCGACCCTGAGATGTTTCCGTCTCGCCCGAGGCCTCCTCTTTCACGGCAGACGCATCTCCGGCTCGCCCGAGGCCTTGCCTTCGATAAGAAGTAACCCTGACTAAATCACCGCGCCGACCGACCAAGTCACTGGGGCCTTTAACGCAAAGAGTAAGACTGACGGGCAGCCAGGCTTGGCCGAAAGCGCCAGAGGAAACTCCGCTCCGCCCGACCCAGGGCTCGGACTCGGGCAAAGGCCCCGGAAGACGGCGAACTCCGCTCCGCCCGACCCAGGGCTCGGACTCGGGCTAAGGCCCCGGAAGACGGCGAACTCCGCTCCGCCCGACCCAGGGCTCGGACTCGGGCTAAGGCCCCGGAAGACGGCGAACTCCGCTCCGCCCGACCCAGGGCTCGGACTCGGGCTAAGGCCCCAGAAGACGGCGAACTCCGCTCCGCCCGACCCAGGGCTCGGACTCGGGCTAAGGCCCCAGAAGACGATGAACTCCGCTTCGCCCGACCCAGGGCTCGGACTCCACCCCGACCTCTGCCGAGCGACCTCCGCCTCGCCCGACCCAGGGGCTCGGGCTCGGCCTCGGCCTCGGCCATGCAGGACAGACTCGACCTCGGCTTCGGAGGAGCCCCCACGTCGCCCGACCTAGGGCACGAGTCCGCCATGTCGACAGGAAGCGCCATCATCACCCTACCCCGAGACGACTCGGGCCGCAGAGAACAGGACCGACGTCCCATCTGGCTAGCTCCGCCAGATAGGCAATGATGGCGCCCCACTGGACCCATGACGACGGCGGTCCTCAGCTCCCTTACGAAAGCAGGGGACGTCAGCAAGGGCCCAACCACTCCGACAGCTGTCCCTCCGCTCGGCTCCATTGCTTCTCCGACAGCCACGATGCCGCACTAGCTGGGTGCCAAGATCTCTCCGGCTGCCACCTTGGCATGTACTTAGGGTACTAGCTCTCCCCCGCTAGACACGTAGCACCTTGCTACACCCCCATTTGTACACCTGGATCCTCTCCTTACGCCTATAAAAGGAAGGACCAGGGCCTTCTTAGAGAAGGTTGGCCTCGCGGGAACGAAGGGCAGGGGCAGGCGCTCTCTCGGGGCCGCTCGCTCCCCTCACCCGCGCGGACGCTTGTAACCCCCTACTGCAAGCGCACCCGACCTGGGCGCGGGACGAACACGAAGGCCGCGGGATTCTCCGACTCCCTCACGACCCGGCTCCGGCCACCTCGCTCTCTCCCCCCTTCGCGCTCGCCCACGCGCTCGACCCATCTGGGCTGGGGCACGCGGCACACTCACTCGTCGGCTCGGGGACCCCCCGGTCTCGGAACGCCGACACATAGTGAATGCGGTCTTGGGTATATCTTCGAGTCGAATACAGATCTGATGATAGCCTGACCTAAGGTCAATCTTGGAGAATACCTGAGCTCCAGTAAGTATCAAATAAGATATCGATTCGGGGAAGAGGGTACTTGTTCTTAATAGTGACCTCATTAAGGGGTCTGTAGTCCACACACATTCGTAATGTCTGATCCTTCTTCTTGATGAAAATTGCGGGACACCCCAAGGCGATGAACTAGGCCTAATGAATCCCTTTTGCAACAGGTCTTGTAATTGAATCTTGAGTTCCGCCAATTCATTAGGTGGCATTCGGTACGACCTTCTAGAAATAGGAGCTATATCGGGCTTCAGTTTAATCACAAATTCTACATCTCTTTCAGGAGGCAACCCAGGCAAATCTTCAGGGAAGACATCCAGAAATTCACACACCACCGGAATTTCTTATACGATAGCTTCATAGACTCGTCCCTATGGTTTGACTGGGACAGCTACAGGGATGGACAGTTGAATTTCTTCATGACCATGGCTCAATTTGATGGTCCTTGAGTCTGTATTAATGATAGCCTTATGCTAGGCTAACCAATTCATGCCTAGGATTACATCTATGTCTTGGCCTTTTAGAACAATCATGTTGGTAGGGAATTCCCTTCCGACCAATGTTACTGGTATATGGAAGACTATTTCCTTAGTAAATATTCGTCCCCCAGGTGAATGAATAATAAATCCTTCCCTTGATTTAGTGCAAGGAATGCATTGCTTTTCCACAAAATTCTTGCTTATGAAAGTATGTGAAGCACCAGAATCAAAGAGAATGACTGTTGGGTAATAGGCCACAAGAAACATACCCATCATTACTGGCTCACCTTCCGGTATAGTGGCCACTTGAGTATAATAAATTTGTCCTGACTTCTTGACATTTTTGCCCGTTGAATTATTAGCCATGTTCCCTTTGCCTTGGTTGGAGCTCCCAGAGTTCTGCTGAGTGTTGAATTTATTCTGCTTCGGGTATGGACAGTCCTTTATAAAGTGACCAAACTTTCCACAGTTGAAGCAGCCAGTAGAAGAACTAGGGAGAGCGGGGAAACGAGTACCAGGGGCACTCGGCTGATTTGTAGAAGTGAGAGCAGTGGTAGGACGAATGAAAACAGGCTGCTTGAACGGATAGGAGGGTGGGCGAGGCGAAGAATGATTCTAATTAAAAGGTCGGATCACCAACCTGGTTCGCTTCTCAGGTCCCTAATTAGACCTGTCACCTCCAAATCCCTTTGTTTTCCCATGGCTTGTATTCTTGGCTTCTACTGCCAGCGTCGTGCTGACAGCTCTGCTGTAAGTAAGGACCAGGCACGTGGCCATTTTCCTCTGAAGCCTGTCGTTGAGTCCCCTCATAAAACAATTCTTTTCTTCAGATCTATATTTACTTGGCCAATGGCATACTGAGATAGATGATTGAATTTGTTGAGATACTGCATTACAGTATCTCCCCCTTGTTTTAACCAGATGAATTCTTCATGTTTCATATGAAGCACTCCTTCAGGAACATAGTGCTCACAGAATGCTAACTTGAATTCTTCCCAGGTGATCTGATGTCTAGCCGGTTGGACTGCTACAAAATTCGCCAACCAAGTACTGGCAGGCCCTCTCAGTTGTTGAGCAGCGAACAAAGGCTTCTGCGTCTCTGTGCAGCGAATCAATCCGAACTTCTGCTCCATCACTCTTACCCACTCATCAGCTTCTAGAGGTTCTTTTGCTTTAATAAAGAGCGGGGGACGAGTCTTCGAGAATTCTAGATATGTAGTTTCATGTGGTCCTTGCGGAGGAGTCCTGCCTCTGTGCTATTGGAACTGATTACCCGCCATCTCGCGCAAGAAGCACATATTATCTGCAGTGGCATTGACCAAGGCAGCGATAGCGTTGGCCAAAGTTGGTGGTACTAGCGGCGGGTTAGGAGTATCTTCCCGACCACGGGAAGTCCCCGCACCGTCATGTGCGCGAGTCCGTGATGGGATCTGAGGCAAAGAAACATTTGGAAAAATATATCATGCCATCACACACCATCATATTACATTACCAAAATGTAATAATTATACAAACTCCAGCGTACAACTTGACTTCATTACTTATTTTACATAAGTATAATATCTAAACAATACTATTATAATCTTCGTCATCCTTTGCTGCTTCACTTCCTGCTGCGGGAGACCGTTCATCAGCAAGGTTCATGGAAGGAGGGGGCTTAAAAAGGTTCAACTCCCCCTCAGGTCCTTCGTTTGCTGTTCCTGAGGCTCGGGCTTCCATTGCAGCAGCATCGGAAGACATGTCCGGGTGCAGTCGAGCATACAATACATGGACTTCTTCATGTAAAGTATTACAGTACACTTGTAGGTTATCGAGGCCCACGCTAAGCTCATCCACACGAGCTCAAGCTTTTGCTTCACGGTGCAAAGCGATCGAACGCGAGTTAACGGCCCAATCAATGGCCGAATCCCGCTCTGAGATCTCAAACCGCAAGCGGCTGACTTCAGCTGACAATTCAGCTATATGCTGGTTGTCCTGCTCCCGTGCCCTGTAACTATGACATAGCTCTGACTAGAGTTGGTCCACCTTAGCTTCCAAGTCTCCAATTGGATCGTTGGAGCCACTACTACTCCCTTCATGTCTGGGGCTAGCTGATGGTGAGGCACGCTAAAAGGTCCAGTAGATTTGCGTGCAGTTTTCCTTGTACGTGCCATATCTCCATAAGAGTGGGAAATTTATTAGTATATTCTTAACATGATGCATGCATAATCTAATAATTATGGAATCAACCTTCGTTGATCCCCAACTTCCTATATATTGCACTCAGTTACCCAACTGGACAAGATAAAGGACTACCAGAAAGTGGTAAGGTAAGAATGAAAGAATATTTCAAAGTAAGTGTTTGAAAATTCTTTTGAAGTACTACATAATAACTGGAGAGATGGGTTCCGCTCTGATACCAGCTGTGACGGAACCTGCCAAGTTATTAGGCCCACCTACAGTTGTCCTTGTCCTACGGACCTTGGGCAACACTGTAAATGCACGTAATCACTCGACAAGTTTGGTATTGTATCCTCATTACCTCGCCCAAGAGCGTTTCACCCGTCACGCAGATATTACATCACATCGGAGGAAAGAATAGCGGAAGCGAATTAAATAACTTAATTTACATTCATTCAATATATAGAGAGAGTATTATTATTACAAAACCAGGGTACTATGAGTGCATAAAGTATTATTATTACAAACCTGGTTTTTGGAGTTATACAATGTCCAAAATATGTCAAACTTCACTCAAGAACTTCAATTATTAAAGTAAGATTATACAAAAAGCTTTATGATTTTTGGAGTTATCAAATAATTTCTAAAATTCCAGAAGACTAGGTTTTGGCCTTCTTAAATACTAAATAATTCATGGTTGGGGCTAAAAATCTTGGAACTATTTTATTAATTACTAGAGGAATTTAGGAGTCTAGTAAAAGTGGTCTCATATTTTTAGCATTTTTCTAGAGTTTTCTACAAATCCCTTAAGTATGGCAGAAAAAGAAAAGGAAAAATGGTGAATAGTGGTGGACTGAAACTGGCCCGAGTCGGCCCATGGACAGGAAAACGCGCCCGCGTGCGCCCGCGGTGTCCATTTTGCGCAGAGAACCTCGGCCTTTCAAACAACTAATAAAGAATCTTGCGCACTATTCACATGTGTCTCTGGCAATTGCACCGAGGCCCCTACACTTCTGTTTCTTCGCAGTGCCAAGTCCACGATGGTGGACGGTGACGAGCGTGTCTCCGGCGAACTCGTACCGGCCAGGATACTCAATGACCGTTGCTCTAGCGTGGCTGACCCCTAATTCGACCCTTGGTGACACTAATGCCTCAACTAATTACACAAATCTGGGTCGGAAACTCTCTATCCACGATAACGGCGAAAACCGAGAACAATCCAATGTGTTCTTGGTGATCCAGGGCAGTCTAGTTCAATTAAAGGGATCTACGAGTAGCAGGGGACTCAGGGGGGCTAGAACATCGAGCAAAGAAGCTTGAACTGACCCGCAGAGGGCTGGCCACGGTGGGGTGTTCACGGTGGCGCGAAAACTAGATTTGGGGGGAGTTCAAAATTAATGCTCGGTGGTGGACGATCTGAGGCACGAGCGGGTGCTATGGCTTTGTGACAACCTAACGGAGCTAGCGTCGCCCTCAATTTATAGTGTCCGAGAGTGGTGGCGGTTAATTTTGAGAAGGCACGCTAGCGACCGGAGAGAGGGGAAGTCACTGGCGCAAATGTTAACGTGGCTTTCACCGTGGCAAGGCCTCCAGCGATGGACTGACTTGCAACACAGGTTCATTGCGACGTGATAAGCTTCCAAGATGTGTGGCACATGATTGGTAAGCGGCTAACGCCGGTGAGGATCATCCCAGTCGGCTGTAGACCAAGTGGGTATGGCGAACTTAACAGTGACCGGGTCTGAGCCTATCCGGTGCTAAGATCTTTACTCTGCCACGATTATCTCCTCGTCAGAGAGCACAAATCGTAGCACCGGTGCGAATCACGACGCGAGGGTCACCGACGGTGAGGGTGATGTATCTGAAGATCTTTTTCGAGTCACTGTACAATGTGAAACCCCATTCAGAGTGTCTGACAAAGCAATTTGCTAGGCTTTGATCTCTGATTTCTATGTGGTAACTTGTCAATCCTTCTGTAGTAAAGTTCTTGTCCTATAATCCAGCTACAATTCTACTATAGGAACCCTAGCCATTTACTTACTAGATTAAGCTCAAATCCACTCCAAAGTTCTTCAATGTTCACTGTCAGCCACATTTCAGTGTTCTGACTCGACTGATAGCCAAACTTTGAGTCCATTTTACTCCAAATTTTGTACAACATCAAGGCTTAGTCACTTAAGCAAAGTTGTACTCCTATCATAGCTCTTCAAATTTGATGTGTTGACCTAGGGCAAAATCCTCAAGAATTTTGAGATATATAGCTCCAAAGTTGACCCCATTCACTGAAATTCAGACTTAAGCATATAGGGTTCATGGGGTACTTTTTGCAAATAAGTCCAAATTCCACTATTTAACTTGCAAATTCACAAATGTGAAAGACACATGATTTGTGGTGTTCTATCACTTTGGTATTTGCACTTTGATCCAAAAGTGCACAAAATTTACATCTACCCCCTAGGGTTTCAATTAGGGTTTCTAGGGTTTGTTTTTAGGGTTGTAGGTACATTAGGGTTTTAGTGCTACTAAAGCCCATCAACATTTGATATCTTGTAAATATTTCTAATGATTCTTGAGATCTCTACCTATTTGGGCTTCACTTTTCTCCATAAGCCCAAACTCAGGGTTAAGTACCCTACTCTAGGTTAAGCACTCTTCAAGCCACATCATCACAACTTGTTTGAAATTTTTACCTAGTGAATGCATTCTAGGTGTAACAAGCAACATGAAATGTCAATGCACATGATGTTATGCTCACGTTTTAGTGCCAGTAACACCTGGGGTGTTACAATTTGGCGGTGATGGAGTTGTAGCCTGGCCATACCGTGGAGTTCGGTACTTCGAGGATCTCCTCAGTCCATGTGCTGGAGATGCAGCGGCTTGGTTACTTTAGTGACGGCGTCGGGCGAGTTCCAGGTGCAGAGGAGATCCCCGAGCCGGAAGGCGAGTTGGTTGTTTTTGAGGCCTTTTTGTCACCGGTCTTCGCCTCCTGGCTCATCGCTTCGTGGCAGAGCTGTTGCGAAGGTTCGAAGTGCAAGTCCACCAGTTGACGCCTAACGCTGTCGTTGCACTGGCGAAGTATGTTTGGGGGGTTACTTCCTACGACGGGCAGCAGTCTGTGGAGGTCTTCGCCAAGAACTATTGCCTGCATTGGCAGAAAAGGAAAATAGGAAATAAGATTGCACAATTTGGATCGTGCACCTTCATGTCGAGGACTGGAAAGACTTCGACTGAAGTCATGGAGATAGTCCCTTGTGCTAAGAACAAGTGGGGCAACTGGTGGGATTTTTGGTTCTATGTGTCCCCTGGTGATGTCGAAGACCTGCGTGGCCTCCCTCTAGCCATTTTGTGCTCGCGCTGTTATGTGGTGTTCCCTCGATTCGAGGTGGCGAGGGAGGACGAGGACGAAGGGGCCCTTCAGTATGCCGCCCGCCTGAGTAGTGGGCATGAATTGGTCGAGGAATTTAGCGGCTATGGAGTGTGGCCCTTGGCACACGAATGGGTACTGGGCAAAGTGTGCCCCCATCGGATGCCGACCCTAGGCGACCAGTTGGTGCGAAGTCCTGCGTTTGTTGTGGATTTATGCAGTCAGAACCTGGCCGCATTTGTGCGCGAAGTGGAGGCCGAGGCCGTGAGGATTGTGGGAAGATATGTGCCGACGACGGAGACCCTGAGGAGTTGGGATATCCGCGGTTCAAATGTTCGGTTGAATCGTGTGTTTGAGTTGAACCGCTTTCCGTATGCCGGCTACCTGGGGGACAACGATGCCGATGCTACTGTCCGCCGGGGAAAGAAGGTGGTGACGACGGTCAACGAAGGCCCTTCATGGGGAGCAGCATCGAGCGTGGCCGTCAAGAAGAGGAAATTAGGTACAACGGCTGAGGGGTTGAGGGCTTCTGAACGTTTTGCTGTGGATTTATTGGACACCTGCGCACTTCCCGGGGAGACGATGTCTTTGCCCGAGCTCCGGGAATCTTCCGCGTGAATGTTGAAGGTTATCGGGGGTCGCTGGCCTAGGAATGTTCCGATTCCCCGTGCGGCCGATGAGGACATGTTTACATCTCGATGAGCTTGTGAGATGAAAATTTTCCCTTACGGACGGAATATTGATGCTGTTGTATCGGTAGTGATGGAGAAGGATCGTCAAGACGCGCCGCGGAAGCGCCGGGCATTCGCGAGGGTTGGGGACCCGCGGCGCGAGATCAAAATGGCACGGGCGAGCGTGAAGCCTGCTGCCCCCGGCGCTAGCATGCCTCCGCCCAGCGCGCCCGGCGCCAGCATGCCGATCCCTGCCATGCCCACACAAGAGCGAGGGCCACCGTCGCCACCACGCACTGCTAAGACGTCGGCGGGTGGCATCGAAGTCTCCATGGATATTTCCATGGAGGACTACCTTGTGGGCGGGGTCGCAATGTTCGACGCCCACACAGGGCGGGGACCTGCTAGTGAGTTTTTTGAATGGAGTCTGGGTTTCTGACTTGACCATGGTACAGGAGTGGAGTCTAGGCAACTGGCTGTTGTCCCGGCGCCGGCGACGGCTGGCCCTGTGGCTGTGGCAGCTGGGTCGAAGGGGTCTTCGCAGGACCCATGGTCCAGGTTTTGCGCCAGTGGTGAAATTGCTTCCGTCGCCGCCGTGAAGGACTTGGCTGGTTCATGTTGGGGGTGTGCTTCGTCGCTGAAGATCCTGTAAGAAGAAACACCTTCAGCAGATCCTCTCAAAAGCAGCGCCGAAGCTACCATCCATTAAGCTTCGGCACAGTGACATGTCTCAAGATGAAGGATCGCATCGACTTAAAGATGAAATGACCAATTAGTCCATGAGAGCCTGTGTCATAATTGTAATCTTTTGTAAAGGACATGAATGTAATATTTCACAGGATGCGCCCTATGCCTATAAATAGATGAACAGTACCCCCGTACTGTTCACGCTGACTTGTATTTTTGCTCGCGCGTCACGCTTGGACTTTTGCCTTCTGCCAAGCTGAAGGTATAAATGTAATTCAATATTGTTCATGTTTATTCATGATGATACAATTTAAAGATATCAATAACGCCATATGATTATTTATGTTATTTCTCATGTTTCATATGCTTCTTCCTTCATTAATATGTATTGAAATGTCGAAGGTATGTCCTTCATGCCCTTCGTCTGAAGATCATTATATCTTAAGGGATATAATGCTTCGAAGGACGAAGGGTACTAACCATTAACCCTTCTATGTTGCCTTGTTCTTAACTCATAGCATTTGAGAACAAGTCCCCAGCATTGGCGCCCACCTCCGGTGAACTCACTTCCACTGATTGAGCTGATGGCTTCGTCCAACAAGCAAGCTGAAGCTGCTTCGGCTACGAAGCTGGTGCTCCCGATAACAGGCGGTTCATGCTCAGAGCCGGCCAACAAGAAGCAGAAAAAGGAAGCTCAGAGAAGGGTGCAGCATGTTGGGGTGCAGGGACCCTTCATCAATACAAAATGGTCCCACATCCCAATCACCTTCTCCTAGGAGGACCTTCAGCTCAAGGATTATCCTCATAATGATGCTATGGTCATATCTTGTGTCATCAAGGGATTTCTGGTCCATAATGTTTTGGTTGATACAGGCAGTGCAGCTGACATCATATTTGCTAAGGCCTTCAAACATATGCAAGAGCCAGAGGACAAGATTCATGATGCTACACACCCTCTTTGTGGCTTCGGAGGAAGGCAGATTGTAGCACTCGGCAAGATCACAATGCCAGTAACCTTCGGATTTGTCCACAACACAAGGACTGAATAGGTTGTGTTTGATATTGTTGACATGGAATATCCTTACAATGCAATCATTGGTCGTGGGACACTTAATGCTTTCGAAGCAATTCTTCATCCAGCATACCTAAGCATGAAGATACCTTCGGAACAAGGGCCTATTGCAATTCATGGAAGTCAGGAAGCTGCCAGAAAGGCTGAGGAAAATTGGACAGACTCGAAAGCCATCCATAATATAGATGGAGCTGAAGCTTGTGAGCAGTACAAGTATAGAAGAGAGAAGGTCACTTTGGCTGATCAGCCGAAGCCCATGCTTCTGTGTGAAGACATAGCAGAGCAGAAGGTACTGCTGGGGTCTCAATTATCTGAAGAGCAGGAAAAAACTTTGATAAGGTTTTTATTCAACAACAAAGATGTTTTTGCATGGTCAGCCAACGATCTCTGTGGTGTCAACAGGGATGTCATTGAACATTCACTCAATGTCGATCCATCCTTCAGGCCAAGAAAGCAAAGGCTTCGGCAAATGTCTGATGATAAAGCCGAAGGTGCTCGGAATGAAGTAAAAAAGACTTCTCAGTGCTGGTGTCATTAGAGAAGTAAAATATCCAGAGTGGATAGCCAATACTGTTATGATGAAGAAGGCCAATGGCAAATAGAGAATGTGTATTGATTTCACGGATCTCAACAAGGCCTGTCCGAAGGACGAATTTCCATTACCAAGGATAGACTCTCTTGTGGATGCAGAAGCTTCGTCAGAACTTATGAGTCTTCTAGATTGCTACTCAGGATATCATCAAATATGGATGAAGAAGGAGGATGAGCCGAAGACTAGCTTCATAACTCCTAGTGGAACCTATTGCTATCTTCGGATGCCTAAGGGGCTCAAAAATGCTGGAGGCAGTTTTAGCAGGATGACGACCAAGGTCCTTCATTCCCAGATAGGCAGAAATGTGCTAACATATGTTGATGATATCATAGTAAAAAGCACGAAGCAAGAAAATCATATCACTGATCTGCAAGAAACATTTGCTAATTTCAGACAAACTGGCCTAAAATTAAATCCTGAAAAGTGTGTCTTTGGAGTGAAGAAGTGCAAGTTCCTTGGCTGTCTGGTTTCAACGAAGGGGATTGAAGCTAACCCAAGCAAGATCGAAGCTATCCTTCGAATGGAACCACCGAGTACAAAGAAGAGTGCCCAACAGTTGGCAGGAAGATTGGCTTCATTGAATAGATTTATATCTAGATCAGCAGAAAGAAATTTGCCATTCATTGAAATATTAAAGTCAGCCGAAGTCTTTCAGTGGGGCCCAGCTCAACAGAAAGCCTTTGAAGAGCTGAAGCAATACTTGATTGATATAACAACATTAACACCACCTGCTCCAGGGGCTCCGTTACTATTGTATGTGGCAGCTTCGCACTCTGCAGTAAGTGCGGCGCTAGTGCAGAAAAAATTCGATGGACAAATCAAAAAGCAAGCCCCAGTATACTTTGTCTCCGAAGTTCTAAGCTTATCAAAGAAAAATTATACAGAATTGGAGAAGATGTTGTATGCTGTCTTAATGGCCTCCAGGAAGCTTCGGCATTATTTTCAAGCATTCCATATAATTGTTCCTTCATCACAGCCTCTGAAGGACATCATGAGGAACAGAGAAGCTACTAGAAGGATTGGAAAGTGGGCTACGGAACTCAACGAATTCAGCATTGATTATATGCATAGATCCTCGATTCAGTCCTAGGCGCTAGCAGACTTCATCGCTGACTGGACGCCAGGGGCTCAGGAAGAAGAAGCAAATAAAGATGCCGAAGCTTGGACGGTGTTCTGCGACGGTTCTTAGGGAACCTTCGTGGCAGGTGCGGCTGCTATCTTAGTTGCACCTTCCAAAGTCAGAACATGCTATGCAATAAAGCTTGACTTTAGCTGCACAAATAATATTGCTGAATACGAAGCTTTGCTTTTGGGGCTTCGGAAGTTAAAAGCAATGGGGATAAGAAGGGCGGTCCTTAAAACCGATTCCCAAGTTATTTCTGGTCATGTTGACAAGAGTTGCAGGGCAAGAGACCCGAAGCTTGAGAAATACCTGGACACAGTACGGAGGCTTGAAGCTTCTTTCGAAGGGTTTTCTGTCAAGAATATTCCACGAGGAGAAAACGAGCACGCTGATCTATTAGCCAAGTCAGCGGCACAGGGGCTGCCCCTACCTTCGGAAGTATTCTTTGAAACAGTAAGAGCACCTTCGGTGGAACTTCTCGAAAGAGCAGTGCTCACTATATCTCCTGTTCATAGTGAAGATTGGAGGACTAAGATTATATCCTTCCTCCAAGGTAATTGCCTTTTATATGACGAAGCTTATAATAAGATAATGGAGGCAAGAACAAGACCATATGTAATAATAGAAGGGGAGTTATACAAGCATGTAGTCTGCTCTCCACTTCTTAAGTGTTTATCTAGAGCCGAAGGTATAGAGCTGATGAAGGAGATACATTCATGATTGTGTGGATCTCACATTGGGTCTAGGCCTTTGCTGGGAAAAGTTTTTCGACAAGGATTTTACTGGCCGAAGACAGCTTCGGATGTAGCAGAGCTAGTCCAAAAGTGTGAAGGCTGTCAAAAATGTGCAAGAGACCAGAAGCAACCTTCATCTCTTACTCAATTAATACAGCCCACTTGGTCGTTGCAAAGATGGGGTCTTGATTTGCTAGGCCCACTTCCACCAGCACAAGGCAACTTAAAATATGTTGTGGTGGCGGTAGAATATTTTTTCCAACTGGATTGAGGCGAAGCCGTTGGCCACAATAACTTCGGTCACAGTCTAGAAGTTTTTCTGGCAAAATATTGTTTGTCGCTTTGGTGTGCCAAAGGCTATCACAGTAGACAATGGAACACAGTTTGATACTGAAGCTTTCAAGGAATTCTGTGATCAGATTGGCACGAAGATCCATTTTGCATCAGTCAGACATCTAGAGTCAAATGGACTTGTCGAAAGGGCAAATGGCATCATAATGACGGGAATAATGAAGTTAATCTTCAATCAGCCCAGAGGAAAATGGCCAGACGAGTTGATTAAAGTGGTGTGGAGCCACAACACAACAGTATCAAGGTCAATAGGTTTTACACCATTCAAGTTGTTATTTGGTGACGAAGCAATAACTCCAGAAGAAGCTTAGGCAGGATCAATCAGAACAGTAACTTCGGCGGAGGATGAAGCTGATTATTCTATGGCAAAAGATGCTATAGAAGGGACCAGACTTCAGGCTGTGGAGAATATCAATAAATACCAAGCCAAAACAATAAAATGGCGTGATAGAAAGGTTCGACTAAAAAACATTAGGCCAGGGCATCTGGTGCTTCGAAGAGTGGCCAATCCAGACATAGTAGGCAAGTTACAGCTGAAATGGGAAGGACCCTTTCTCGTGGTATCTTCGTCAAGACCTGGTTCTTACAGATTGAAGGATATGGATGGCAACGACATTCCTAGATCTTGCAATGAGGGCGAGCTTCGGCGATACTACATGTAACTTGATGTAATCTTTTTCATTTTTCCTATGGTACCCTTTTCCTTTCTAAAGGGGGAGAAAGGTTTTTAATGGGGCCATAATTTGTAATCTTTCTTTTCTTATTTAGCTCTATGAGAGCAAAATCCCCCAAATTTGTAAATGTAAAATCTGAGCATGCACCTTCGAGTGCAGAGAAAAAGAAAAAACACAGAGAACCTCGAAAGTCGTCCCTAAGGTGATGCAGAGCATGACGAAGCTACAAAAAGCCGTTCCTAAGGGAGCGCAGCGTAAGTTTTCTGCTCAAAAGTCGTTCCTAAGGGAATGCAGAGCCAAATACCACCGAAATATAAGGCGAAGCGCGAAAAGTCAACGCGAATACCGCCAAAATAGAAGGCGAAGAAGTTCAAAAGACGTTCCTAAGGGGATGCAGAACTTACATCGAAAAATAAACAGTGCAGCCGAAAAATAAACGGCAAAGAGATTTCAGTTATTCCTAAGGGAATGAAGGTTGTGGATGAAGCTTCGGATGTGTGTGTTTGGCCATTCATTTGCATGAAACATTACATCATACATTGCATTCATAAACATTCATTTAGACATACATAGGATCATGATCATCATATCATACAGATACAAATAGTTGCTTTGGGTCTAAGCATACAGCTTCAAGAAGCAGATTCATGCTTTGTTGTGTACGAAAAGAAGGGAAGGTGTTTATCGCCTTCGGCTCAAAAATACAGGTTTCGACCACATCAAAGCATTTCATACATCGATGGAAAGGTAAAAATATATTACAAGGTACGGACAAATTTACAGAGTACAATCTGATTCTTAAGTTATAATATTCTTTACAAGGGTTAATACAAAAGTTTCCTTAAGCTAGGTACTCTAGCTTTGTCTTCATCTGCTGAGCTTCGGATTGCTAGCTAAGCTTCGGCTCTGTGTTCTTCGGCTTCGTCATCCTGTACATATCAAAGCATTATAAGGAAAATTCAAGTTTCAAGGAAAAGGTAAGCACAATGTATGATTTTATTACCGGCTTGAGATGACTCCGGGCTTCGTCACCAACTAGGCTTCGCCCACCCTTCGTCCATATTTGCTTTATGAATCTGTTTCCTATGCTTCGAGCTAGACTAGGGATATCAATCAGATCTACTGGTGATAAGCTGAAGTTTGGTCTATTAACAATTTTTCCATGTGTACAACCAGACTTTATGAAGGCAATAGCTGTGCCCCGAGAAGCTAGCAGGGCACAGAAATCACCGTGTCCTGCTATAACCTCATCAAGAGCATCAACTTCGCCCTCAATGTGTTCAAAGGTTCCTGGCAGGTCTTCAACCGAAGGACTAAATTTCTCAGAGCTGGCTCCAACTGAGTTGAAGATCTACCTTAGCCGCTGCACGCATCGGTTGCTGAACTCTAGACATTTATCTTGAAGCTCTTTCAATGATTTTTGCAAATTTGAACTTTTTTCAATCTCAGCCGCAAACTTTGTATCAAATTTCTGTTTTTCTTGTTCGAAACTCTCTGATTTTGAGAGAAGCTCTTTATCCAACTTTGCAATTTTGGCTTCAGCTTCTGCCAGTAAACCTTCCATTGTCTGATGTTCAAAATCTTTCTTTTCAAGAGCAGCTGTTTGATCTTTTATTTTGCTTCCTAACCCTTCAATTATAACTTTGTGCTTTTTATCTTCAAGGTCCTGTTGCAACCTCAAAGCTTTGCTTAATAACATACTCTGTACAGAAGCAACCTTCGTTAGAAAACACCTTCGTTGTTAAAAACAATAGAAATCCGAAGAAAATTTTTACCTTGAAATTGGAATAGAACAAACTACCGACGATATGTTGTCGTCGATAGCGGCTGATATCGGCCTCTAGCTTCAGGAAACTAATATTCTTCGACAGAGTACCGATAACTTTTGCTCTGGTTCGGTCTCGGAGGCAACCCAGGCTTTCGTCGTCAATGCCGCCGAAGAGTAGCGCTCCTGGCTGATACCTGAAAGGGAATTAGGATTACACCTATATTCCTAAATTGATTTTGGTGGTTGAATTGCCCAACACAAATAATTGGACTAACTAGTTTGCCCAAGTCTATAAGTTCTACAGGTACCAAAGGTTCACAATAAGCCAATAAAAAGACCAAGAAAAGGGTTCAACAAAAAGAGCAAGGGATAACCGAAGTGTGTCCTGGTTTGGCGCACCGGACTGTCCGGTGTGCCACCGGACAGTGTCCGGTGCACTAGAGGACTTCAAGCTGAACTTCGCACCTTCGGGAATTCTCAGAGGCGCTTCGCTATAATTCACCGGACTGTCCGGTGCACCACCGGACAGTGTCCAATGCCCCTAGACCAAGCGACTCTGAACTCGCCAGCTTCGGGAATCCGCTCCGCTATAATTCACCGGACATGTCCGGTGCACACCAGACTGTCCGGTGTAACGGCGGAGCAACGGCTACTTCAAGCGCAACGATCGTCTGCAACGCATTAAATGCGCGCCAGCGCGCGCAGAGGAGCAGTGCACACGCGGGTGGCACACCGGACAGCCTACAGGGCATGTCCGGTGCACCACCGGACAGCCAGGCGGGCCAACACGTTAGAGCTCCAACGGTCGAACCCTAACGGCCGGGTGACGTGGCTGGCGCACCGGACACTGTCCGGTGGCGCACCGGACTGTCCGGTGCGCCCGTCGACAGCAGCCTTCACCAAACGGCTAGTTTGGTGGTTGGGGTTATAAATTCCCCCAACCACCCCACATTCAAGTCATCCAAGTTTTCCACCTTCCAACTACTTACAAGAACTCTAGCATTCAATTCTAGACACACCCAAGTGATCAAATCCTCTCCAAATTCCACACAAAGCTTTAGTGTTTAGTGAGAGAGATTTGTTGTGTTCTTTTGAGCTCTTGTGCTTGGATTGCTTCTTTCTTTCTCATTCTTTCTTGAGATTCATTCACTTGTAACCGAAGCAAGAGACACCAATTGTGTGGTGGTCCTTGCGGGGACTTTCTGTCCCGTGTGATTGAGAAGAAGAAGCTCACTCGGTCCGAGGGACCGTTTGAGAGAGGGAAAGGGTTGAAAGAGACCCGGTCTTTGTGACCACCTCAACGGGGAGTAGGTTTGAGAGAACCGAACCTCGGTAAAACAAATCCTTGTGTCTCACTTCTTTATTCGCTTGCGATTTGTTTTTACGCCCTCTCTCGGACTCGCATTATATTTCTAACGCTAACCTGGCTTGTAGTTGTGATTAACTTTGTAAATTTCAATTTCGCCCTATTCACCCCCCCTCTAGGCGACTTTCAATTGGTATCAGAGGCCGGTGCTTCATTAGAGCCTAACCGCTCGAAGTGATGTCGGGAGATCACGCCAAGAGGGAGATGGAGACCGGCGACAAGCCCACTACAAGTCACGGGAAGACTTCATCGGAAGAGTCCCGCAACAAGGGGAAGGGGAAGGGGAAGGAGAAGAAATCCTCTTCCCACAAGTCGCATCGGAGAGGCGACAAGCACAAGAAGATGAGGAAAGTGGTCTACTACGAGACCGACACTTCATCACCATCGACCTACGGCTCCGACGCGCCGTCCGTTACTTCTAAGCGCCATGAGCGCAAGAAGTATAGTAAGATTCCCCTACGCTATCCCCATATTTCAAAGCGTACTCCTTTGCTCTCCGTTCCATTAGGCAAACCATCGGTTTTTTACGGTGAAGATTATAATATGTGGAGTGATAAAATGAGGCATCATCTAACCTCACTCCACACAAGCATATGGAATGTTGTTGAGTTTGGTGTACAGCTACCATCCGTAGGGGATGAAGACTACGACTCGGACGAAGTGGCCCAAATCCACCACTTTAACTCCCAAGCCACCACTATACTCCTCACCTCTCTAAGTCGAGAGGAGTATAATAAGGTGCAAGGGTTAAAGAGTGCGAAGGAAAGTTGGGACGTACTCAAGACCGTGCACGAAGGAGACGAGGTGACAAAGATCACCAAGCGGGAGACGATCGAGGGGAGCTCGATCGCTTCATGCTTCACCAAGGGGAGGATCCACAAGCTATGTACAACCGCTTAAAGACCTTGGTGAACCAAGTGCGCAACCTCGGGAGCGAAAAATGGGATGACCATGAGATGGTCAAGGTTATTCTTAGATCCCTCGTCTTTCTTAACCCTACGCAAGTTCAATTAATTCGAGGTGATCCTAGATACAAGCTAATGTCTCCCGAGGAGGTTATAGGAAAATTCGTGAGCTTTGAGCTAATGATTATAGGCTCAAAGAAAATCATCGAGCAAGGCACCTCCTCAACGCCCGAAGCACAACCGGTGGCATTCAAGGCGACGGAGGAAAAGAAGGAGGAGTCTACATCAAGTAGACAACCCATCGACGCCTCCAAGCTCGACAACGAGGAAATGGCACTCATCATCAAAAGTTTCCGCCAAATCCTCAAGCAAAGGAGGGGGAAGGATTACAAGTCCCGCTCCAAGAAGGTTTGCTACAAGTGTGGTAAGCCCGGTCACTTTATTAGCAAATGTCCTATTTCTAGTGACAGTGACAGGGGCGACGACAAGAAGGGGAGAAGAAAGGAGAAGAGATATCACAAGAAGAAGGGCGGTGATGCCCATGTGTGCCGCGAGTGGGACTCCGACGAGAGCTCCACCGACTCCTCCTCCGACGAGGACGCCGCCAACATCGCCGTCAACAAGGGACTTCTCTTCCCCAACGTCGGCCACAAGTGCCTCATGGCAAAGGACGGCAAAAAAAAGAAGGTTAAATCCAAATCCTCCACTAAATATGAGTCCTCTAGTGATGATAATGCTAGTGATGAGGAGGATAACTTGCGTACTCTTTTTGCTAACCTCAACATGCAACAAAAAGAAAAACTAAATGAACTAATTAGTGCCATCCATGAGAAGGATGAACTCTTGGACTCCCAAGAGGACCTCCTAATAAAGGAAAACAAAAAGCATGTTAAGGTTAAAAATGCTTATGCTCTCGAAGTTGAAAATGTGAGAAATTAACTAGTGAGCTAAGCACATGCCATGATTTGATTGCCAACCTTAGAAATGAAAATGCTAGATTAATTGCTAAGGTTGATTCTAATGTTTGTGATGATTCAATTTCCAATCTTAGAGATGATAATGCTAATTTGCTTACTAAGATTGAAAAATTGAATAATTCTCTTGCTAGCCTTAGAAATGAAAATGAAAAATTAATTGCTAAGGCTAAAGATTTTGATGTTTGCAATATTACTATTTCCAATCTTAGAAGTGAAAATGATATATTACATGCTAAGATTGTAGAATTAAAATCTTGCAAACCATCTACATCTACCGTTGAGCATGTTTCCATTTGCACTAGATGTAGACATGTTGATATTGATGCTATTCATGATCATGTGGCTTTAATTAAACAACAAAATGATCATATAGCAAAATTAGATGCTAAAATTGTCGAGCATGAACTTGAAAATGAAAATTTTAAATTTGCTCGTAGTATGCTTTATAGTGGGAGACGCCCTGGCATCAAGGATGGCATTGGCTTCCAAAAGGGGGACAATGTCAAACTTAATGCCCCTCCTAAGAAATTATCCAACTTTGTTAAGGGCAAGGCTCCCATGCCTCAGGATAACGAGGGTTACATTTTGTACCCTGCCGGTTATCCCGAGCACAAAATTAGGAGAATTCATTCTAGGAAGTCTCACTCTGGCGCTAATCATGCTTTCATGTATAAGGGTGAGACATCTAGCTCTAGGCAACCAACCCGTGCTAAGTTGCCTAAGAAGAAAACTCCTACTGCATCAAATGATCATAGCATTTCATTTAAAACTTTTGATGCTTCTTATGTTTTAACTAACAAATCCGGCAAGGTAGTTGCCAAGTTTGTTGGGGGCAAACACAAGGGCTCCAAGACTTGTGTTTGGGTACCCAAAGTTCTTGTGTCTAATGCCAAAGGACCCAAAACCGTTTGGGTACCTAAAATCAAGAACTAAACTTGTTTTGTAGGTTTATGCATCCGGGGGCTCAAGTTGGATCATCGATAGCGGGTGCACAAACCACATGACAGGGGAGAAGAAGATGTTCTCCTCCTACGAGAAAAACCAAGATCCCCAAAGAGCTATCACATTCGGGGATGGAAACCAAGGTTTGGTCAAAGGTTTGGGTAAAATAGCTATATCTCCTGACCATTCCATTTCCAATGTTTTTCTTGTTGATTCATTAGATTACAACTTGCTTTCTGTTTCCCAATTATGTCAAATGGGCTACAACTGTCTATTTACTGATGTAGGTGTCACTGTCTTTAGAAGAAGTGATGATTCAATAGCATTTAAGGGAGTGTTAGAGGGTCAGCTATACTTAGTAGATTTTGATAGAGCTGAACTCGACACCTGCTTAATTGCTAAGACTAACATGGGTTGGCTCTGGCACCGCCGACTAGCCCATGTTGGAATGAAGAATCTTCATAAGCTTCTAAAGGGAGAGCACATTTTAGGATTAACAAATGTTCATTTTGAAAAAGACAGGATTTGTAGCGCATGCCAAGCAGCGAAGCAAGTTGGCACTCATCATCCACACAAGAACATCATGATGACTGACAGGCCACTGGAGCTCCTACACATGGACCTTTTCGGCCCGATTGCTTACATAAGCATCGGCGGGAGTAAGTACTGTCTAGTTATTGTGGATGATTATTCTCGCTTCACTTGGGTGTTCTTTTTGCAGGAAAAATCTCAAACCCAAGAGACCTTAAAGGGATTCTTGAGACGGGCTCAAAATGAGTTCGGCTTAAGGATCAAGAAAATAAGAAGCGACAACGGAACGGAGTTCAAGAATTCTCAAATTGAAGGCTTCCTTGAGGAGGAGGGTATCAAGCATGAGTTCTCTTCTCCCTACACCCCACAACAAAATGGTGTAGTGGAGAGGAAGAATCGAACTCTATTGGACATGGCAAGAACCATGCTTGATGAGTACAAGACGCCGGATCGGTTTTGGGCCGAGGTGGTTAACACCGCTTGCTACGCCATCAACCGGTTATATCTACACCGAATCCTCAAGAAGACATCATACGAACTCCTAACCGATAAAAAGCCCAACATTTCATATTTTAGAGTCTTTAGTAGCAAATGCTTTATTCTTGTTAAAAGAGGAAGAAAATCTAAATTTTCTCCTAAGACAGTAGAAGGCTTTTTACTAGGATATGATTCAAACACAAGGGCATATAGAGTCTTTAACAAGTCCTCAGGACTAGTTGAAGTTTCTTGTGACGTTGTGTTTGATGAGACTAACGGCTCTCAAGTAGAGCAAGTTGATCTTGATGAGATAGGTGATGAAGAGGCTCCATGCATCGTGCTAAGGAACATGTCCATTGGGGATGTGTGTCCTAAGGAATCCGAAGAGCCTCCAAATGCACAAGATCAACCATCCTCCTCCACGCAAGCATCTCCACCAACTCAAATTGAGGATGAGGCTCAAGTTGATGAAGGAGAAGATCAAAAGGATGAGCCACCTCAAGATGACGGCAATGATCAAGGGGGAGATGCAAATGATTAAGACAAGGAGGATAAAGAACCAAGACCGCCACACCCAAGAGTCCACCAAGCAATCCAACGAGATCACCCCGTCGACACCATCCTCGGCGACATTCATAAGGGGGTAACCACTAGATCTCGTGTTGCACATTTTTGTGAGCATTACTCTTTTGTTTCCTCTATTGAGCCACACAGGGTAGAGGAAGCACTCCAAGATTCGGATTGGGTGATGGCGATGCAAGAGGAGCTCAACAATTTCACTAGGAACGAGGTATGGCACTTAGTTCCACGTCCTAATCAAAATGTTGTAGGAACTAAATGGGTCTTCCGCAACAAGCAAGATGAGCATGGTGTGGTGACAAGGAACAAAGCTCGACTTGTGGCCAAGGGATACTCCCAGTCGAAAGTTTGGATTTTGGTGAAACCTATGCACCCGTAGCTAGGCTTGAGTCAATTCGTATACTATTAGCCTATGCTACTTACCATGGCTTCAAGCTTTATCAAATGGACGTGAAGAGTGCCTTCCTCAATGGACCAATCAAAGAAGAGGTCTATGTTGAGCAACCTCCCGGCTTTGAAGACAGTGAGTACCCTAACAATGTCTATTGGCTCTCTAAGGCGCTTTATGGGCTCAAGCAAGCACCAAGAGCATGGTATGAATGCCTAAGAGATTTCCTTATTGCTAATGGCTTCAAAGTCGGCAAAGTCGATCCTACTTTATTTACTAAAACTCTTGACAATGATTTGTTTGTATGCCAAATTTATGTTGATGATATTATATTTGGGTCTACTAACGAATCTACATGTGAAGAATTTAGTAGGATCATGACACAGAAATTCGAGATGTCAATGATGGGGGAGTTGAAGTATTTCTTGGGATTTCAAGTAAAGCAACTCCAAGAGGGCACCTTCATTAGCCAAACGAAGTATACTCAAGACATTCTAAACAAGTTTGGGATGAAGGATGCCAAGCCCATCAAGACACCCATGGGAACCAATGGGCATCTCGACCTCGACACGGAAGGTAAATCCGTCGATCAAAAGGTATACCGGTCGATGATTGGTTCATTACTCTATTTATGTGCATCTCGACCGGACATTATGCTTTTCGTATGCATGTGTGCAAGATTCCAAGCCGACCCTAAGGAATCTCACCTTACGACCGTAAAACAAATCTTGAGATATTTGGCTTATACTCCTAAGTTTGGGTTTTGGTACCCTCGGGGATCCACATTTGATTTAATTGGTTATTCGGATGCTGATTGGGCGAGGTGTAAAATTAATAGAAAGAGCACATCGGGGACTTGCCAGTTCTTAGGAAGATCCTTGGTGTCTTGGGCTTCAAAGAAGCAAAATTCTGTGGCTCTTTCTACCGCCGAAGCCGAGTATATTGCCGCAGGCTATTGTTGCACGCAACTACTTTGGATGAGGCAAACCCTTAGGGACTATGGTTACAAATTAACCAAAGTTCCTCTTCTATGTGATAATGAGAGTGCAATCCGCATGGCGGATAATCCTGTTGAGCATAGCCGCACTAAACACATAGCCATTCGGTATCATTTTCTTAGGGATCACCAACAAAAGGGGGATATCGAGATTGCATATATTAACACTAAAGATCAATTAGCCGATATCTTTACCAAGCCACTAGATGAACAAACTTTTACCAAACTTAGGCATGAGTTAAATATTCTTGATTCTAGGAATTTCTTTTGATGTCTTGCATACATAGCTCATAAGTATACCTTTGATCATGTCTCTTTTATATGTGCCATGACTAATGTATTTTCAAGTGTATTTCAAACCAAGTCATAGGTATATTGAAAGGGAATTGGAGTCTTTGGCGAAAACAAAGGCTTCCACTCCACTCCATAAACTCATCCTTCGCCGTCGCTCCGAGCAATTCTTCGTCTTTGGTATAATCTTCACTCATATGTTTTATTTGCCAAAGGGGGAGAAAGTAGTAACAAAGGGCTTATATTTCACTCAAACATCCATTTTTGGCGATTAATGCCAAAGGGGGAGAGTATTAAGCCCAAAGCAAAAGGACCGCACCACCACCAACTTTTTAAAAACTTATGATTTTCAAATTGGTATCACATTGTGTTCTAAAGGGGGAGAAAGTAGCACCTTCAAAAATTGGTATCTTAAAACCCTCTTGAACACTAAGAGGAGAATTTTAGTGAAGGGGAGTTTTGTTTAGTCAAAGGAAAAAGCATTTGAAACAGGGGGAGAAAATTTCAAATCTTGGAAATGCTTCTCAAAATCGTACTCATTTACCTTTGACTATTTGCAAAAGAACTTCGAAAAGAATTTATAAAAGTATTTGCAAAAACAAAACATGTGGTGCAAGCGTGGTCCAAAATGTTAAAAACAAAGAAACAATCCATGCGCATCTTATAAGTATTTATATTGGCTCAATTCCATGTAACCTTTGCACTTACATTATGCAAACTAGTTCATTTTTGTACTTCTATACTTGCTTTGGTTTATGTTGGCATCAATCACCAAAAAGGGGGAGATTGAAAGGGAATTAGGCTAACACCTATATTCCTAAATTGATTTTGGTGGTTGAATTGCCCAACACAAATAATTGGACTAACTAGTTTGCCCAAGTCTATAAGTTCTACATGTACCAAAGGTTCACAATAAGCCAATAAAAAGACCAAGAAAAGGGTTCAACAAAAAGAGCAAGGGATAACCGAAGTGTGTCCTGGTTTGGCGCACCGGACAATGTCCGTTGCACCAGGAGACTTCAAGCTGAACTTCGCACCTTCGGGAATTCTCAGAGGCGCTTCGCTATAATTCACCGGACTGTCCGGTGCACCACCGGACAGTGTCCGGTGCCCCAAGACCAAGCGACTCTGAACTCGCCAGCTTCGGGAATCCGCTCCGCTATAATTCACCGGACATGTCCGGTGTAACGGCGGAGCAATGGCTACTTCAAGCGCAACGATTGTCTGCAACGCATTAAATGCGCGCCAGCACGCGCAGAGGAGCCGTGCACGCGTGGGTGGCACACCGGACAGCCTACAGGGCATGTCCGGTGCACCACCGGACAGCCAGGCGGGCCCACACGTCAGAGCTCCAACGGTCGAACCCTAACGGCCGGGTGACGTGGCTGGCGCACCGGACACTGTCCGGTGCGCCCGTCGACAGCAGCCTTCACCAAACGGCTAGTTTGGTGGTTGGGGTTATAAATACCCCCAACCACCCCACATTCAAGTCATCCAAGTTTTCCACCTTCCAACTACTTACAAGAGCTCTAGCATTCAATTCTAGACACACCCAAGTGATCAAATCCTCTCCAAATTCCACACAAAGCTTTAGTGTTTAGTGAGAGAGATTTGTTGTGTTCTTTTGAGCTCTTGCGCTTGGATTGCTTCTTTCTTTCTCATTCTTTCTTGAGATTCATTCACTTGTAACCGAAGCAAGAGACACCAATTGTGTGGTGGTCCTTGCGGGGACTTTGTGTCCCGTGTGATTGAGAAGAAGAAGCTCACTCGGTCCGAGGGACCGTTTGAGAGAGGGAAAGGGTTGAAAGAGACCCAGTCTTTGTGACCACCTCAACAGGGAGTAGGTTTGAGAGAACCGAACCTCGGTAAAATAAATCCTTGTGTCTCACTTCTTTATTCGCTTGCGATTTGTTTTTACGCCCTCTCTCGGACTCGCATTATATTTCTAACGCTAACCTGGCTTGTAGTTGTGATTAACTTTGTAAATTTCAGTTTCGCCCTATTCACCCCCCTCTAGGCGACTTTCAATACCCGCAGGAGGTGGCATAGTCTCTCAATTCTTCTTTCTCAGCCTTTGTCAATTCTTGTCCAATCAAGTTTTGAAAGTTGAAATTTTCTCCTTCTGAAGTATCTTCGGCTATTTCCTTCTCTTTTCCAGGCACTGTGGCCATGGTCTCTTCGGCGGCTGTAGCAGCTTCTTCTGCGGCCATGTCCAGAAGTAATTTATCAATATCAGAAAGTGTGCTTTCTAAGTTTGCACCTTCGGCAGTTGCAGCTTCAGCAGGTGCAACTTCGGTAGCTGCAGCGCTCTCAACAGCTGGTGCTTTTGGCGCCGAAGCTGGTGGTGGTGTTTCTTCAATGGCCTCTGTCACAGTAATAATTCTTCGTTTTTTCGGCCCAGCAGACTTCTTCGTTGCCAAGGGCTCCTCCTTTTTCTGTAAAAGCTTCGTCAGGTGCGGCCCCAGTGGACATAGCTTGATGGGCAAGGATTCAGTCATTACCTTTAGAATTTCTTCTACGTCGACAGCACAGGGTGTTGAAGCAGTCTCTTCTTCCTTATCAGCTGCCTTCTGCTTCGGGACCGTAGCTTTCCTTTTCTTCGGAGCGATTGCCTTCGGCTCAGGGCTCAGTTTTCTCTTCTTTAGGTTTTCTTCATCTTCTTTTACCATTCTAGCGGACTGTCTGCCCACAACACTAACAACTCTTTTTCTTTTTTGCCCTTCGACAACTCTGTTCAATCGCTCATAATTAGGATATTCAAAATTCTGGGCATCCATCACCCGGTTCAACCTTCGCTTCGGCCGAGTGCTGAAGGCTGCAGTCATTAATTGATCTTCTTTTTTAGAATAGTTGCCTAGGATTTCATTGCACATAACTTCAATCGTGTCTAACCATTCTTGGCAAGGTTCTTTGAAGTGTTTCTTGAATTTAAAATGATAGGGCAGCCGAACAAGTTCCTTCTTTTTCTTTTCCCCTTTGAGCTTCGGCATGTCCCATTCTTTCAAAGTTGGGAATACTCTAAAAGCTAAGAATTCTTGCACCAAATCCCTAGTACCAATATGCTCTGAAACAACTCGAAATTCGCCCAAAGCAATTTGGCATGGTCCCCCCGGTGTCATGTCACACTGGGGCCTAGTTTCTCCGAAGATTAAATCCAATGGGCTCTAAACCAACTTCTCCTTTTTCTCATCAACCTTAACATAAAACCACTTAGCCTTCCAGCCGGTTGGCCATTTGGTACGGTAGCTAATAACCGGAGACTTTGCATCTTTGCGATAAGCAAAATTGTAGCAGCCGAAGTTCTCGTGCAGCCCATCTTCTCTAGCTTTTGTCTGATAGTGAAGCTCATGTACTCGGTAGAAGCCTTCGGCAAGCGGTTCTGCCCCCTGGCTTCGGAGAGCCCAAATATAGACGCTAAGCCTAACGATGGCGTTAGGAGTCAGCTAATGAAGATAAATCCCAAAGTTCTCCAAAACATCCGCAATCATTTCATGCGAAGGAAATCTCAATCCTGCTTTAAAGAAGCATTTAAAAACTACCACCTCATCCTTTTCTGGCTTCGGGGTGATCTCCTCTCCGCCAAAACGAATCAGCTTCTTCTTGGCTTCACCGAAATAGCCTAGCTTTAACAACTTTGGCATATCGTCCTCGGTAACAGTAGACTTTCCAAACTCCAGGTGGCTGGGTTTAGATGGCAGGGCACTGTAATCTTCTTCAGTTTCACCTTCTTCAACATCAACCTGCTCAGCTTCGGCAGTAGGTGCACCTTCGTCAGAAACGTCCTCCGGCACTACCAGCCCTAACTGTCTCATTACTTCGAAAATCGGAGCAGTTTCAGCGGCTTCGGCTTTTTCTCCGTCATGCGTAACCCTGGCAGTGGAGCGCACCCTTGCCATTTGATGATGAGTTTCTTACAATTTTTGATGAAGTCATTAACTTTTTTGATTTTGCCGAAGCTCCCTTTTGTGACGAAGCAAAAGCAAAAGCGGTGCTTTGGTTGAGTGCAATGAACAAGCTTCGGCTATGGTCAAATTTTTGGCAGCAAAACAGTGTAATAGCAATGAATGTTGTGGTAACTTCACACCTACCTGTCTGTTTATATAGTGCCGTAGGCGGGAAGGTGAATCGTCAAGTCTTCCGCACCGGATGAACAGTCGCCCGCACCCACTAAATGGTGGGCCGCAGAACTTGAGAAGGTGAATCGCCAGGACACACGTACCCACCGCATGGTGGGACCATTTCGCGCTCGGAATATTTTAATCGTTTCTCGGCAACGAGCTCAGGGAAGGTGTTTTCTGGACCTTCGGCTTTCCGAAGCCTAGGATACTTTTTCACGGATCAAGCTCGTTACGAAAAATGATCTGGCACCACGAAGGGGCTACTGTTGGGGGTGTGCTTCATCGCCGAGGATCCTGTAGGAAGAAACACCTTCGGTAGATCCTCTCAAAAGTAGCACCGAAGCTACCATCCATGAAGCTTCGGCACAGTGACATGTCTCAAGACGAAGAATCGCACCGACCGATTAGTCCATGAGAGCTTGTGTCATAATTGTAATCATTTATAAAGGACATGAATGTAATATCTCACAGGCTGCGCCCTGTGCCTATAAATAGATGAACAGTACCCCCGTACTGTTCACGCTGACTTGTATTTTTGCTCGCGTGTCACGCTTGGACTTTTGCCTTCTGCCAAGCCGAAGGTATAAATGTAATTCAATATTGTTCATGTTTATTCATGATGATACAATTTAAAGATATCAATAACGCCATATGATTATTTATGTTATTTCTCATGTTTCATATGCTTCTTCCTTCATTAATATGTATTGAAATGTCGAAGGTATGTCCTTCATGCCCTTCGTCTGAAGATCATTATATCTTAAGAGATATAATGCTTCGAAGGACGAAGGGTACTAACCATTAACCCTTCTATGTTGCCTTGTTCTTAACTCATAGCATTTGAGAACAAGTCCCCAATAGTTCAGTTGCGCAGCAGCTGAAGCATGTGAGTAATCTTTGCCTCTAGGATTTTTTGTTTTTTTATTACTTCGAATTTGACAAGTCTTTTGTGCCAGGCGGTCACCTTCGCCGAGCACATTGTGTTGGGGGCACTGACCTTGGAGTTTGCTGCCAAAAGGCGGCAGCTCAAGGGGAGGATTGAGCGCCTCCGAACGTAGCATACTGAGGCTGTGCGAGACAAATCAGCGGCGGAAAACAAGAGCGGCAATTTGCTGGAGAAGTTGATGGCGACAGAGGCTAAAAAGAGGACCTTAGCCGCTGGCTTGCGGCAGAAAAGAAGGATGCTGACAGGGCCCGAGCGGAGGCCCAGGCTGCCCGTGCCGAAGCCAACCTCGCCCTCCAGCGCGCTACCGACGTGGAGTCGGGGCACAGGAGTCTGCACGGCTACCTGGACAAAGCGGAGGCCTACACCCGCACAGGGGTCGACCGAGCACATGCATTGCTCGTGGATGCGTACTGACAGTTTGGTGCGCGTACCGCCCCCTTCGACGTGTCTGGCGAGGAGGTGGGCCTCCGCTTCCTCAGGTGGCTACAGGAGGAACTGGAGCTACTCCCGGCTATCGTGATGGGTCTCATGTCCTTTGCATGTCCTTTGCCTCTCACATTACATGTGAGGGGGGCTGCGAATGCTTTGTCCCGCGAGGGATGCAGGCATTTCGAAGTTTTTGACCAATCCAATGAGGACTTGGATCATGGAATCTTCCAGGTCGAAGACGAGGTGATAAAGCGGTCCGCTGGGGCACTTTACGACAGGATGTGGTTCCCTCACGGCCGCGATACTGTTCGGGAGAGGTCTGACCGCATGCTGGAGCAGGTGCGTGTTTTTTTAATGTATACTTATATTTTTTTGCTATTTCTATAGATGGCGAACGATGAAGAAGTCGACGACTTCGGTGGCCTGGACAGCTCGGTGACCCAGGCAGAAGATGCGAGGACGGTGGTTGAGGAGCGACCGGCGCCACCGACCGGCCCTAGCGAGGACCCTGCGGCGGCCGCTGCGCCGACTGGTGAAGAAACTCCTGTGGCAGCTGCACCGGCCGGCGAAGACTCTGCAGCGCCGGCTGCTCCTTCACAGGTGGCGGGGTCACGTTAAGGCCTTTGGGTTTAGGACTTATTTTTGAGATACTGAAAGTCGGTTGCTGCGCAGGTTCCGACGTCTAGGCCTGCGCAAGCAACCCCTACTGATGATGTTAATTTTGTGGCGGGTGCGAATGCAATGCCTGTTAATGAAAACTTGTCTGGTTCTAAAACTGGGTCTTGGTCATCTGATGGGGGTGAGTTTGGGAGCCCGTTTTCGTGGACTGAAGAGTCTTTGGATGAGGATTTGGATTATTTTGGTGTGTTGGATGTGGCCGCGGCGGAGTCCATGCCGCGACTGGAAGTGCGCGAAGGGTTTGATCCCCTGGTTGGGGCGAGCACCGAGGAGCGTCGTCGGCGAAAAGTGGTGTCGAAACATAGCGTTGGCGAGATGTTGTGAAGTTGTAGGCATCGTCGGATGGGGATGGAGCGAACTCGTCTTCGGGTAGATCGGAGTGGCCAATGAGATTTGCTGTCCTCGTCGTCCGGGACGTGTATTGGGGAGAGGGATCTGCAGAATCTTTTTGAGGGTGAGGAGTTGAAGATGATGTTGTTTAATTTTAGTGAGGCAGGTCTTATCCCGAAGGCTGAGCCAATGTAGCATGTTTTGCTGCCCTCGCTCTTGTGTTGCGGTAGTAAGCGAGAATGCTGCCCTCCCCCGGTTCGCAATAAATAGGGAGGGCAACAAAATGCGATTTGTATTTATTTGTGTAATGTGGCCGGTGGCCCTTCGTTGTGTGTATGTAAACTATGACAACATTGTTTGTTGTGAAATGAGATGGGGACTTCGCTTGCCGTGGCTATATGTGGGTGCTTATGACAAGTACTTGTTTGCATCCGTAGGTGGTTTTTGTTCGATCGTATCAGATAGCAGTGGTCGTAATAGACTACGCCATTAGGGTAGTGTTTACGTGTTTGGCTGCACCCTTAGGGGCCTATGCTCGGATGACTTGCCGTAAATACTTTGTGTGACGCACTTGTAGTGTATATCCGGCTGCGCCCTTAGGGGGTTTTTGCGCGGGTTTGTCTTTTAGTAAAGACTTCGTATCGTGCACTTGTTGTGCTTGTCCGGCTACACCCTTAGGCGGCTTTTGCATGGATTTGTCTTTTAGTAAAGACTTCGTAGCGTGCACTTGTTGTGCTTGTCCGGCTACACCCTTAGGCGGCTTTTGCATGGATTTGTCTTTTAGTAAAGACTTCATAGCGTGCACTTATTGTGCTTGTCCGGCTGCACCATTAGGCGGCTTTTGCACGGATTTGTCGCATGCGAGTGTAGTCTATACTACATGTTGCGGTGACTTCGTATATGTCGAATGTCGAAGGCCGTCGGAGCAGTCTTTTTCGACACATGGTAATGCTATTTGGAGTTTTTTGCGGGGGCTTTTCATTGATATATTACATGGAGCCGCCTCGTTAAAAGAGTGCGGGCCTGAATAACATTGTCTGAAGAATTACAAAGGCGCTTGGGCCTTGGATCTTAAATGAAAAATTTTCGCAGATTATCGATATTCCATGAGTGCTCCAAGTCTTTGTCAGATGACGTTGCTAGCCTGTAAGCACTGGGGGATGTCTTTGTCTTGACTATGTACGGCCCTTCCTACTTCGGCTCTAGCTTGCCCCAGGACTCTATCCGGGTCGTTCTTAAAAGTACGAGGTCCCCTTCGTTGAATTCTCTTGGGACAACTGTGTTGTCACGCCAGGCTTTGGTCTGGACCTGATATTTGTTGAGGGCCTGCAGGGCGAGGACACGGTCTCCGTCGATGAGATCTTTGGAAGTTGGTTCGTCGACTTCGGGGACAGCTGATTTGTTTGTTCGGGGGGACCCGTGTTTTAACTCTTGCAGCGTCATTGCTTCAGATCCATACATCAAGTGGAAGGGTGTGAACCTGGTTGCTCGGCACTCTGTCGTATTCAGGGCCCATACAACTTCAGGTAGTTGGTCGGCTCATTTGCCTTTTTTGTCATCAAGGAGCCTTTTCTTGATGGCGCTAAAAATCTTGCCATTGGCACGTTCGACAACACCGACGGATTGTGGGTGGTATACAGAGGCGAAGACAGGCTTGGTGCTGATGGAACAGTAGAATTCCCTGAAATTTTGGCTATCGAACTATTTGCCATTGTCGACTGTGAGTTCGGACGGGACTCCGAAATGGCAGACAATATTTTGCCAGAAGAATTTTTGGGCGGTCTTCGCTGTTATTGTGGAGACTACCCTAGCCTCAATCCACTTTGTGAAATATTCAACGGCGACGAAGGTGAACTTGAGGTTCCCTTGAGCTGTAGGCAGAGGTCCAACGATGTCTAGCTCCCAGCGTTGAAGTGGCCATGTGTGGGCGATGAGCTTCAGGTTCCCTTGAGGTTGCCTGAGCAAGGAGAGAACTTCTGGCATGCTTCGCATGACCTGGTGACTCGGTTGGCAGTGCAAATTATCATGGGCCAGTAAAATCCCTGACGAATCACGTTGGCTGCGAGGCTCTGGGTCCTGAGTGTGAGCCGCAGGTTCCACTGTGTACTTCGCGTAGGATTTCTATGCCTTCGGTTTTGGTTATGCATTTCAGCATAGGCTGGCTGATTCCCTTTTTGTACAGCTGACCCTCGACTATTGCGAAGTCCCTACTCCTGTGCTTCAGTCGTTTGGCCTCATTGCGATCTGTGGGATGGTAGTAGCCTTGCAGGTATAGTGTTATTGGGGCCCGCCAGTCTTCAGCCATGATGAGGTTGATGATTTGGTGGCCCTTGGTGTCCTGAGTTATTTGCAAACATTCGGGGTTGTGGACAGCTGGCGTGCCGATGACGTGGTAAAACACGTCGGAGGGCAGGGCCTCGCCCTTGGCTGCTGCTTTGACCAACACGTCGGCCTCTTCGTTCTTGGTGCGGTCAATATGCTGCAGGGTGAAACCCTTGAACTGTTTCTCGAGGCTGCGGACGGCGGTGAGATATTGCATGAGCACAGGCTCCTTTTGTTGAGTACTCTTTTTCAATCTGGCCAGCGACGACCTTAGAGTCTGTCCTGATTATGCATGTGGTGACACTATGGGGGACGGATATCCCCTGGGTCCACTAGAAGGCAAGAAGGCCTCACGGAAGGCCCCAGGCCCATTATTCCGCAAGGCCATCCCTTTATGGGCCAGGGGAGGAGTTTTCAACAGAACGGATCAACACGAAGATGGACCGACCTAAGCCTATATGGTTCGCTGAGCTTAAGCGTTATCTACAGCACTGATCCTACTTTCCCACGCGGTGCCCTCCTACCGCGGAACTGAATAGGGGTAGGTCGATGGAATTATAGGAAGATAAGCTCAGTCGGTTCGCTATTACTTAGGCATACGCAGTTATCATATCCACATGTAAAGCTCCACGGTCGAATATATAAGGCCTTTAGCCATTCACTCGACTCTCTGGTATTCCTCATACTAGAGAATTTTCTTGTAATTAACCATACAAAAGATCCACTCCAGGACGTAGGGTATTACGCACCTCCAAGCAGCCCGAACCTGTACAAGGTCGTCCACTGTTTCTCATGCATCCAGCACGAACCATCGAGCTACAGTTGGTGACACCTTCCTACTCCACAAAGCACCTTGAGGGACAACCCTGGGTGCACGGTCGGACCCAAAACACCGACAGCTGGCGCGCCAGGTAGGGGGTGTGTCACCGATCCAAGCTAGCTCAATGGTCGTCACTTTCCAGCACAAGTTTGTCCTTCGCCCCGGGTCCGTGTTCTGCTTCGGAACCATTTCATCCGTAGCAGATGAGGAAGGAACTCTACGTCGCATCACGGATCCGCCGGAGAGAAAGTCTTCCTCAAAAATCTCCGGGAAAATCGGAGCAGGGCAAGAGAAAGCGCAACCTCCAGTGCTCCGAGAAAAAACCACCTTCAGCAAGCTGGGAGCCAAAGTGCCTCCGTCCTCAAAGGAGAGCGGGAAGAAGCTTGTCACAGCGGCAGTTCCATTCTACCCCAACGTCCTCTTCATCGGGAGAGTGGAGTCGCCCCCTGTCTCCGACGACGAACCGACTGCGCCCGGGGAAGAACCACCTCAGCGAGAATCTCGCCGACGAAGGAACCGGCGCCGGAATATTCGGTGACATCATGAGGCCAAAGAACGGGACTTGACGTAGCCCGTATCGCGAGACGAGGCCTCAAAGATAGGAGAAACTCCAGAAGAACAGGTCTTCAGGGAGAGAAGGAGTTCCCGACGACGCGATCGTCGATGAGTTCAAGAACAAGCTGAACAGGAGGCAAGGCAACGCAGAGAGAATCCTCTCCTTGGGCGGAACCTAAACCTCGACTTTGCTCGCGCCATGAACACGCCGAGTGAGGTCGGTGGAGTGTTGGCTCAGATAGCCGACGGTCTTCCCCGAACTCCAGACGTCGAGGGCAATCAATGACTGCTCACTCGGGCGGCCAACCCCCTTCTACCTCTCGCTCATCCGCCGAGCGACCTGCGGGACGCACGAAGCTCCATCAACGCTTCGCGCGAACGACGACATGAAAACGGGATCTGTCGTCAAGAAGAGTATGACCGGGATCACGGCATCCCAGCGTGAAGTCAAGCCACTAGAACTGAGTCGGCAACACTTCAACTGGTGGCACCACCCAGGGACGGTCGAGGCACCACGACAACCACTCCCCTCCCTAGGACAAACATCATCATCGACGACAGGAAGACACCTGTGGAGTATCGGCGCTCACTCCACGCCTCAGAGCCATTCAGTGGCCCCCTAACTTCAAGGTCTCCAACGTCAACAAATATGAACCTAAGCAGGATCCAGGAGGCTGGTTGTCCGTCTACACCACCGCTGCCCGAGCCGCTAGGGTGACCGAAGATTTGATGACCGCGTACATGCCTATCGTCCTTGGGCAGGACGCGCTGCAATGGCTGCGACACCTACCCCGACACTGTATCGACGATTGGAGCGACTTCAGTCGACGCTTCACCGCCAACTTTCAATCTCTTTCCGACAAATCGGCACAACCGTAGGACCTCAAATCCATCAAGCACCGGGGGGACAAAACTCTCCGGTCATACCTCAAAAGATTTCAGACCATGAGAAATCGTATCCCTGAGGTCGCGGAAGCAGCAGTGATTGAAGACTTCTACCGGGGATCTAATGACTCGGCTTTCGTCCGAGCCATACTGCAGAAGGCGCCGACCACCTCCGAGCAGCTATTCCAGGAAGCCGACCTCTACATCACCACCGACGAGCGAGCTCAGGTGTAACACCCAAAATCTTATTTATCAAAGTTTAGAGAGTTCTCAAAGGATTGTGATTTTAGAATGCCTTCCAATAAAATTTTCTTACATTTGATGCAACATCACCTAAAATAAACATGTTCCTAATAAAGATTTAAATAAAAGAATCTCTATATGAATTTGTTACCCCTTGGTTAAAATGAATATTTATAATTATACTCTAAAAGAATTTTATATTAGAGAATACATTTCTTAAAATACCTACTCTCTAGGTTAAGTGTGTATGAATTTCATATTTGAAAGCATTTTGATTAAATAATATAATAAATAAATAAAATAAAACAAGTCATATTCATGCTGGAATAGTTTTGTTTGTGCATTTAACTTGTGTTTGATTTCAAAGCAGATTTAAATTTGAAGATTGGAAACTTGAAATAAAAAGGGAAATAGAAAACAGAATTATAACAAAAAGAAAAAAAGAAAAACCCACCTAAACCTAACCTGGGCCGCGGACCAGCTTTCGGCCCACTACCCACGCGCAGCCCAGCACCATTCACACTGCCGCGCTCATTTCACTGCCCGGCGGGACCCACTGGTCGGTCACACCGCGCCAGCCACTCCTTCGTTCCGCTCGGCGCTGACATCCCGACCCCACTTCCCAGCCCCTCCCTCCGTCTTCCTCGCGCCGGCACAGGCCGCCGAAGTCGCGCGGATTCCACGCAACAGAACCCGACGCGCGTGCCTGAGCCATCGGCGGCCTTCGCGTGGGTTCCACGGCCAACCATAACCGGTTATCGCGGATCCCTGGGGCTCGAGACCATATATCTAGGACACGCGGCATCCTCTCCTTCTGCCCATCCATGGCGCTCGGCAACCAGCGCCCTTGCTCCAACTTCGCCGCAGCGTCGACGTCGGGAGATCTCGGGTCGTGGCATTGTGGGGCTTCAGCGACCCAGTGCGAAACCGGCGTGACCCCCAGGAAAGGCTGGGAGCGTTCTCGGGCGAGGGAATTTCTCGCCGTCGCGCAGCAATGCCATGAAGCCGCCGCATACCGTGGCCAGCCCGCCATGACCATCGATTGGAGGTGAGCCGCTAACCATGGGATTCGCCTTGTTCACCTCTTCGCGTAGGAGCGTCTGGTGGGCGGTTTGGGGGCTCGACTGGCCGTATGGCTTATCGCCGGCGTTGCGCGCCACCGTGAAACCGCCCTTCGTCGTGGGAAGCCTCCCTGTGACCGTCTCCAACCTTGATGAGCTGTCCATCTTCTCGGGTGTACCTGAGGCATGGTCTGGGACGCTGGAACTTCGAGTTGCGGGCTTGGCTCGGGTTTTGGAAGAACTCCGACGATGGCCCGCCGCACACCTGGGCGGCGCCGCCGTTCTACTCGGGTGCGCGGGGGAGAGGATGGCGTGGCCGTTGGATACAGAGTTGACGGCCACGATTAGAAGCAAGTTACCCCTTTCGGTCAGATTGAATCTGGATCGTTGGCGCGATATCGGATGGATCGGGGTGAATCTCTAGTATTTAAAATGTGGGGCGTTGGATGGCGATCCGACGGTCTTGATGCGGTACCGGTTCGGTTGAAGGGGAATCTAATCTGGTCCGCGGGGTTTGGATCGGACGGCTCTGATGGATCGATACCCTTTCGCGTGGCTTATTTTCTAATGAGCCCCTGGACTTTTGAAAATAGAACCGCCGTCCACCGCAGGTGAAGTCTGAGTCTTAGAAATATTACACCGAGCCCCCTGGGTTTTCTGGAAATTGAGGCCCAGTCCAGAACTCGTTTAAATTGATTAAATGAATTAGAAATTAGATTTTTAATACAAAAATAATTGCTAGAACTTAGATAATTCATAGAAAATTCATTTTAGCTCCAAATTGAGTCATTCCAATTCCTAAAATTTTGTAATAATATTCTCTACCATTTAGAATCACTGTTTTGACATGAACTCTGTCAGAAAATTTATTTATCATTTAATCATATTTTAATCACATTAAACCTTAGGAAATTCATAACTTAAAACCTACCACTCCAAAATTAATAATTCTTTTTCCTGTGATCTTATTTTAATATGTAGATTATTAATATGTATTTTGGCATACATGTTTGGTGTAATGTTAATTTTGCCTATACCATGTTTGTTTGAATTGCTACGACTAGCAGTGAGGTCACGAGTCACCTGAAGATCATCCTGGTACCTGGATTCTCAAGGCCCAGGCAAGTTGTGCCCTTGATCACTTCTTTTTACCCAGCCATGTTCTGATTAATCATAATGATCTGCATAGGTTAATTTTGATGGGACCTAATAGGTTACCCTAGTTTGTCTATCTTTATACCTTGTTTACCACTGATCTTTCTGGGTAGTACTTGCTAGTGCTATATGTGGTTTTGGGTATGGAGATACACTATTCATGATTACACTTTTTGTTATCAGTTGTTATTTATTGTTCATGTTAAGATCATTATGTTAATTGGAACATGGAGCGACCACCCGGGAAAACAGTGCTACCACAAGGGTAGTATGGGATGCCCTTGGCTGATTAATTAGGAAAGCTAGTGGAAGACTACCTTACCCGAAAGGGGCAAGGGCAGTAGGGGAGAGGTCAGTGTAGGGAGGCCCTCGGGAGGATTTTGCTGCGATGGCGGTCCTGCAAGGGATTCCTGCACTGGATCTTCCTATAAACTGTAGCGGGTTTTCGGAAGCTAGTGGAACTTTGTAAAGGCCTCGTAGTGGATCCCTAGCCATTCACCTCGGAAGTGTCTAAGGGCTTTGCAAACCCTGGCGACATGGGATACACGACTTGTGGGTAAAGATGCGCAACCTCTGCAGAGTGTAAAACTGGTATACTAGCCGTGCTCACGGTCAAGAGCAGCTCGGACCCTCACATGATTAATCTATGGAACTAAATTCAATTTGTCATATGCATTGCATCGCAGGTGATGTTGTTATTCTTGTTCTACTACTTAATTGGGTTTGGTATTTACTTATACTTAGTAACTGCTAATAAAATTTTGATCAACTTTAAAAGCAATGCTCAGCTCTAACCATCTTCTTTGGTAAGCCTTACACTTCACATGAGCTCCCACCTTTGGCGAGTTCATGCACATTATTCCCCACAACTTGTTGAGCGATGAACGTATGTGAGCTCACTCTTGCTGTCTCACATACACCACAGGTCAAGACCAGGTACTGCAGGATGATGCTCATGGAGGATGCTGCGATGAGTTCGTGAGAGGTCTAGGTCGTCGTCTCCCAGTCAACTTTGGGTTGCTGGACTGTTGTCTCCTTACTATGTAATTACTTATTTGTATAGAACTCCTGTTATATATAAAGTTGTGACATTCGATCCTGTGCCACTATACATCATATGTTTGAGACTTGGTCCCAGCATACCTGGTGTTTATGTTAACCCCGGGTTTTGGACCCCTAAGATCCGGGTGTTACAGAAGTGGTATCAGAGGAATGTTGACTGTAGGACGAAACCTAGATAGAACTGGACAACCATTCTCTACTTATCTTTGCTACTCTGATCATTTCTAAACTTATCTTAATCTTTTCTCATCTATTTCCGCTTCACTCTGATTATTCTTATCCTTTCTTTCTAAAAGACAAATGTGGATTTCACACTTTGAAATCCTGTGCCTAAAGTGACCTTTAGGAGTAGGAGACCTACTCTCAGGAACAAAAACAAAACTATTTTTATGGTTATCTATGCACTTGAATGTTTGTTCTTATGACATTTGTTTGATTTGGATCTTTGATTGAGTGTGATTAGTTGTGGAGTAATGTCCACAATTACATCTGCATATACGTATAGAAAAAAAAATGCTTATAAAAGTAACTGGACAAATTGGATTATCCCTCATTAAAAAAAAAAAAATGTATCTAGCTTAATAGATTTATCTCATCTCAGGAGATTCTACCCTACACTCATAGATCCATCTCATCTCAAAAGACCCCAACTTATCCTAAATAAAATATATTTAACTTAATAGATCCATCTTATCTTGAAAGATACTCTATTACTTTAATAGATTCATCTTGTCTTGAAAAGATTCTATCTCATCCTAATAGAACTAACTAACCTTAAAAGACTGTACCTTATCCTTATAAGCATAATGACCCCACTCTAGAATAACAACCATGATCTAATGCAAATTAATTAGATCTTATCTAGTCAAACTAGTCACACCAATCTAACATAGATCTGATCTAATCTAAAGTGACTTATCAAACATGTTAGATAATACTAGTGAAATAGATTGGACCTTACTCCTATAAAAAAAAAAATGTGTTAACCTAAATTGGTGCCATAGACTAACTTGACCATATACAACTACTTGGCCATATGCAACTACCTTAACCATCCGATAGTTGCATAATCCCTCTGTGATTAACCTAATAGAGCTTCTGACCTACCTACACCATATACCCCATCCTATTTCAAAAGATTCTAACATATCTTAACAAGATATATCTTACCCTGATAAACCTATCTAACCTAAACTAGTCTAATCTAGTCATATCCAATTTAATCTAGATCTTATCCTACTTAATATGGTCTAATCTAGTGTGAGTTACTTAATGCTGGTAGAAGGGATAAGGCCATACTCCTAAATCACTTAAGCCTAATTTGGAGACTTATATCAACTTGGCCATACACAACAACTTGACCTATATAACAAGTTACATAAACTTACCCAATCAATAGAGTCTTAATGGATTGCATAATCTATCAACCACCACCTGACATCAAACCAGATTTTGACCTACATCATGTAGTCAATCTCAACCATACCTATCTTAACCACATTCTCTAGCCCAATAATATACACTAACTCCTAATCAGTGAGACAAGACCGAAGAAGATGATCAACTTCATCAAGGAAGGATGAGCACCAACTCAAGTCTTCAAGGATCAAGTGAGGTCACCAAGATGAGTCAAGATCCACAATCTTGGATGGAGTCTTTTTCTTATCCTACTCTTACCCAAACCTATATATGCCCTAAAGACATCTTCTATCCTACATAATAAAGTGGACATACATATATACACCTATGCTTTCCTAACCACCAGTTCCACCAAGATACATAAACATATCTATATATTACTACTATTTGTAAGATGTAAGTGTTACCTTAGTTAGTAGCTAGTATTTTACTATATTGAGAATAATAATAAGGTCTATCTGACCCCATGTGTTGCTAATAAATAATGCATCATGCTGAGATTTTGTTTGTGCATATGTTGAAGATAACATAAGTTATGCACCCTTTTCTTACAAATCTCGAGGACGAGATTATTTTAAAGGGGGGTAGGATTTGTAACACCCAAAATCTTATTTATCAAAGTTTAGAGAGTTCTCAAAGGATTGTGATTTTAGAATGCCTTCCAATAAAATTTTCTTACATTTGATGCAACATCACCTAAAATAAACATGTTCCTAATAAAGATTTAAATAAAAGAATCTCTATATGAATTTGTTACCCCTTGGTTAAAATGAATATTTATAATTATACTCTAAAAGAATTTTATATTAGAGAATACATTTCTTAAAATACCTACTCTCTAGGTTAAGTGTGTATGAATTTCATATTTGAAAGCATTTTGATTAAATAATATAATAAATAAATAAAATAAAACAAGTCATATTCATGCTGGAATAGTTTTGTTTGTGCATTTAACTTGTGTTTGATTTCAAAGCAGATTTAAATTTGAAGATTGGAAACTTGAAATAAAAAGGGAAATAGAAAACAGAATTATAACAAAAAGAAAAAAAGAAAAACCCACCTAAACCTAACCTGGGCCGCGGACCAGCTTTCGGCCCACTACCCACGCGCAGCCCAGCACCATTCACACTGCCGCGCTCATTTCACTGCCCGGCGGGACCCACTGGTCGGTCACACCGCGCCAGCCACTCCTTCGTTCCGCTCGGCGCTGACATCCCGACCCCACTTCCCAGCCCCTCCCTCCGTCTTCCTCGCGCCGGCACAGGCCGCCGAAGTCGCGCGGATTCCACGCAACAGAACCCGACGCGCGTGCCTGAGCCATCGGCGGCCTTCGCGTGGGTTCCACGGCCAACCATAACCGGTTATCGCGGATCCCTGGGGCTCGAGACCATATATCTAGGACACGCGGCATCCTCTCCTTCTGCCCATCCATGGCGCTCGGCAACCAGCGCCCTTGCTCCAACTTCGCCGCAGCGTCGACGTCGGGAGATCTCGGGTCGTGGCATTGTGGGGCTTCAGCGACCCAGTGCGAAACCGGCGTGACCCCCAGGAAAGGCTGGGAGCGTTCTCGGGCGAGGGAATTTCTCGCCGTCGCGCAGCAATGCCATGAAGCCGCCGCATATCGTGGCCAGCCCGCCATGACCATCGATTGGAGGTGAGCCGCTAACCATGGGATTCGCCTTGTTCACCTCTTCGCGTAGGAGCGTCTGGTGGGCGGTTTGGGGGCTCGACTGGCCGTATGGCTTATCGCCGGCGTTGCGCGCCACCGTGAAACCGCCCTTCGTCGTGGGAAGCCTCCCTGTGACCGTCTCCAACCTTGATGAGCTGTCCATCTTCTCGGGTGTACCTGAGGCATGGTCTGGGACGCTGGAACTTCGAGTTGCGGGCTTGGCTCGGGTTTTGGAAGAACTCCGACGATGGCCCGCCACACACCTGGGCGGCGCCGCCGTTCTACTCGGGTGCGCGGGGGAGAGGATGGCGTGGCCGTTGGATACAGAGTTGACGGCCACGATTAGAAGCAAGTTACCCCTTTCGGTCAGATTGAATCTGGATCGTTGGCGCGATATCGGATGGATCGGGGTGAATCTCTAGTATTTAAAATGTGGGGCGTTGGATGGCGATCCGACGGTCTTGATGCGGTACCGGTTCGGTTGAAGGGGAATCTAATCTGGTCCGCGGGGTTTGGATCGGACGGCTCTGATGGATCGATACCCTTTCGCGTGGCTTATTTTCTAATGAGCCCCTGGACTTTTGAAAATAGAACCGCCGTCCACCGCAGGTGAAGTCTGAGTCTTAGAAATATTACACCGAGCCCCCTGGGTTTTCTGGAAATTGAGGCCCAGTCCAGAACTCGTTTAAATTGATTAAATGAATTAGAAATTAGATTTTTAATACAAAAATAATTGCTAGAACTTAGATAATTCATAGAAAATTCATTTTAGCTCCAAATTGAGTCATTCCAATTCCTAAAATTTTGTAATAATATTCTCTACCATTTAGAATCACTGTTTTGACATGAACTCTGTCAGAAAATTTATTTATCATTTAATCATATTTTAATCACATTAAACCTTAGGAAATTCATAACTTAAAACCTACCACTCCAAAATTAATAATTCTTTTTCCTGTGATCTTATTTTAATATGTAGATTATTAATATGTATTTTGGCATACATGTTTGGTGTAATGTTAATTTTGCCTATACCATGTTTGTTTGAATTGCTACGACTAGCAGTGAGGTCACGAGTCACCTGAAGATCATCCTGGTACCTGGATTCTCAAGGCCCAGGCAAGTTGTGCCCTTGATCACTTCTTTTTACCCAGCCATGTTCTGATTAATCATAATGATCTGCATAGGTTAATTTTGATGGGACCTAATAGGTTACCCTAGTTTGTCTATCTTTATACCTTGTTTACCACTGATCTTTCTGGGTAGTACTTGCTAGTGCTATATGTGGTTTTGGGTATGGAGATACACTATTCATGATTACACTTTTTGTTATCAGTTGTTATTTATTGTTCATGTTAAGATCATTATGTTAATTGGAACATGGAGCGACCACCCGGGAAAACAGTGCTACCACAAGGGTAGTATGGGATGCCCTTGGCTGATTAATTAGGAAAGCTAGTGGAAGACTACCTTACCCGAAAGGGGCAAGGGCAGTAGGGGAGAGGTCAGTGTAGGGAGGCCCTCGGGAGGATTTTGCTGCGATGGCGGTCCTGCAAGGGATTCCTGCACTGGATCTTCCTATAAACTGTAGCGGGTTTTCGGAAGCTAGTGGAACTTTGTAAAGGCCTCGTAGTGGATCCCTAGCCATTCACCTCGGAAGTGTCTAAGGGCTTTGCAAACCCTGGCGACATGGGATACACGACTTGTGGGTAAAGATGCGCAACCTCTGCAGAGTGTAAAACTGGTATACTAGCCGTGCTCACGGTCAAGAGCAGCTCGGACCCTCACATGATTAATCTATGGAACTAAATTCAATTTGTCATATGCATTGCATCGCAGGTGATGTTGTTATTCTTGTTCTACTACTTAATTGGGTTTGGTATTTACTTATACTTAGTAACTGCTAATAAAATTTTGATCAACTTTAAAAGCAATGCTCAGCTCTAACCATCTTCTTTGGTAAGCCTTACACTTCACATGAGCTCCCACCTTTGGCGAGTTCATGCACATTATTCCCCACAACTTGTTGAGCGATGAACGTATGTGAGCTCACTCTTGCTGTCTCACATACACCACAGGTCAAGACCAGGTACTGCAGGATGATGCTCATGGAGGATGCTGCGATGAGTTCGTGAGAGGTCTAGGTCGTCGTCTCCCAGTCAACTTTGGGTTGCTGGACTGTTGTCTCCTTACTATGTAATTACTTATTTGTATAGAACTCCTGTTATATATAAAGTTGTGACATTCGATCCTGTGCCACTATACATCATATGTTTGAGACTTGGTCCCAGCATACCTGGTGTTTATGTTAACCCCGGGTTTTGGACCCCTAAGATCCGGGTGTTACATCAGGACCTCATCGGGGGAGCGAAACCCGCACCGGCAGTACCACGACGCGACGTGAACCAACAACCCGACAAACGTTGGGATAAGAGGCCTCGCAAAGAAGTCCATGCCACCAGACCACCCGCCTCTCGTGCCCGAGGAGGACCCCGCGGAGGCGAACAAACACTGGACAACATCCTCGACGCGCAGTGCCCATACCACAAAGACATGCGCCACACCCTCCGGAACTGTAGGGACTTCAAGCACTCCGTCGGACACGGTCGACCCTTCCAACCTGTACCGCCTCCCCCACCTCGAGAAGCACCAAGGGAGCCTCGACAACCTCAACAACAGGAAGGGGGGAGGTGGAGCTTTCCCGCGCGTTGACAGAGAGGTCAACATCATCTTCGGCAGACACGGGTCGCAAGAAAGCAAAAGACAACAAAAGCTCAACGATCGTCAGATACTGATGGCGGCCACCGGTCCTCCCGCCCCATACTGATGGTCCGAACACCCGATTACCTTCACTCGAGCGGATCAGTGGCTCAACTTCGATCATCCGGCCAAGTACCCGCTCCTCGTCGACCCAGTGATCCGAAAAAGCCGGGTGAAAAAGGTTCTGGTGGACGGGGGAAGCAGCATCAATGTCACTTTCCTCCGGACGCTTCAAGGCTTGGGAGTCAACCTCAAAGAGCTCCACGAGTCAGACACTCCTTTCTTCGGCATCGTGCCGACTGAAGGAGAGTATCCGCTCGGACACATCTACATGCCGGTCATCTTCGGAACTCCGGAGAACTACAGAACTGAGTACCTGAGGTTCGAGGTGGCGAACTTCGATTGTGGGTACAACGCCATCATCGGCAGGCCTAGATTGGCGAAGTTCATGGCCATTCCACATTATACATACATGATATTGAAGATGCCAGGACCGCAAGGAATCATGACTGTGCGCGCCGACTTCTAAGGCGCCGCAGAGTGTTTCTGAGTGGCCATCCAAGTGGCCCTCACCACCAAGCCATCGGCAACCTCTTCTGCGCAGGCGAACTCAAAGCCTGAGGAAGACCTCGCGGTGCCCGCAAACGAAGCTCAAGCCATGACCTCTATATGGCCGACTAAAGAAACCAAAAGGATCAACCTTGGGTTCGCTGATGAACGCAAGACCGCCATCATCAGCTCCAACCTGGATGACAAATAGGAAGGCGCGCTCGTCCAGTTCCTACAAGATAATCGAGATGTATTCGCATGGCAACCTACAGATATGCCAGGAGTCCCGAGAGAACTGGCCGAGCACAAACTGAAGGTTTATCCCCAGGTGAGGCCGATCCAACAGAAATTACGACATTTCACGCCCGACAAGAGAGAAGCCATCCGTGCAGAACTAGCTCGCTTGGTCGCGGTAGGATTCATTAGAGAAGTACTACATCCCGAGTGGTTGACTAACCCTGTTCTTGTACTCAAAAAGAATAAAGTGGATTGGCGCATGTGCATCGACTATACAGATCTCAACAAACACTGTCCGAAGGATCCCTTCGGACTTCCTAGAATAGACCAAGTTGTAGACTCGACCGCCGGTTGTTCTATGCTATCTTTCTTGGATTGTTACTCCGGGTATCATCAGATCAGCCTGGCCAAAGAAGACGAGGAAAAAACAGCATTCATCACTCCATTTGGAGCTTTCTACTATACCTCCATGTCGTTCGGTCTCAAAAACACTGGAGCGACTTACCAGAGAGCCATTCAGACATGCTTAGCCGATCACTGGGGCAAGCGTGTGGAAGCATATGTGGATGATGTGGTGATCAAAACAGAAAACTCAGCCAAATTCATTGAAGATTTACAGCTGGTCTTCAACAGTCTACGACGATATCGATGGTAGCTCAATCCTGAAAAATGTGTCTTCGGAGTACCAGCTGGAAAATTACTCGGATTCATTGTCAGCCACCGAGGAATTGAAGCTAACCCAGAAAAGATCGAGGCTATCACGAGGATGGAAGCACCACGGTCACAGAAGAAGGTACAAAGGCTTACTGGATGCATGGCGGCTCTAACCAGATTCATATCAAAGTTGGGAGAAAAGGGACTGCCATTCTATAAGTTGCTCAAGAAGGTAGACAAATTCCAGTGGACTTCAGAAGCTCAGGAAGCTCTAGACGCATTGAAGAAATTCTTAACAACACCACCAGTGCTAAAACCGCTGCGCCGAGCTACGCTGATTCAACCGGCTGAAGATCTGATGTTATACATCTCTTGCACGACTCACGTGGTGAGCACCGCGTTGGTAGTCGAGCGAGCAGAAGAAGGACATGCATACCCAGTACAACATCCTGTCTATTTCATTAGTGAAGTCCTAGGTCCCTCGAAGAAGAAGTACCCTCAAGTTCAGAAATTATTATATGCAGTACTTCTAACTGCACGCAAGCTCCATCACTACTTCGACGACCACAAAGTCATAGTACTCACTGGATTTCCGATAGGGGACATTCTCCACAATAAAGAAGCCATCGGAAGGATAGCCAAGTAGGCCTGTGAACTGGGATCTCATGACATTGAGTTTCGACCTCACATCGTAGTCAAGACTCAAGCACTGGTTGACTTCGTATCAGAGTGGACCGAACAACAGGTGCTGGATAACCCGGAAACTGCAGAAGTATGGCGAATGTATTTCGATGGCTCGTTAAAGCTGCAGGGGGCAGGTGCAGGGATCCTCTTCATCGCACCTGGAGGCGAACAACTCAAGTATGCTCTTCAATTGTTATTTCCAGCATCCAACAATGCAGCAGAATACGAAGCCCTGATTCATGGATTGAACATTGCCATATCACTGGGCATCAAGAGGCTGATGGTGTATGGGGATTCTATGGTGGTCATAAGTCAGATAAACAAAGAATGGGATTGCTCGAGTGATTCCATGGGGAAATACTGCACTGTCGTCTGAAAACTAGAAGACAAATTTGAAGGTCTGGAATTTCATCATGTGGAGAGAGATCGCAACGCGGCGGCAGATGCATTGTCAAAACTGGGATCCAGTCAGGCTCAGGTCCCGTCTGGAGTTTTCGTCCAAGAAATACCATGCCCGAGTATTCCCGTGGATCAGATAGAAGAGTGCAATATTCTGTGTCAACCAGAGCCAGACCCTAATGACTGGAGAGAGCCAATCATCAGGTATATCAAGAATGAGGAGAGACCAGATGACAGAAATGCAGCAGAGCGCATTACAAGGCAGCCTGCTCATTATACTCTCATCGGGAAAACACTGTACAGGAGGGGTGCAACAGGAGTTCTCATGAAGTGCATTCTTTCAGCCACCGGGAAACAACTGCTAGAAGAAATCCACGCGGGGCAATGCGGGGTACACGCAGCATCCAGGACTCTGGTTGGGAAAGCTTTCAGATCTGGTTTCTATTGGCCGACAGCAAAGAGTGACGCCGCCGAGCTAGTCTAGAAATGTGAAGCTTGTCAATACCTGTCAAAGCAGCAACATCTACCAGCGCAACAACTACAAACCATCCCTGTAACATGGCCATTCGCATGCTGGGGACTGGACATGATTGGACCCTTTAAGAAAGCTCAGGGAGGATATACTCATGTGCTGGTTGCTATTGATAAATTCATTAAGTGGATAGAATATAAGCCCATCGCTTCTCTAACTTCAGCTAAAGCAGTGGAATTCATACAAGACATAATGTTCAGATTCGGAATACTGAACAACATTATAACTGACCTAGGATCCAATTTCACTAGTTCAGAATTCTTTGATTTCTGTGAGCAAAAAAGCATTCAGATAAAATACGCTTCATTGGCGCATCCGAGAGCAAATGGGCAAGTAGAAAGAGCCAACGGAATGATATTAGAAGCACTCAGAAAGAAGATCTTCGATAAGAATGAAAAGTTCGCAGGAAAGTGGATCAGAGAGTTGCCATACATGGTCTGGAGCTTCAGAACTCAACCTAGCCGAGCTTTGAATGGGAACACTCCTTTCTTTATGGTTTATGGTTCGGAGGCAGTGCTACTTGCTGATCTCAAGTTTGGGGCACCAAGATTAATCTTCGAAAACATAGCAGAAGCTGAGGCCACCAGACTGGAGGATGTTGATATACTATAAGAAGAACGATTGAATACGGTGATTTAGTCAGCCCGGTATCAGCAAACTCTGAGGCGCTACCATGACAAGGCCATACGGCATCGATCCTTCGCAGTAGGAGACCTCGTCCTCTGCCGAATTCTAACGGGGGAGGGACGGCACAAACTGTCACCACTATGGGAAGGGCCGTTCATAGTAGCAGAAGTCACTCGGCCTGGATCATATCGTCTTACTCAAATGGACGGCATAGAAATTGGGAACTCATGGAATATAGAACATCTTAGGAAGTTTTACCCCTAGCTATATTTCAAAAGCTATTGGGACGGCCTTGTATTCTGTAAAATGGGAAATATATCATCAATAAAAAGACTTCATTCTCAAAGGTGCTCAACTTGCTTACTGTCAGCATGCTCACTTAACTCAGGGTGACCACTATACCCTACTAACGGAGCAATCGACTTAAGCCGGCAACGACTTAAGGCGGTGTGACATGCTCACGCTTACTTAACTCAGGGTGACCACTATACCCTACTAACGGATCAATCGACTTAAGCCGACAACGGCTTAAGGCGGTGTGACATGCTCACGCTTACTTAACTCAGGGTGACCACTATACCCTACTAACGGAGCAATCGACTTAAGCCGGCAACGACTTAAGGCGGTGTGACATGCTCACGCTTACTTAACTCAGGGTGACCATTATACCCTACTAACGGAGCAATCGACTTAAGTCGACAACGACTTAAGGCGGTGTGACATGCTCACTCTTACGTAACTCAGGGTGACCACTATACCCTACTAACAGAGCGGTCGGATTTAGTCGGTAGTGACTTGAATCGGCATGGGACACTCACGCCTACTCGATCCAACACAAGCACATTCGTAATTACTCATCTTAGGGCGACCTCTATGCCTCACGAAATAAAAAGAAATTTCAAAAAATCATCACACTACATTTACTACTGCAAATTGTAGCTTCTGTTGGATTCTATCAGCAGGAAAATCATAATGGCATTCAGTACTGAAAACGCTTTCTGACAGAATATTCGAGCGCACTAACCACATATGCAGGGCATTCAGTGTTTCTACTTGGTACTGTTTTTCTTAGGAGCGACCGGTGAAGAGGGGCGACTCGAAGAATCAGGAGCAGCATTCACATCTACAACTATGTCGTCAGGAACAATTACACCAGGCCTCCTCATCAAGATTCGCCCCACGCGAACGGCTTTGTCCATAGCTCTGTCGCGCTGGGCCCTCAACGTAGCGAAAGTGTCTTCAGCAGCCTTGACAGCCAGCCGGGCAGCCTCTAATTCCCGGGCAATTGATTTTTTGGAAGCACGCAGATCCTTGATAATAGAATCTTTGCTCGACATCAACTCCCTAAGGCGAATCATTTCATCCAAGGACTCCTGTAGTTTGTAGCGTTGGTTATTCAAGTCATCCATGGTGAAGCTATGGCTCCTCTCCAAGATAGTCAACGAGTTGCTGGCGTCGCGATATAACTTGTCAAGGTTATCACGAGAAGTTGCAAGGGCACGTTTTTCCTCCTACAGACGAGAATCAGTTTCTCCAACGTCAAGCAAGCATTAAGAACATAGCAGATAAAGCCAAGTAAAGCTTAATTCATTGGTCACCTTTTCAGAGTCAAGCTGAGCATGGAGAGTGGAATTCGGCATGTTGGCATCATTCAGAGAAGCAGAAACCCGGGCCAAGTCCGTTTGACCTTGAGAATATTTCTCTTCAAGATCAGAGTACCGTCGGGCCATATCTATCAAGAAACGGTCACACAAGGGTATTCAGCCAAAAAGTAGATCAGTCAAGTAGCTAAAGAAGAACACAAAGGGAACTAACCAGCATTCGCCATCTCCAACTTAGATATTCGCCGTTGAAGCAGTGTTGGATTCCAATGTGTTAGAGACAGAGCTCTTTCCTAGACATAAGCACCTTGAGATTTCAGCTGACCGGCCATCTCGTCAACCAAGGCCTGATAATTGAAAGCAAATGAGTGCAAAGACAATATTTCGCCCAGAACATAGCCAGATCAGGAAAAGCCAATTACCAAAAGATTGGAGACAAAAGAAGGAAGTCCCAAATCATGGGAAGCCTGTTGGTGACTTGACGAAGGATCATCAACTGAAGCAATCTGTGGAGCATCATTGGGAGCCAACACGGTGTCACCGACAGAAATTAAAGCTCTGGTATCAGGTACGCCGCCCTCTAAGGCGATTTTCTAGTTCAGAGCACGTGTTGCTGCCATGCAATCAGAATGCAGAGGTGAGGACCCGATGTGAACCTCCATGGAAGTGTGAGAAGGGGAGCCCGCTCAGATATCCTCGGGGGCTGGGTCACAGTTCGCGCTGCCCACCTGAGCCGGATCATTACCGGCAACACCCTCGGGGGCTGGGCAAACGCTGGCGCCATCCTTGAGGACCGGACCCTCCGCTCAAGCCACCTCTAAGGCTGGGGGGTTCTCAGCCATTTCCATGGGAACGGAGCATTCTAGATCAGCTTCTTGACTCTGAAGACCGCGCTCTAAGGTCGATGAGGTGCGAGATGCTGATTGGGACAACTCTAACCCGACATCATGCAAGTCAGCGCAAGCGTCCATCACACCACCATCTGCCGGCTCGGACAGCAGATCTTCAGGGATCACATCTTCAAGAGCCTAGTCAAAATTGCTAGAGACAATTCCTGCAGACCAACAAGGGCAGACAAAGCTGGAGAAGGAATTTCACTACTCTCCCCACTGACTACATAACGCCGATTGTTCTTCCGAATCAAGGGGATTTCCTCTTCCTCTTCTTCATCCTCGTCGACAATATGAACACCGCACCCATTGGGTTCAGCATCATCAAGGTCAGCCGGATTGCACCCATTGGGGTCAGCGTCAGCTGAGTCACACCCATTGGGATCAACTCCAAAAGAAAGTTCCACATGCACTCCCTCAGCAGCTGGAACAGAAGGGCCGGCATCCTGATTCGAACATGACACTCGCTGAAGCCGTCTCTTTTTCTTCCCCTCAACAGGAGAAGTTGGTTGATTAGCTTGACGAGGACGCTTTGGGCGAGTGTTATCGAGTCTCTGAATATCCAAGATCTCTTCAGGCTCCAGAATGACGGCCACAGCTAGTGATTCAGCGGGGACCGAGTTAGAGGAATCATCGGCCAGCAAATCCAGCATAGCACTTATTTCCGCATCACTGGGGTTGACAGGCATCTCAAAATGAACATGCCTTTCATCATCAGGGATATCACCCAGAAAAGCAACCAATGCCTCAACCTCTTCGGGGGAGGGCCGCACTCTAAGACCCGAACCGTTGCCTTCAGCAGGAGGGTTTGACACAAAACTGATGAAGGTTTTAGAAGGCGGTAGATTCCAGGTAGAATATGCAATAGGAGCACCAACATTCGATACCTTGCCTCTAAGAATCATCTCAAGCCGGCTCACCAGATCCACAGCAGGAATCCTTCTGTTGGTAACCCGGGTCGAGTCAGCAATGCCACGATACAGGTAGGCCGGGTATGCTCTGTCCTTCAGTGGCTGAATGTTCTTGAATACAAAATCTGCAACTACAGCCTCAGCAGTTAGACCCCTCTCCTTCAGCAAACCAACTTCAGCAAGCAGAACTCTGGCCTTGGCTACCTCAAAATCCGTGGGAGACTCAATCCAACTCGAAGCGCGAACATCAGGCTGTCTCCTTGACCGAGGGGGGAGGGATTTTCCATGATTCTCAACGATGAACCATTCCAAGTGCCATCCCTTGATGCTGTCCTTGAGTGGGATATCGAGATACTCTATTTTTCTCCCACGGCGCATCTCCAGACTCACGCCGCCCATGAGCTGGTGCTGCCCCCTGCCATCCCGGGCCGATAATGGTACAAGTATTTCCACAATCCAAATTGTGGCAGAATACCAAGATAAGGTTCACAAAGATGAACAAAAACAGAAACTTGCAGAAGAGAATTCGGATTCAGATGGGTTAGGTTCAGATAATAGAAATCAAGGAGACCACGGAAAAAAGGAAAAATAGGAAGAGCAAGGCCGCGGATGAGGAAAGGAATGAAAATAATGGACTCGTGGGTGTCCTCCGTCGGGACAGTGGCCCCACGGCAGATCCGCCAGGAACAAAGCTCCTTCGGAGGAAGAACTCCGATGGAGACAAGGTGAAGAAGGTCGGATTCAGAAACAACAGACATGTGGTTACCTGCGAAAGGCAACTGACTGTTGGGGTCGATAGGAGGAATGATTGCAGCAGAAGAATTCTGGTTTTTCCGCTTGGGCGCCATCTCAATCTCGCTGACGAACTGAGCGGAAGCAAGATCGCAAGGAAGCAGAGAAGGCTTGGAGGCAAAAAAGCAGAACTAGGGCTCGGAATGCAGAAGCATACAACATCGCGGCACAAATGGGGTTTTCTCGGGCCAAGAGCCATGTCCAAAAAGCGCCCAGTCATCACTCGGCAGTTGTTTCCAAAACGCCAACATGGCTCTATATAACTCAGTCGTTATTTCTAAAAATGGCTGACGTTACCAGTATTCACTCGGTCGTTACTTCTAAAACACCGATGTGACCGATTATCACTCGGTCGTTGCCTCTAAAACGCCGGCATTGCAAAAATTCACTCGGCTGCTACCTCTGAAGATGCTAACAATAAGCTCGTTGTTTTTCTCTACAAATATGCAGGCAGATCCGAAATGTGGCCCGACAAGTCTAAGTCGTTATTTTCAAAAAACAACGGTTACACAAAAACCAGATCAATCAACTGATGGCAAAAGGAACAGTGAAAAAGCAAGAAATGCACACAGAAGTGAACCGAAGCTTTCTTCATTATATAAGGGAAGTGTTCTCGCAAACTTAAAAACCAACTCATTACGAGTCGGCTTCTTTCCCTATGCTACTACATTACATTACTACATTAAACTACATTACACTACTAACTACCACTACATTATTCTACTAATACTACTTCTACTACTACTTATCTATACTAACATTTAAACCAGTGGCGCTTAGCCACTAGCTTTGTTGCTGCCCCTGCCGCTGCCGCCGCTGCCTTTGCTGCTGCAGCCCCTGCTGCCGCCGCTGCCGTCGTTGCCCTCGTCACCACCTTCACCACTGTCGCCATCGCCATCGCCGCCACCTCTGCCGCCGTCGTCGCCCTCGCCATCGTCGCCCCCGCCGCTCTCCGTAGACGAGTCCGAGGAATCCTCCTCGTCTGAGGAGTCCTCCGACTCATCCAAGCCCTCGAGCCCGGCGCGCTCGACGGTCCGGATGTAGGTCCATACCTCCGCAGCGATCCCCTGGGAGTCGTCTAAGTCATCAGACGACGCCAGGGGAGAAGCGGAGGTCGGCGATCCATAGGACCCGGAGAACTCCTCCTCCGAGTACTCGGTGTCGCCGAAGTCCTCCGATGGGGGGGTCGGCTCGCGCTTCCGCTTATCACCAGAGTGGTGAGAAGAACTCCCGCCCTTTTTGCTCTTGCCCATGGTGGAGTAGAAGAAGAAGAAAAAAGGAGTAAGCAACAAGTGGCAGTAAGATGTGTGAATATGATGGAGAAGTAGGCACACTATTTATAGAAGAAGAAGGCAACCGCTCACCTCCTACCACGGCCATTGAACAGTCGCAAAAATTCAATGTGCAATTCAAATCGTCTGGAAACACGTCAGGCGGCTGGCGTCGTTTCACGTAATACGACACCCATTAGGACTCAAGTCAAACTGCTTGGACGATATGATTACACCCGCAGTCACATCAAGTTACTACTCAGAAGCAATTTGCTAAACGCTCAGTGCACCAAGCCGTCCCTTGCCCACACCCATTGGGGGGACGCCCAGGAATTTTCAATAGATTTTCCCAAGCAGTCGCATCCATACAGTATGTGCAATGAATACATCAAGACAAAAAGAAGATATCGACGGAAGATCAAAGGAAAGCCAAAAATAGCCGACGAGATACAAGTCTAATCAACAGGAGCCGTGAAGCACAAAGTGAAATAATGACTAGCCAGGGGGCCATCTACCAGATGTCCAATCTGTCGCAGATCAAATAAATTTCGAACCTAGCAAGATATGGGCAGATCGCACACACAACTTCAAGGACAGAACTGTATGCTAACCTCTAAAGCATAAGGTAGACGATAGAATGCTGATCTCTAAAGCATAAAGGTGAAAATAAAACAATGCTGACTTCTAAAGCATGAGTTCCGAACAAGCTTGAGATGAAGACCTCCGAGTGGATCATTTTCATTAATCCACTCAAAGCTCGGGGGCTAAACCCATTGGGAGCACCTTCGGTGCACCCAATGAATCATAGGATCTTGAAGAACAAATGCTGACCTCTAAAGCACAGGCTGGTGACAAAAAGGTTGATTTCTAAGGCATCTGTTTAAGCCGGAAACTACGATTCTTTAAGAAGCATGAGATGGGGTCCTTCGAATGGATTATTTTCAGTAATCCATTCGAAGCTCGGGGGCTACACCCATTGGGTGCACCTTCGATGCACCCAATGAATCCTTAACCCCTGAGAGCAAAGCGTCGACTTCTAAGGCGCGAGCAGAGTATCGATCACTGAAGATTAAAAGCAAAAAACTGAAGAACGAGGTCAGAAAAGGATGGCAGAAGAACATTCTAATCAAGTTACTCAGAGCTGGAAGTAACAACTTATTAGACATGTTTCAAAAATCACAAGCTGGACCTGGAATCTTTGGGCTGATTATTTCAAAATCAACACAAAGATTGGGGGCTTGTGGGGGACGGATATCCCCCGGGTCCACTAGAAGGCAAGAAGGCCTCACGGAAGGCCCTAGACCCATTATTCCGCAAGGCCATCCCTTCATGGGCCAAGGGAGGAGTTTTCAACAGAACGGATCAACACGAAGATGGATCGACCTAAGCCTGTATGGTTCGCCGAGCTTAAGCGTTATCTACAACACTGATCCTACTTTCCCGCGTGGTGCCCTCCTACCGCGGAACTGAATAGGGGTAGGTCGGCGGAATTATAGGAAGATAAGCTCAGTCGGTTTGCTATTACTTAGGCATACGCAGTTATCATATCCACATGCAAAGCTCCACGGTCGAATATATAAGGCCTAGGGAGCACCCCTTCAAGAGACAGATCTCACCTTTAGCCATTCACTCGACTCTCTGGTATTCCTCATACTAGAGAATTTTCTTGTAATCAGCCATACAAAAGATCCACTCCAGGATGTAGGGTACTACGCACCACGCGGCCCGAACCTGTACAAGGTCGTCCACTGTTTCTTGTGCATCCAATACGAACCATCGAGCTACAGTTAGTGACACCTTCCTACTCCACAAAGCACCTTGAGGGACAACCCTGGGTGCGCGGTCGGACCCAAAACACCGACAGACACCGAGGGCTCGTAATTTGCGAAGTCCTAGGATGACGGCTTCGTACTCTGCTATGTTGTTAGTGCACCTATCGGACTCTAAAGCAAAGCTTAGGCGCGCTGCGTATCTATACTTGACGCCAGCGGGTGATGTGATAATCGCCATGGCGCTTGCCCCCGCATGGCACCATGCACCATCGCAGTGGATGGTCCAGACTTTTTCTATGGATTCTTCTTATGGCCATACAGGTCCTGTTCAGTCGACAATGAAGTCCGCTAGGACTTGTGATTTGATCGCTGTTCTGGGTTCGAAGGTGATGTGGTACCCGGATAGTTCAGCTGCCCATTTGGCAATTTTGGCGGACGCCTCTGGGTTCCTGAACAATTCTCCCAGACCCCTGTCCGAAGTGACCAGTACTTTGAATGCCTCGAAGTAGTGTCATAGCTTACGCGAAGCCATGACAACTGCGTATGAAATTTTTTCGTGTTCAGTCATGTTGCACTTAGAAGCCGTGAGGACTTTGGAGACGTAGTACACTCGGCACTGCCGACTTTGCCCTCGATGTTCTGCTCTTGGACTAATGCTGCGCTGACTGCACATGGTGAAGCCACAATGTAGAGAAGCAACGACAGCGAAGGGTCGGGACTTGTGAGGGTTGCTAGGTTGGACAAGTGTTGTTTGAGCGACTTGAAGGCCACTGCCTGCTCTGGTCCCCAAGCGAAGTCTTTTGCACCACGCAATGTTTTGAGGAAGGGTACACTACGCTCTGTGGATTTGGAGATGAATCTGTTTAGGGTGGCCAATCTGCCTGTCAGTCGCTGGATGTCCCTGGTGGACTGCGGAGGTGCCATGTTGATGATCGCTTGGATCTTAGTTGGGTTGGCCTCGATCCCTCGGTGTGATACTAGGTAACCAAGTATTTTCCCATGGCGAACGCCGAAAATGCACTTCTTAGGGTTGAGCCAGAGTCGTGCGTCGCGCATGTTTGCGAATGTTTCTGCGAGGTCGGCCAGGTGGTCCTCTTTGCTTTTTGCTTGCGACGACAATGTCGTCGACGTAAGTGAAAATGTTGTGGCCGACTTGGTTTTCGAGGACCTTCTTTGTGAGGCGAGAAAAGGTGGAGCCAGCGTTCTTGAGTCCCTCGAGCATTCATACGAAGCAGTACGTGCCGAAGGGTGTAATGAAGCTTGTTCTTGCCTTGTCCTCCTCTTTCATATAGATCTGGTGGTACCCAGAGAAGCAATCAAGGAGTGACATGACTTCGTAGCCTACTACGCTATCAACGATTTTGTCAATCCGTGGCAAGGGGAAGTTGTCCTTAGGATAAGCCTTATTGAGGCTTGTGAAGTCTATGCACATGCGCCACTTGCCACTCTTCTTTTGCACCATGACCACATTGGCGAGCCATGTAGGATAAGCAATTGGCTCGATGAATCTAGCTTCCAATAGGTGGTGCACCTCGGCCTTGGCTGCTTCAGTTTTCTCATCGGACATTTTTTGCAGTCGTTGCTTTTTCGGGCGCATCGAAGGGTCGATGCCCAGGCTATGCTCGATGATGGAGCGGCTGACTCCGACCAGATCGAGGGCGGACCAAGCGAAGACGTCCTTGTTTCGGGAGAGACAGGAAAGGAGTTTTTCCTCATCTCGCGAGGTTAGGTCTTCGCTTATTATAACCGTTTGTCTAGGCGTCGCCAGGTCGAGGGGTACCACCTTCGTTCCGTCGTTGCTTTGGAGCTGCGCCTTGACTTTTTCGTCTTTGAACGAGCGACTGCTTTCGAAGCCTTCACGCTCTACCGTGAGGCAGTGTACATTCCGTTGGCCTAGAACGAAATCCCTTTCAATGTTGCGCGCTGTCTGCTGGTCGTCGTAGACGATGATCATGCCTTGCGGGCCTAGGATTTTCATGCAGAGGTAGAGTCCATGAATGGCCACCTCAAACTTGTTGATCGAGCCCCGACCCATTATGGCATTGTATGGGTAAACCATGTCAACAATATCGAATGTGACCTGCTCACTTCGTGCAATGGGTGCTACACCGAATGATAGGGGGAGCTCTATCTTGCCGACGGGGAAGGTGCCCTTGCCGTTGAAGCCATATAGGGGATTGTCTGCAGGTTTGAGTAGGCTGTGGCTTATTCCCATGTGATCGAAGGCGTGCAGAAAAATGATGTCAGCTTGAATGTCGTTGTCGACCAGCACTTTGTGTAGGTCCCAGCCTGCTACCCTGCAGTTGATTACCATGGCGTCTGCGTGAGGGGTGCTGCGCAAGTCAACGTCTCTAGCATCGAAGGTGAGCGGTACATGGGACTACTTTGTATGCACCACTGGGCTAGTGAGAGCGACATGGTTCACACTTCGGTAGTGGTCCCTTTTCTGCCGCTTTATGTCGAAGTCCACGCTTGATTCCCCGATGATCATGTGGATGACTCCGCGATATGGTGGTTCGACGAAGTCTTCCTGCTTGGGTGCTTGTGGGGGTGGTTGTGGTGTGGTGGATTTGGGTGATGCAGAGGCGGTGGTGGTAGAACCTGCACCTCTTGATGGTGCTGGTAAGCGTGGTTGGGTGGATGCTGGATCTGCTCATTGTGGTAGGGTTGCTGGTGATGGTATGTGTGTGCGACGACCCTCTGGTTGTCGGCTGGTTATGCTCTAGACATTCTATCCCTGGTGGCCTTGGTCTCCGGACAATCCCTTGTTGGGTGTGCGTAGTCTTCGCCATGAAACAAGCAGTAGAATCTGTGCGGCTGTTGTGTCCGTCCGCGGCTTCTTCCTTTTGTGTCATTGTCGTGGCCTTGGGGGGGTATTCCTGACGATGGGTGGTCTCTCCCGCTGGGTGCTGATTGGCTATGTTGTGCACCTGTTGATGATTACGGTTGTCCCGGCCGGAGTCTAGCTGCACTGGTCTGGTCCAGGTTCTGCTGGACTGTGGAGGGTCCTTGGGCTTTCTGTGAGATTCAACCTTGCGTTGGTGGAGCTCCTCAGACCTGGCGTACTTCTAAAATAATTGGTATAGCTCTTGAAGATTCTTGGGTGGGTCACTGATGCAATGACTGTACAGGATGCCTGCCCAAAGACCGTTGTTGGAACTTGCTCACTGGCGCAAGTTGATCCAACGGGGGGGATGTGATAGCGCAAACAGGGTTTCAGCACGTGATGGCAAAAGCTCTGTTCATCTAGCCTCTCAAGGGCACTGTGCGGGGGTATTTATAGGTGTCCGGGTGCCCGGCGTCCCGTGTTAAGGACGCATGTGCCCTCAGACACCTAGATTATCCCCGGAATATTCCCATAAAGCGGGGTTACAGACCGTAATTACAGGGAGGCCTTTACAAATTAGGCCCGTAACGCGCGACGGCCACGCAGGGCCTATTACAATGGGCCGGATCACACGTGGGCCTCCGTTCTAGACGAGGTCGCAGGGTGAGACGACCTCGTCACAGGTCTTCGTCCGGCCGCGTATGAGGCGAAGGGTATGTCTGCCGCTGTCTTGCCACCGTTGGTGCAGCGAGTACGGCGAAGGCTTCGAGCGAAGGGTGGCGTCTTCGTCTTCGCCCCAACATTTGCCCTCCGAGGGACCAGTTCGACTAAGTCACCTGGTGCCGAAGACGTCGCTAGATGGCAAGGACGCTGCCCTCGCTCGAAGTGGTTCCGCGTGGGTTTTTGACATGACCGTTGATTGACGCCGTACTGTTGGATTGCGGGTTTCCCGAAGCGCCGCGCCCTGTGTATAAAAGGGGACGGGGCGTGTTTTGAACTTTGTCTTTCCGTGCTCCGCGAAAACCCTAACCGCCTTCTCAAATCTCTTGCTGCTCGTCTGCCCTCCTTGCTCTTGTTCGCTGGCTGGCGCCGGAGGTCAGCCCTCTCACCCTCCAACGCGGCCACCTTATCCGCCAGCTTGCAGCACTTGCTGTCGGCGGCCGACTTGTCCCAGACGGCGTCAGTGTGGCGGAACTGCCCGAATTATTCCGACTTAAGTGCTTAAGTCCCGCCTTAAAGGCTAGACCACACTTAAATGGGAATATCTCATCAATCCCTCAGATCTGGTCCGACGAGGCCACTGACAGGATCAAGTACCACAATCTCACTCGATGGTGAGTCACAGAGCAAATACAATAAAGCATAAAACCATGCATGTGAGAGTATTAAATTATTACATCATCATCATCATCGGAGTTTTGCAAAAGTAACCATCATTGTTCGAAGTGCAGCGGAATAAAACTAACGGCAATTAAACAGAGAGATGGGGAAGCCTGTCCCATCACTCCTCATGCTCCTCCTCAGCCGAGGCGGGGTCCCACTCGACAGTCCAACCCGGTGGTAAGGTGGACGGCCAAGTCACTCCAGCAACCATGTCCTCCAGAGAACCTGTAAAAATTTATGCCACAAGCAAGGCTGAGTATACTAATACTCAGCTAGACTTACCCGGTGTGAGGAGTCTACTCCTCTACCTCTAGACATGCAGCTGTTTGGCTGTGGGGTTTGGTTGCCAAAAGCACTAGCTGAGTTTCTAAATCAAGTTTTAACTTTGTCAATTTAAGTGTGACTCTCTTAAGTCTAAGTATGTACTATCTACTCACACATAGTAGCAAACATTTAAGCAATCAACATCTTGTATCATCTCAATATATTTCCACTTGTTACTCAATGTAGCAGCATGGATCAAGCAGTCTCATTAGCTGCGAGAAGCAGACGATTCGAATCAAGTTTTATCCTTGCAAGGTAAACCTAAACACACGACGTGGCGAGGTACTCCATCCCCACACACATCAACCGTCCCCATCGATTCCCCGTCAGCAGAGAGGGGCTCACCGCCTTGGCGTACAATGCCCCACTGATCTCGACTGCCGTCGTGCAGTGACCGCACTTGTACCCACCATAACCAGAATGGGAGACCACGTCTCAGGTCGCGTGAGGAGGGCAAACTGCTGCCAGGTTCACTCAGGTACTAGGCTTACCGATTTACCATATTTCTCGGCATGTGCTTAGTACGTTCAAACGCTTGACTCACGGTACCACACCTTAATCCTTATTCAAATTTTTATCCCGTAGACAACCAATCCCCATGGATTGTTGCCCACACACCAACATCAATATGATAAGAAAGTGGATACAGCCAATTCCTAACCTCGCGCGAGTGCTGGGGAAATCACTCGACTTCTACCGAGATCCTAATTAATAAAGCAGCTACTCGACTTATCATACTAGTATTCATCTCAAAGGGATTCCTGAGATCATGCAACAAGGGTTTCAAACAACTCCTACACTTAAGTGCACAATACAAACCTACAAATATTAAGTGTAGTAAAATATCATATAGAACAGGTTATGCATAAAACCGGGGCTTGCCTTCCAAGGCTGTGGCAGGCAGATCCTCTGATGCAGACTCTGGGGCTGGATCCAGGGCTACCTCCTGAGCAGCTCCTTGCTCCGGCACGAGGACGTACTCTCCGTCAGCAAGGTTACAGTCTATCGAATGCAATGAACATGTATATCATGATTATGCAGGATTTAATAACCTTATGATAAGAAGAAACTAAGTCAAGAAGTAACTTAGGGTTTCTTAGCCATGCGGGGCTTCCAGTGGGTTATGCTTATTACTTTTTAGGCTTAGGGTTTTATTGAGGATAAACATAGTGGATTTGTATTGTCTTTATATATTTTCAGTGGACAATTTACAAGGAATTTAAGATGACACTAATTTCCATTACTCATTTTTCCCTTTTCTTCATTTTCTACTTATAGTTTCTAGTGTAGGTTTGAATTATGACAGTGGTTTAACCTTTTCCAAAAATTCTGTAAAAATTACAGTGGATTGCCATTGGTCATTATAGCCTATTTTAGGAAATTGAGGTTCAAAATAAAAAGGCTAAGCTTTAGGTAAAAAAAATAACAAAGGTGGTGTAAAATGGGCCACTTTACACTACACCTCCTCATTAGAGATGAGTTCCTTCCTAAGGGTTATTTTTGTTAAGATCTAACAATAATAATAAACCTCTGTGCCAAAATTCATAGAAAGTTAATTGGTAATTATTTAGTTGTGGTTTTCTAAAGTTTTATGTCAAAAAGGTGCTTATAACTAACTTGTCATTTGAAAAATATCAAACAACAGATTTTGTATTTTTCTTATGTTCATAATAACAAAACATTAGTTATCCCAAGGGTTGGGATATTTTCACCTTAGGGTTATTTTTGTAGGGTTTTTCTAAGTTATCCTTATTTTCTTCAAATAAAAGGGATCCTACTTAATTTACACTAAACCAGGATAGGATAGATTTTTCTGGTGAACTACATTGGATAAGTGCCTTAACAAAAATAAAGGTGCCCTCTGATTCATTCTTTAAATCACCTTTTCTATTTTTCTTAACCTTAAGCATATTATAAAATAAGGGGTAAAAACTGACTTAATGGAGTGGACAGAGGGATTCAACATTTTTAATTAGGTCAGTAGGTAGATATAAACGTCTCCAAATTTTTCTAACCCTAGTCTAATAGTGCTACTAATTTTTGCCCTATTATTTAGCTTATGGCCAAAATAATAATTAAATTAGAACCCTAAAGTTTTCTGTAGTACATAGGGGTTTTATATTTTTCTTAAGTAGGTTACATTATTTAGAGTCTGATAAAATTTGTTTGACCAAATTTGGATGATTTCAACAGAAGTTATGGATTTTCAAAGTTTCTGTTCAATTTAAAAATAGATTTAATAAGAGTTTCCTGGAAAAACAGTTTACACCGAGGTCCCTGGGTTTAAACTAAATCAACCCGCACAGATCTACCCCTACGCCACTATTCCCCTGGGTCACTGACAACTCAAAAAGCCCCCTGACTTTCCTCTCTTCTTCCCCGAGGTCCTTCCCCCAATGTAAACAGTATCCGCGGAAAAGAAAAGGGTGGCGCGGCTTACCGGCGGCGAGATAGGTCCAGCGAAGGGCAGGGTTGGCTCGGGGAGGCTCTGGCGGTCACAGCGAGGTGCGGCTCGACGGCGGGGATGGCCGGAATCGCTCGGTCCACGTGTGCAGGCGGGTGTTCTCGTCGGCGGCGAGTGTACCGGCCAAACCACGGCGAGCTGGTTCAATCCAAGGGCAAGGTGAGCTTCACGGTGTCACGTAGTGACTGTGTGCACCAGGAATTGGAAAATGGTTGAGCGGATTACCCGGTCCACGTACTCTGGCGAGGGCGTGAGCTCCGACGACCGTGGACTGGCCTCTCCGGCGAAACAGGCTTCGATTCCTCGCTCGGGGAGCTTCACTGAGTCGTGCACATTCGCCTCCGAGGGTCGGACGGGGCTGGGAAAAGCTGGGCTGGCCGGTCTACGGCGGCAGTGGGTCGGGTGGCCGTGAACACGTCGCGCACGGGCAAACGGCGGCGAGCTAAGCTCCGGTGAGGCTTGAGGGTGCGCGGAGGAGTGTGCTCGATGCTTCTGTGGGTTTTATAGGCACGGGGGCACACAGGGGACACGGGCGCGACTCGGCGTGGCGCGGGGTCGGGCGCGGGCGTGCTCTGGCGTGGTAGAGCGCGTCGAACACGTGTAAGTTTTCTTCTGCCCTTGCTCCACAGCTCACCCAAGTCGCAAACGTGCGAATCTTGGCAAAAATCCGGCGTGGGTCTACTCCTGGCACCTAGGGCTATCACTTACCTGTGAGACGCCATGGCAGATATGGCCTAGGGAGGGAGATCTCCGGTCGCCAAATCGGGTGTGTCACACTGCCCACCTCGTGACAAAAACCATGCCAAGGCATGTCAAACGTCCAAGTCTCGGGCTCAGCTTTTTCCAGTGGGTGCCCTAGGTGGTATGCCACATTTTTGGTATAGAACACAGGTGGATTTGGTGCCAGCTTTAAGGTGAACACGACTGATCTTTAGTGTAGGTGTAGTTTTTAACTTAGAGAGAAATAGAGAGCTCTAGCTCTCTCTCCACTTGGAGATTGGATTTGGGGTTTCTCCAGGGGTCTTTTTGCAATATTTCCCTCCCCTAATTGCTGGTTATAAGGTTACTTAAGGTTTGGTTAAAAATTACCCATGTTTTGCCCATTTGCTCACTCTCTTTCCCCTTTTAACCATGGTTTTGGAAGATAGGGTTTAAGAGAGGTCTAGGGTTCTTCCCCCCTCTCCCTTCCAAGGTAGTAAGGGTACAAAGATTTGAGTAATGCTTCTTAGGTCATTAACAAACTTTGATTAACACATGATCTCCAAGTTCTTATGTGATTCCCTAAGCCTCTACCACATGTGATCACAGTCCTGAGTGCCAGGTGTGCTCTAGCCATAGTAACACCTGAGGTGTTACAGCCCTCCCCCCTTATGGGAATCTCGTCCTGAGATTTTAGGCAGAGTCCCCTAGAGGGGTGCTTGAAGGTGTGCTGGTGCTACTCTTTCTTTACTCAAGTTTCTCTTATTAACTGCTCTTCGAATGTCATTCTCTTTGCAACTTCAGAAGGAAGTCCTTTTTAAGTTAAATCCACAACTTAGACTATCCTTGCTATCTAAGTTTTTCTTAAAATTATTTTCAAAGGGCAGGTGGGGGTGGGGTTTTGGGGTTACGTACCGACTCCTTTGGGCAGAAAGTCGGGGAAGCGGGAGCGTAGAAAATCCTCAGTCTCCCACGTAGCTTCCTCTGCTGAATGGTGACTCCACTGAACTTTATACATTCTAATTGATCTTGCCCGTGTTGACCTTTCTTTCTGATCCAGTACCTTGACGGGGTACTCTTGATAGGACAAGTCTGGTTCTATCTCAACCTCTGGTTCTGGTAACACTTCAGTGGGTAGACGGACACATTTTCGCAGCTGAGATACATGGAATACATCATGAATAGCGGACATGCTGGGTGGCAACTTCAATTGATATGCTACAGGTCCACAAGTCTCCTTGATCTCGTAGGGTCCAATGTAACGAGGAGCTAACTTGCCCTTGATCCCGAATCTCTGGACACCCTTGGTGGGTGACACCTTAAGATAAACATGGTCTCCCACTGCAAACTGGAGAGGTTTCTGCCTCTTATCATGATAGCTCTTTTGCCTGGCCTGAGCAGCTTCTAAGTTCTTTTTGATGACTCTGACCTTTTCTTCTGCATCAAGTACCAAATCTGGTCCAAATATTTCCCTTTCTCCTGCTTGAGACCAATTCAGCGGGGTCCTACACCTTCTCCCATATAAGGCCTCAAAAGGTGCCATCTTCAAACTGGACTGGTAGCTGTTATTATATGAAAACTCTGCCAAAGAAAGACACTTGTCCCAATCCTTTCCGTAGTGCAGTGCACAAGCTCGCAGCATGTCTTCCAAAATTTGGTTCACCCTTTCTGTCTGGCCATCTGTTTGGGGATGGTATGCTGAGCTTCGTATCACATGGGTCCCAAGTGATTCCTGCAATTGTTCCCAAAATCGTGCCACAAATGGTGCTCCTCTGTCTGACACTATAGTCCTTGGTATCCCATGCAAACGAACTATCTGGTCAATGTAGATTTCCGCATACTTCTCCGTCCTGTGGGTGGTATGTACTGGCAAGAAATGAGTTGACTTAGCCAATCTGTCCACAATAACCCAAATTGAATCATGGTGCATGGAGGTGTTGGGCAATCCCACGATAAAGTCCATGCAAATGTCCTCCCATTTCCAAGATGGTATGGGAAGGGGCTGTAGAGGGCCTGCTGCCTTCAAATGACTAGCTTTGATCCTTTGGCAGGTGTCACACTCGGATATATACTTGGCAATTTCTCTCTTCATCCTGGTCCACCAGTATAAGGATCTGAGATCATGGTACATCTTGTTGCTACCAGGGTGCATGGAGAATTGGGAAAGGTGAGCTTCATCCAGTATCTTCTTTCTAAGCTCAGGGTCCTTGGAAACAACCAGTCGATCTCCAAACCACAAAACTCCTTTATTGTCCTGACGGAAGCACTTGTACCTTTCTGCCTTCTGCTTGAGCATGCCCTTGATAACATGTACACCTTTATCCCCAACCTGTGCTTGGACTATTTGCTCTTGCAATGTGGGCTCCACCGAGATATAACTCAATTCACCGGAAGGAACAACTTCCAGGTTCAACTTACACAACTCATCACACAGGGTGGTGACTCTTGCATCCATGTTCATACAATTGCACTGGGCCTTTCTACTCAAAGCATCTGCCACAACATTGGCCTTGCCAGGGTGGTAATGCACCTCCAAATCATAGTCCTTGATTAGCTCTAACCATCTCCTCTGCCTCATGTTAAGGTCTGCCTGAGTGAAAATATACTTGAGACTCTTGTGATCAGTGTAAATGTTACAGTGAGCTCCCATCAAGTAGTGTCTCCATATCTTAAGAGCATGAACCATGGCTGCCAATTCCAGGTCATGTGTAGGGTAGTTCTGCTCATGAGGTCTGAGTGCTCGGGAAGCATAAGCAATCACTCTGTTCTCTTGCATCAAGACACATCCCAATCCCGTACCAGAGGCATCACAATAAACTTCAAAGGGCTTGGTGCTATCGGGTTGAACCAGCACTGGGGCTGTTGTCAAATGTTGCCTCAGTGTATGAAAAGCATCTTCACACTTTTGGCTCCAAGTAAACTTGGCTCCCTTCTTCAATAACTCAGTCATTGGCTTGGCAATTCTGGAGAAATCCAGAATAAATCGTCGGTAATACCCTGCCAATCCCAGAAAACTCCTAATCTGCCTCACTGTAGTTGGAGGTTTCCAGTCCATCACTTCTTGTACTTTCTCAGGATCAACTGATATCCCATCCTGAGAAATTGTGTGACCCAAGAATTTTATTTCCTTCAGCCAGAATTCACATTTAGACAATTTAGCATAAAGACGATGATCGCGCAGTCGCTGAAGCACGATATGCAGATGCTCAGCATGCTCGTCTTTATTCTTGGAATAGACCAGAATATCATCAATGAAAACGACCACGAACTTGTCCAGCTCTGGCATGAATACTGAGTTCATCAAGTACATGAAATAAGCCGGGGCATTGGTCAGCCCAAAAGACATCAAAAACTCATAAAGCCCATATCTGGTAGAGAAGGCAGTCTTTGGAATATCACTGGCACGGATCTTGATTTGATGGTAACCTGAGCGAAGATCTATCTTGGAGAATACCTTGGCTCCTACCAACTGATCAAACAGAACATCAATGCGGGGCAGTGGGTATTTGTTCTTGATAGTCACCGCATTGAGAGGGCGGTAATTAACACACATTCTCAAACTCTCATCCTTTTTCTTCACGAATAATGCAGGACATCCCCAAGGTGAAGTACTTGGGCGAATAAACCCCTTGTCCAACAGTTCTTGCAGTTGCTTCTTTAGTTCTGCCAGTTCCGCGGGAGGCATCCTATAGGGTCTCTTAGAGATAGGAGCAGTCCCGGGTTGCAACTCGATTGCGAACTCGATGTCTCGGTCAGGTGGCATCCCTGGCAACTCATCCGGAAACACATCCGGGTAGTCACAGACCACTGGGATCTTTTCCACTAGGGATTCTATCATAACGAAGGCACAGGAACGGGTACAACCTTGGACGGGCAAATATAAAACAGTCTCACCATAAGCAGGGGAATGGATTTCAATGGCCCGGGCTGCAATATCCAACACTGCCTGATGCCTGGTCAACCAGTCAGCTCCCAATATAATATCCACGCTATCCAATCCTAAGATGAGAAGGGTGGTTCTAATCACAAGACTACCAAATTTTATAGGCACTTGCCTTCTGATTTGGTTGGTGGCAATCCTGCCTCCTCGTGTTGAAATTGTAATACCCCCATTGGTGTGGTGAAATGGCAATTGACACTTGGCACTAATAAAGCTATGTGATGCACCAGAATCAAAAAGAATAACAGCAGGATAATTCAAAACTGTAAAGATACCAGTCATGACGGGTGCTCCCTCTGGTATATCAGCCATGGTGGTAAAATTCAGCTTGCCCTGCCTCACTTGCACCTTCTGCCTCTTGCCCTGGTTTTGATTTACATTCTGCCCCTGCCTCTGCTAATTCCTGGGGCAATTTTTGGCATAATGCCCAGTGTTGCCACAGGTGAAACACCTGTTGTCATTTGCCTGGCGATACTGCTGCTGCTGATTGTTCCTCTGGGCTGGAAACTGGGTGCGGTTGGGTGCCTGTGGCTGCTGCTGCGGTCGGATCACCCATCTCCCTTGCTGCTGCTGGGGTCCCCTGTTCTATGTGTCGGACACAATCCTGAAGCGCTGTGGCTGAGCTGAGGGTCCTGCCACAGGGGTCTTCCTCTTCTTTTCTGCCTGTCGAGTTGTAATGCAGTCCTCCTGGGAGATAGCCATGTTGACCAACTCATTGTAGCTGTTGGCCCTGACGGTGTTGAGACGATCACGGAGCTTAGTGTTGAGCCCCCTCCTGAACCTGTCTCTCTTCTTCTCATCCGTGTCTGCGTGATATCCAGCATATTGGCACAAGTCATTAAAAGCTTGGGCATACTGCAACACTGTCCTATTGCCCTGAGTGAGTGCCAGAAACTCGTTGAGCTTTCGGTCCATGATGCCAGCTTGGATATGGTGCCCTCTGAAAGCTGCCTTGAACTCTCTCCAATCCACTTCATGGTCAGCTGGTTGCATAGCGAGATAGTGGTCCCACCAGGTCCGTGCGGGTCCGCGAAGCTGCTGAGTGGCGAACCTGACCTTAGTCACCTCGGAACAAACTCCATTGAGTAGTGGGAATTTGGATTCCACTACCCTCAGCCATACATCAGCATCAAGTGGATCCTCCGCATTGGTGAACAACGGGGGCTGGGTACTGAGGAACTCCTGGTAGGTAGTTGCCGCGGGGTGACGCTGGTGGTCTCCACCACCATAGTGCTGAGGTGGTGGCTGACGCTGAGCTAGCTGCCTCAAAATCTCGTTCTGCTGAGCCATCAGCTCCTGCAGAGTGGGGGGTGGTGGCGGCGGTGGAGGAACGCGCTCATTCTGGCCACGACGCTGCCTCCCGGCCATCTGAAAAACCACATAAATACTTAACACCATATCTCCAAGTTCAAGATTTAAGCGCGGCGAAAAGAGTCAACAGCAAAATGATAGACTCCAACTTCAACAAAAGGATTTATAGAGGCATAACTTTTTCCTTCCAAATTTAAAACTGGTAACATCATCCATCCAACATGCTTCCAAAAGAGTTTATCCGATTACATCATTTGTCCCAAAAAGACTCAACTCTATCTAGCTTAGTACCCCAAGGGTGCAAAAGCTAAGCTAGCTGCGAGGAGTCCTATATTACCGATCTCTATTCCTACTCTGGCAACTAATGAGCGAAAGAGGCGACACTCGACTCGGGGGAAGGTGGCCTCCCTGAGCCAGCAGTGTCTACGCTGGAAGCAGGCTCCTCCCCTCCCTCAATGTCGACGTCCTCGTCAGCCTCCCCATCATGGATCTCCTGATGATGCATATCTAGGTGCTCATTAGCCTCTGCGAGCTGCTGCTGGGTGTTGAGGAGCTGATCTTCGAGAACCTCGATGGTGTTCTCCCTCGTCCCCACCAATTCCTCCAGCTCATGGATCTCATCAGACAACTGTTCCACTTGTAAATCTTTTTCCACCAGCTCTTGGGACAAGTCAACCACGAGCTCCTCCCTGTTATCCAGGGTGATCTTGGTTGCCTCCAATAAGGCCATCAGATGAGACATTGCCTCCCCACGCATCACTTGCAGACGGTACAGGGCGTTCATGCACCGTACCGACAAGTGAGCCGTGTGGCCTGGGTAGAGAGCCCAGATATCCTTGGCATGCTCCACCCGATCCTTCCACATTGGGTCGTCTTCCTTCTCAGTGGGAAACAAGCCAATGGGGTGGGTGGAAAGCTCCAAGGGGCGAAATCCGCAGAAAGTAGTCAACCCGTGCAGAGCGATCGCCTCGATTGTGTCCTCCGCCCGGTATCCGAAAGACTCGGAGTCCAGGGAACGCTAGCCTGGCTGCAGGGGATGAGGCTCCAAGGTCATCCTCACCCTACAGCGGGGCACCCGGTGCTTCTCGAACTGCTGCACCGCGTACTGAGGGGGTGTTAGGTACCCGGCTCCCTGGAGTACCTCCCACAAAATACGGGGGAAGCCCTCTCGTGCAAGCCCGTCAGTGTGGGTTAGTGCATTTCTGTCCTCTGAGGATCCGTGGGAAGTCATCTGTGTATGGTTGAGCGTAAGTAAAAGAAAAAGAATTATAAAAAGAACAAGAGAAACAAAACTTAACCTTTCTTTTAGTTAAATAAAAAGGTACTAGAGACTTAGTTGGTTATCACCTTGTTTTCAAGTCTTTACTCAATTGTTTAATTTAGCAATGCATGCATGCTCGTCCTGAACGACCTCACCAACATAAGGGGATAGGGAAGGACTCCCATCCCTTAAAGTGGCCTGTAGGGGCTAATTATTTAGCCACCTAGTTACCCTTCTATCATCCTAAGGCTTCACGTCCTAGGTCTATCCTGCTCGTCCTACGATCTATCCAACATTGTTTCTATCAAGTTTTATTTTGAAAAGGGATGGTATTCATATTTTATTGATTCCTCTGTGGTGGTACAAGCTCCGATACCAGCTGTGGCGGAACTGCCCGAATTATTCCGACTTAAGTGCTTAAGTCCCGCCTTAGAGGCTAGACCACACTTAAATGGGAATATCTCGTCAATCCCTCGGATCTGGTCCGACGAGGCCACTGACAGGATCAAGTACCACAATCTCACTCGATGGTGAGTCACAGAGCAAATACAATAAAGCATAAAACCATGCATGTGAGAGTATTAAATTATTACATCATCATCATCATCGGAGTTTTGCAAAAGTAACCATCATTGTTCGAAGTGCAGCGGAATAAAACTAACGGCAATTAAACAGAGAGATGGGGAAGCCTGTCCCATCACTCCTCATGCTCCTCCTCAGCCGAGGCGGGGTCCCACTCGATAGTCCAACCCGGTGGTAAGGTGGACGGCCAAGTCACTCCAGCAACCATGTCCTCCAGAGAACCTGTAAAAATTTATGCCACAAGCAAGGTTGAGTATACTAATACTCAGCTAGAATTACCCGGTGTGAGGAGTCTACTCCTCTACCTCTAGACATGCAGCTGTTTGGCTGTGGGGTTTGGTTGCCAAAAGCACTAGCTGAGTTTCTAAATCAAGTTTTAACTTTGTCAATTTAAGTGTGACTCTCTTAAGTCTAAGTATGTACTATCTACTCACACATAGTAGCAAACATTTAAGCAATCAACATCTTGTATCATCTCAATATATTTCCACTTGTTACTCAATGTAGCAGCATGGATCAAGCAGTCTCATTAGCTGCGAGAAGCAGACGATTCGAATCGAGTTTTATCCTTGCAAGGTAAACCTAAACACGACGTGGCGAGGTACTCCGTCCCCACACACATCAACCGTCCCCATCGATTCCCCGTCAGCAGAGAGGGGCTCACCGCCTTGGCGTACAATGCCCCACTGACCCCGACTGCCGTCGTGCAGTGACCGCACTTGTACCCACCATAACCGGAATGGGAGACCACATCTCAGGTCGCGTGAGGAGGGCAAACTGCTGCCAGGTTCACTCAGGTACTAGGCTTACCGATTTACCATATTTCTCGGCATGTGCTTAGTACGTTCAAACGCTTGACTCACGGTACCACACCTTAATCCTTATTCAAATTTTTATCCCGTAGACAACCAATCCCCTTGGATTGTTGCCCACACACCAACATCAATATGATAAGAAAGTGGATACAGCCAATTCCTAACCTCGCGCGAGTGCTGGGGAAATCACTCGACTTCTACCGAGATCCTAATTAATAAAGCAGCTACTCGACTTATCATACTAGTATTCATCTCAAAGGGATTCCTGAGATCATGCAACTAGGGTTTCAAACAACTCCTACACTTAAGTGCACAATACAAACCTACAAATATTAAGTGTAGTAAAATATCATATAGAACAGGTTATGCATAAAACCGGGGCTTGCCTTCCAAGGTTGTGGCAGGCAGATCCTCTGATGCAGACTCTGGGGCTGGATCCGGGGCTACCTCTTGAGCAGCTCCTTGCTCCAGCACGAGGACGTACTCTCCGTCAGCAAGGTTACAGTCTATCGAATGCAATGAACATGTATATCATGATTATGCAGGATTTAATAACCTTATGATAAGAAGAAACTAAGTCAAGAAGTAACTTAGGGTTTCTTAGCCATGCGGGGCTTCCAGTGGGTTATGCTTATTACTTTTTAGGCTTAGGGTTTTATTGAGGATAAACATAGTGGATTTGTATTGTCTTTATATATTTTCAGTGGACAATTTACAAGGAATTTAAGATGACACTAATTTCCATTGCTCATTTTTTCCTTTTCTTCATTTTCTACTTATAGTTTCCAATGTAGGTTTGAATTATGACAGTGGTTTAACCTTTTCCAAAAATTCTGTAAAAATTACAGTGGATTGCCATTGGTCATTATAGCCTATTTTAGGAAATTGAGGTTCAAAATAAAAAGGCTAAGCTTTAGGTAAAAAAATAACAAAGGTGGTGTAAAATGGGCCACTTTACACTACACCTCCTCATTAGAGATGAGTTCCTTCCTAAGGGTTATTTTTGTTAAGATCTAACAATAATAATAAACCTCTGTGCCAAAATTCACAGAAAGTTAATTGGTAATTATTTAGTTGTGGTTTTCTAAAGTTTTATGTCAAAAAGGTGCTTATAACTAACTTGTCATTTGAAAAATATCAAACAACAAATTTTGTATTTTTCTTATGTTCATAATAACAAAACATTAGTTATCCCAAGGGTTGGGATATTTTCACCTTAGGGTTATTTTTGTAGGGTTTTTCTAAGTTATCCTTATTTTCTTCAAATAAAAGGGATCCTACTTAATTTACACTAAACCAGGGTAGGATAGATTTTTCTGGTGAACTACATTGGATAAGTGCCTTAAAAAAAATAGAGGTGCCCTCTGATTCATTCTTTATATCACCTTTTCTATTTTTCTTAACATTAAGCATATTATAAAATAAGGGGTAAAAACTGACTTAATGGAGTGGACAGAGAGATTCAACATTTTTAATTAGGTCAGTAGGTAGATATAAACGTCTCCAAATTTTTCTAACCCTAGTCTAATAGTGCTACTAATTTTTGCCCTATTATTTAGCTTATGGCCAAAATAATAATTAAATTAGAACCCTAAAGTTTTCTGTAGTACATAGGGGTTTTATATTTTTCTTAAGTAGGTTACATTATTTAGAGTCTGACAAAATTTGTTTGACCAAATTTGGATGATTTCAACAGAAGTTATAGATTTTCAAAGTTTCTGTTCAATTTAAAAACAGATTTAATAAGAGTTTCCTGGAAAAACAGTTTACACCGAGGTCCCTAGGTTTAAACTAAATCAACCCGCACAGATCTACCCCTGCGCCACTATTCCCCTGGGTCACTGACAACTCAAAAAGCCCCCTGACTTTCCTCTCTTCTTCCCCGAGGTCCTTCCCCCAATGTAAACAGTATCCGCGGAAAAGAAAAGGGTGGCGCGGCTTACCGGCGTCGAGATAGGTCCGGCGAAGGGCAGGGTTGGCTCGGGGAGGCTCTGGCGGTCACAGCGAGGTGCGGCTCGACGGCGGGGATGGCCGGAATCGCTCGGTCCACGTGTGCAGACGGGTGTTCTCGTCGGCGGCGAGTGTACCGGCCAAACCACGGCGAGCTAGTTCAATCCAAGGGCAAGGTGAGCTTCACGGGGTCACGTAGTGACTGTGTGCACCAGGAATTGGAAAATGGTTGAGCGGATTACCCGGTCCACGTACTCCGGCGAGGGTGTGAGCTCCGGTGACCGTGGACTGGCCTCTCCGGCGAAACAGGCTTCGATTCCTCGCTCAGGGAGCTTCACTGAGTCGTGCACATTCGCCTCCGAGGGTCGGACGGGGCTGGGAAAAGCTGGGCTGGCCGGTCTACGGCGGCAGTGGGTCGGGTGGCCGTGAACACGTCGTGCACGGGCAAACGGCGGCGAGCTAAGCTCCGGTGAGGCTTGAGGGTGCGTGGAGGAGTGTGCTCGATGCCTCTGTGGGTTTTATAGGCACGGGCGCACACAGGGGACACGGGCGCGGCTCGGCGCGGCGCGGGGTCGGGCGCGGGCGTGCTCTGGCGCGGCAGAGCGCGTCGAACACGTGTAAGTTTTCTTTTGCCCTTGCTCCACAGCTCACCCAAGTCGCAAACGTGCGAATCTTGGCAAAAATCCGGCGTGGGTCTACTCCTGGCACCTAGGGCTATCACTTACCTGTGAGACGCCATGGCAGATATGGCCTAGGGAGGGAGATCTCCGGTCGCCAAATCGGGTGTGTCACACTGCCCACCTCGCGACAAAAACCATGCCAAGGCATGTCAAACGTCCAAGTCTCGGGCTCAGCTTTTTCCAGTGGGTGCCCTAGGTGGTATGCCACATTTTTGGTATAGAACACAGGTGGATTTGGTGCCAGCTTCGAGGTGAACACGACTGATCTTTAGTGTAGGTGTAGTTTTTAACTTAGAGAGAAATAGAGAGCTCTAGCTCTCTCTCCACTTGGAGATTGGATTTGGGGTATCTCCAGGGGTCTTTTTGCAATATTTCCCTCCCCTAATTGCTGGTTATAAGGTTACTTAATGTTTGGTTAAAAATTACCCATGTTTTGCCCATTTGCTCACTCTCTTTCCCCTTTTAACCATGGTTTTGGAAGATAGGGTTTAAGAGAGGTCTAGGGTTCTTCCCCCCTCTCCCTTCCAAGGTAGTAAGGGTACAAAGATTTGAGTAATGCTTCTTAGGTCATTAACAAACTTTGATTAACACATGATCTCCAAGTTCTTATGTGATTCCCTAAGCCTCTACCACATGTGATCACAGTCCTGAGTGCCAGGTGTGCTCTAGCCATAGTAACACCTGAGGTGTTACAGTCAGCATGTTGCGCCCGAAGTCTCTCGACCTCGGCAGACACAACTGCCGTAAGGGCCCCCGACGCCGCGCAGTCTGCGAAGTCAGCCGCCTGTAAGACACCCATAAGACCACATCCCCAGTGAAGCTGGTAAAAGCCGAAGTCTAGCTCAATTTACCTGACTTAACGCCTCCTTCAGCCGGCGGGACACTGCACCCGCCTCGTCCCTGATGGCAGTGAGCGCCGGAAACTCACCACCGGCACTAAGAGCACCACCCTTCGCCCTAGGCTCCACGACAGCCGCCGCGGTCGCCACGGCGGGCGGAACAACAACAAGCTGGCCTTCGCCCGACCCTGCGACGTATCAATATATCAAAAAAAACTCGAGCTGGCGACTTACCAACAAGATAATCATCCACGCTAATATTCGTGGCGAAGTCGGGAACGCGCTTGCCCGGCGGAGGCAACTCTCGAGCCTTCTCGGCTCCCGCCTGGACAGACTTAGTACCGTCGGTGGCGGCCGCCTTCGCAGCATCCAGCACCCTGCTGGACCTAGGGCCGGCCGACTTCGCCGCCTGTGTCGGCTAGCTTCCGCCGGGGGCAGCAGCCTTTGCAGCCCCCCGCAACCTCTTCGGCCTGGCCTCAGGCTGCCTGACGACCGCCTGGCGTTTCTGCGCAGCTCCCTGGCGATCCTTGTCCATCACTGCCGACAAAACAGCAGCAATATTCCGCCCATAAGGAAACACCTTCCAATCACGAACCATGCGAGATGTAAAAAAATCTTCGCCGGCCGCGCGAGGGATAGGAACATTCTTAGGCCACCGACCCCCGGTAACCCTCAGCATCCGCGCCGAAGACTCCTGGAGCTCGAGCGAAGACATCCTTCCCCCCGGGGTCGCGCACGTCCTCATCAATTCCCTAGCAAAACCATCGGAAACCCCCAGTCCTCCCGCAGCAATACCTAGTTTCCTCTTCTTAGAGGATGGGGCGGCAGCCGGCGCGGGGTCGTCTCCAGTCTCCGCCACCGGTTTCTTCCCGCGACGATCCACATCGTCTTGCCCGGGATAATCGCCATACGGCAGGCGGTTCAATTCGAAGACCCTGTTCAAGCGGTCATTAGACCCGCGTATATCCCAGCTACGCTGGCCTTCTGTCTTCGGCACGTACCGACCAACAATCTGCACCGCCCCATCCTCCGCCTCACGCACAACGGCGGCCGGATCGCGACCACGCAGATCCAGTGCGAAGGCGGGACTTCGCACCAGCATCCCACCACGGGAAGGCATCTGGCGAGGGCATACTTCGCCCAGCGCCCAGCCATGCGCCAAAGGCCACACCCCACACGCCACAAACTCCTCAACCAAATCGCGCCCGCTGCTCAGGCCGGCCGCGCACCGAAGGGCCCCTTCGTCTGCATCCTCCTCCGCCACTTCAAACTGCGGGTACGCTGAGTAATAATACGAGCACATCTCAGCCACGAGGAGCCCTGGATGGTCCTCGACTGTGCCCTCCGCAACGTAGAACCAAAACTCATGCCAGTTGCCCCATTTATTGCGGGCGCAAGGAACCAACTCAACTACCTCCATCGAGGTCTTGCTGGTCTTCGGCGTAAACGTACAGGATCCAAACTGTGCAACCTTATTTCCGATCATCCTTTTCTGCCAGTGCAGGCAATAGTACTTCGCGAAGACTTCGACCGATGGCTGTCCGCCGTACGAAGTCGTCGCCCAGACATATTTCGACAGAGCCACCATGGCATTCGGAGTCAGCTGGTGGATCTGGACGTTAAATCTGCGCAGGACTTCTCCCACGAATCGGTGCGTAGGCAAGCGAAGACCAGCGGCGAAGAACGCCTCAAAAACAACCAACTCGCCTTCTGGCTCGGGGACCTCCTCCATCCTCGGGACACGAGCGACTCCGCCGCCAAAGTAACCAAGCCGCTGCATATCTTGCACGCGGACCGAGGACATCCGCGACACACCGAAATTCGCTGTGTCACCGGCGCGCAACTCCTCCACCGCCACAGTGCTCAGCGTCTCCTCAGACGACGCGTCGGCCGGCGGCGTAGCGGCAGCAGAAGAAGAAGAGGTCAGCATCGCTACGTACCGGCGGCGGCGGCGGGCAGTCTGCTTCACACGGGCCAGATCTCCGGCGAACAAGAGCAAGGAGGGCAGACGAGCAGCAAGAGATTTGAGAAGGCGGTTAGGGTTTTCGCGGAGCACGGAAAGACAAAGTTCAAAACGCGCCCCCCCCGTCCCCTTTTATACACAGGGCGTGGCGCTTCGGGAAACCCACAATCCAACAGTACGGCGTCAATCAACGGTCATGTCAAAAACCACCGCGGAACCACTTTGAGCGAGGGCAGCGTCTCCGCCATCTAGCGACGTCTTCGGCACCAGGTGACTTAGTCGAACTGGTCCCTCGGAGGGCAAATGTTAGGGCGAAGAAGAAGACGCCACCCTTCGCTCGAAGCCTTCGCCGTACTCGCTGCACCAACGGTGGCAAGACAGCGGCAGACATACCCTTCGCCTCATACGCGGCCGGACGAAGACCTGTGACGAGGTCGTCTCACCCTGCGACCTCGTCCAGAACGGAGGCCCACGTGTGATCTGGCCCATTGTAACAGGCCCTGCGTGGCCGTCGCGCGTTACGGGCCTAATTTGTAAAGGCCTCCCTGTAATTACGGTCTGTAACCCCGCTTTATGGGAATATTCCGGGGATAATCTAGGTGTCTGAGGGCACATGCGTCCTTAACACGGGACGCCGGGCACCCGGACACCTATAAATACCCCCGCACAGTGCCCTTGAGAGGCTAGATGAACAGAGCTTTTGCCATCACGTGCTGAAACCCTGTTTGCGCTATCACATCCCCCCCCATTGGATCAACTTGCGCCAGTGAGCAAGTTCCAACAACCGCTAATGGCGTAATGGATTGTGAGGTGGTCGTCAACTGATGGCAGTTGCGATTTGAGCGTTAGGAATTTCCTGTAGTACTCGCAAAGGGTTTCCTTCTCTTGGTGTTTGCAAAGGGATAACTCAGCCAGGGCGTCTATGTTAGGTCGGTACCCTTGGAAGTTGAGCAGGAACTTATTGTGAAGCCCTTTCCAGGAATCAATGGACAGCGGCGGTAACCTTGTGTACCAAGTAAAGGCCGGGCCTTCGAGTGTGATGATGAAGGATTTGGTCATTGTAGCGTCATCCCCTCCGAACGATGTGACGGCTACCTGGTAGCTCATGATGTACTGAGCCGGGTCGGTACTGCCATTGTATTTGGGGTAGGTGTCGGCCCTGAAGTTGGAGAGCTAGGGCGATGCTTGGAGTTGCGGAGCCAGGGGGCTTCGCTCGTCGAGGTAGTTGATCCCCTAGAAAGCTGCGGTGGGTGGAATGAAGGTCCGCGCTATGGTATGAATGGGTCTCCAGCTTGGATGTACTGCTGGAGAGGCGCTGGTGATGTGAGCGGTCCGCGCTGCAGGTTATACTGGCCTTCGCCTTGCATGAGCGCGATCTCTTGTTCTAGCTCTCAAGCTCTCTGCTCCTCATCTTGTATCATCTGACGCACCTTGGCTTGCATGGTGACTCGTTGGCACTTGGCTTCGAGGATTTATTTCTACTTCTAGAGGTGGTGGTTTTTGATGCGTAGAGCTCGCAACTTTAGTTGGTCTTCGGCTGAGATGCCGATGACTTCTCCATCCTCTATGGTGTCTTCGCCCTCTGGTGGAACAAAGCATGGTGGTGGTGCTTGTGGTGCGCCTTCGGAACTGCAGGTGCGTATAGTGCCATCGAGGGTGGGATGGTCTTGGCGTTGTCTTTTGCTATTGATATCGTCATCTTCGAAAGCCTCTTGGGGAGTGGTGTCTGCGAGGGCCTTGCCTTTCTTTTCCGCCAGTAGCACTGCCTTCGCCGCGTTGTCAATGGATGGGGCAGCCTTCAAATTAGCTCGCTTGGGGGCCATCACGGGTTGTTTTTCGTAGCACGAACGGTGGGCGCCAAATGTTGGTAACCTGCCTGCCTAGGCAAGTTGATCTGACGAGGGAGTGGAAAGTGTGTTTTCTAAGTTTAGCAGGGAATGCCAAAAGCTTCGTTAATCTCCCGTGTGTGGGCACTGTACGGGGGTATTTATAGGTACTCGAGGGGCCGCCTGTCCCTATCAAAGACGTTTAGACCCTCGAGTACCTAGTTTATCCCCAAAATATTCCCATGAGGGGAGGTTACAGATAGTCATTAAGGTAAACCTTATTAAAGACACGACCCTTATAGCACTCATCCTCACGGGGCCCATCACTTTGGGTTGAATGGCACATGGGCCTCCTCTAGTGGTGAGGACACGGGAGGTCCGTGGACATCGGCAGGGCCTTCGTCTTGCAGCACAAGAGCGAAGGGGGTCGCACAGGCCTCCGTCCGGTCGGTGCCCTTGGCTTGTTCTGTTGTGATGTGGCTATAGCCTTCGTCTACATGATGAGAAGACGAAGTCGTAGAGCAAAGGGTGGTGTGTTCGCCTTTGCCCCAACAATGACCTTGTGATTCCTGTCCACCTTAAGATTGGGCAGGAATTTTGCTTGCGCTTCTTTGATCAGCTGCTCCTTGTGTTCCTCGAACTCCTGTTGATCTTCAGCCAATAAAGTCTCCATAGTCGGCTTGATGATGTTGCTGGGAGAGACATCTGAACTATCCTTTCAACTGGCCATTGAGGGCCGATTTGATAGATCTTCACGTGATGTCCCTAGCGGAGTCACCAAAAAAGTGTGTTGGCGCTGATCTGGCGCCAATCACTGTGAGGTGTATCGGTGGCGATGCTATGTACGGTAGCGCAGACGATCCGTGGCCTAGAGCCAAACAGTCTACGACCTAGCACAGAGGTTGGTATTCCTTGCGGTGAAGCCAGACGGTCCGCTCCTGGTGGCCGGACGATTCACACGTGCGTAGGGGCGATGATATTCGCCAACAACACCTGGATCTCGCTTCTGGAAGGTACCCCGTAAGGGAGGAGAGATCCTAGGTTTTATCTTAGGATCGGCAAGCCACCCAAGACTCCTACGGATGACGTAGAGTCGAAGAGAGGTGAAGAAGCTATGTTACTATCTACTCCTAGGACAAAAGTAAACAAACAGAAGATATATTGATTTTGATTTGATTGTTGGTGTTTTAATCGGTCGTACCCCTTCAAATATATAAGGGTCTGGACACGTTCCTAGGCATGCCGATCCGATCTAATCGTGGACTGTTCATGCCTAAGGACAGACCGTCCGTAGGCCAGACCATCCGGTCATGCCAATGCCACAAATGATGCTCAACAATACCTACACTCACTATATCTGATGTGTATAACAAATGACCTAATAAAATATCTATGGGTATCAAAATTCATTATACACATGCTCTAATACAATTTTTACCCATTATATATTGGGTTTTGGGTACCCATTGCCATTCGTCTTGGTGGTCCCCCTTGAAAGGGAAATAGGGTCAAACCGTTTCCTAAATATAATTTTGGTGGTTGAATGCCCAACACAAATAATTGGACTAACTAGTTTGCTCTAGATTATATGTTCTACAGGTGCCATAGGTTCAACACAAACCAATAAAAAGAACAAGTTAGGGTTCAAAAGTAAAGGAGCAAAAGAAACCGAAGAGTGCCCTTGTCTGGCGTATCGGACTGTCCGGTGCACCAGGGACCGTACACTATGAACTCCTCAGCTTCGGGTTTCTGGAGAGTCACTCCGTTATAATTCACCGGACTGTCCGGTGTAGCACCGGACTGTCCGGTGTGCCAAGCGGAGCAACGGCTACTGCGCCAATGGTCGTCAGCAAAAGTGAATAGTGGCGTGAACAGTGCGCGAACAGTTCGCGCAGAGTCAGAGCTGCGCTAGAAGGCGCACCGGACAGTGAACAGTTGTTGTCCGGTGCGGCACCGGACTGCCCGGTGCCCCAAGATGTCAGAGCTCCAACGGTCGAAACCATCAGAACTCTAACGGTTGGGTGATGTGGCTGGCGCACCGGACTGTCAGGTGCGCCCATCGACAGCAGCCTTCCCCAACGGTTGGTTTGGTGGTTGGGGCTATAAATACCCCCAACCACCACCATTCAAGGCATCCAAGTTTCCAGCAATTTGCATTCAATACAAGAGCTCTAGACTTCAATCCAAGACACAAAACAAAAGATCAAATCCTCTCAAAGTCCCAAACTCATTCCAAAGACTTAGTGGCTTGTGAGAGAGAGACATTTATGTTCATTTGAGTTCTTGTCGCTTGGATCACTTTTCTTCTTCCTCTATTCTTGTTCTCAAGCAACTTGTAATCAAAGCAAGAGACACCAATTGTGTGGTGGTCCTTGTAGGGGTCTAAGTGACCCGTTTGATTAAGGAGAAAAGCTCACTCGGTCTAGGTGACCGTTTGAGAGAGGGAAAGGGTTGAAAGAGACCTGGTCTTTGTGGCCACCTCAACGGGGAGTAGGTTTGCAAGAACCGAACCTCGGTAAAACAAATCATCGTGTCATCCGCTTCATTTGCTTTTGATTTGTTTTTCGCCCTCTCTCTCAGACTCGATTTTATTTCTAACGCTAACCCCGGCTTGTAGCTGTGCATTAAGTTTATAAATTTCAGATTCCGCCTATTCACCCCCTCTCTAGGCGACTTTCAATTGGTATCGGAGCCCGATACTTCATTAGAGTCTAACAACTCGAAGTGATGTCGGGAGATCACACCAAGAAGGAGATGGAAACCGGCGAGAAGGCCACAAGCCACGGGAAGGCTCCATCAAAGGAGTCCGGCAACAAGCTAAAAGAGGGATCACCTCCTCACAAGTCGCATCGGAGTGGCGACAAGAAAAAGAAGATGAAGAAGGTGGTCAACTACGAGACCTATTCTTCGTCGCCATCCACCTCTGGCTCTGACGCGCCGTCTATCACTTCTAAGCGCCATGAGCGCAAGAAGTTTAGTAAGATTCCCCTACGCTATCCTCGTATTTCTAAACGCACTCCTTTACTTTCTGTCCCACTAGGCAAACCACCGGTTTTTTATGGTGAAGACTATTGTATGTGGAGTGATAAAATGAGGCACCATCTAACCTCACTCCACTCTAACATTTGGGACATTGTTGAGTTTAGAGCGCAGGTACCATCCATGGGGGATGAAGGCTATGACTCGGACGAGGTTGCCCAAATCCGGCACTTCAACTCCCAAGCCACTACTATAATCCTCGCCTCTCTATGTCGAGAGGAGTATAAAAAGGTGCAAGGGTTGAAAAGCGCCAAGGAAATTTGGGACGTGCTAAAAACCACACATGAAGGGGATGAGGTGACCAAGATCACCAAGCGGGAGACGATCAAGGGAGAGCTCGGTCGATTCATCCTCAACCAAGGAGAGGAGCCACAAGCAATGTACAACCGGCTCAAAACCTTGGTCAACCAAGTACGCAACCTCTGGAGCACCAAATGGGATGACCATGAAATGGTCAAGGTTATTCTAAAATCACTCGTTTTTCTTAATCCTACACAAATTCAATTAATTCGTGGTGATCCTAGATATAAGCTAATGTCTCCCGAGGAGGTTATAGGGAAGTTTGTGAGCTTTGAATTGATGATCAAAGGCTCCAAACAAATAGTCAACTTGGAGAAAGGCGGCACCTTATAACACCATAAAAGCCATCAATTAAAATAATAAATTTAGACATTATATTAATTAGGTTAATAAATTTTTCTTAGTGTTTAACTATTTATTTGCATCGTTTTTCTTTGCATGCACGTGATTTCTTATCAGATGTTTAAATATCAATCCATTTTAAAAAGAAGTACTAGTAATTAAATAATAATTAAGTATTATAGTAATTATTAGTCTAAAAACAAGTACTGCATTTATAAATATTTTTGGTAATTTTTTTATAGTTTTTAGAGTTCTTTAAAAATGAATTTCGGAATTTAAAAAAAAAACCTAAAACTACCCAGCCGGCCCACATAGGGGCCCAAAACCCCCTAACCCTAAAATCCCAGCGCGCGCCTGGCTCCCTGTATCCCGCCGCCGCCTCTATTCTCTCCTTCCCTCCTCTCACTTCTCTCTCCTCCCTCCCTCGTTTCTCTCTCACGCAGGAGCAGGCAGCACGCATGCCGCGCCAGGCTGCCGCGTGCCCTACGCGTACCCAGCGGCCGCGCCCGAGCCGGCCCCTGCGCTACCCAGCCGCGCGGTCTAGCGCGCGCTCCAAGCGCCGGCCGTGCCATGACTCGCCCAGCCGCGCCGTGTGTGCCCTGCTGCACAAGCGCGCGAGCCCAGCCGCGCCTGCTCTCCACCGTGCGCGACGCCCTGCGCGTTCGCGATGCCGAGCCCCAACCCGCGACGCGAGCTCGACCGATGCCGCGCCCCTGCTCGCACCCGATTGAAGAAGTCGTCGTCCGTTTCTTGCGTCATGGCGATTTATTTCTTCCGTTTCTCCCTCCTCTCCATTATTCTCTGGAAACTGACACTGTGGTGGCCATTGAAGACCACATTACTCCCTCTAGCAGACCTTTCTTCTCCCTCCTGCTCTCTATAAAAGGGGACAACAGAGCCTCCCCATTCCTGCCTACTCGAATTTGCCTCTCCCTCTAGCACTCCTCGCTCATCGCTAGTGCGTTGCCGTTCGTCGCCGGAGTGTGCCGTTCGTCGCCGGAGTTCGCCGGAGCCACGTACTAGCTGTCCGTAGTCGAGCCCCGCACTCCGTCCGGCCGAAACCCGTCGATCCGTCCCCGTCACACGCACGAACCCAAGGTTGTTGGTGACCCAAATTTATTTTATGTATTTTATAAAGTGCTTTCGATTCGATTCATGTGTTGTATAGTTTGTTTGTTGTAATATGAACACATGTGATTCCAATTTATGTATTTGTGTGCGCTACAGAATTTGTTAAAAAAATACGATTAGTAGTGCACCGTGTTATTCCATGTTAATCGACGCGTTGATTTTGGTTTAGAGAAATATGACGTAGATTTAATAGTCGTATGTTGGTGATAAAAATACTAGATAAGAATTGATAGTCAATTTTGGTCACGACAAATTTTTGAAACTAATTGGAGAATTATAGGTGCATGTTTGATGGATTAGAAAAATGGTATAGAACTCAAGTCATATGAATAAAATAGGATTGTTAGATGATTTATCCTATTATTTAATTAATATCTTCTTTTGGAAAGAAAAGAGAAAATATCATTAGTAGATGGAAAGTAGATTTGTGCTAGTTAAATAATCTTGTTCGCAAATTGAGCATTTAGATTTTTTTAGACTAAACAAAATATTAGTTTATGTAAAAATATCCTCACTTATTTTATAAAAAAAATCCAATTACCAATTTGTGTAGACTTTTAGAATATTAATATTATTAGATTCATTTTTGGTCATACTAACTAATTTGTGTTAAAAGTAATAAAAGGTATTAATTTATTTATTAGTATTAAAAGATAATAAGTATTATTTAATTTCATTGATGGTGTTAAAGTAGATTAATATTAGTTAAAATTATATTTATTGCACCCACTCCTAAATTCACCATTAGGATTCGCATTAATAGCTATAATTAAATTAATAAGTATTTACGCGATTAGTACGTAATTAAAATGTGATTAGTGCGACGTGTTAATGTGCATGTAATGGTGTATGATTATGTAATGGTGCATGTTTACTTATGGGTGTATACTTTATTTTTTGTATGTGCGATGTGCGACTATAATTGAAGCGGACTGTGTGGTAGAGAATCCGAACTCGTTCGGGGACGACCCGCAAGACGCTGTTGAGCAAGGCAAGTGGATTCTCCCTCTGCATATTCTGTTTGTACCTATTCATTGCATATAATAATGTTTACCTTTTGATATATTGCATAATTTGATGGGATAACCTAATTAAGGATTTTCCTAGATTTACTACCTGTATTCCTTGTTTAACCTGGGAAAATTATTAAGCTGTGCAAGAATTTGTGCTACCGCTCAACTTAATGATTTCTTAATGTCACTCATTAATTGGTTTTAATGTTCCAAGGATTTAATTGGCAATTATGGCATTAACCCGATGGTTAAAGATAACATTATTACAAATTTAATTAGAACATGGAGTGACCACCCAGGATAACAGTGCAACCACGAGTGCTATCATGGCTCTGGCTTTGGTAATTAGCTTTATATGCTAAGTGCCTAGCAACCTTACCTGAAATATGGGCAAGAGGGGGAGCAGTAGGTGCTGGCAGCCCATGTTAACATGGGGTCGTATTCTTGGCTAAGGTACTTCACCCAGGGGGCCACTACCATCGTCTTAGAAACCTTAGCGGGTTGCTTCGTATTAAGTGTATTGTGTGAAAACCTCATAATGGATCCCTAGCCATTCACCTCGGCAGTGTCTAAGGGTCCGATCAACCCGGGCTAGATGGGATACATGGCTTGTGGGTAAAGTTGTACCACCTCTGCAGAGTGTAAAACTGATATATCAGCCGTGCTCCCGGTTATGAGCGACCTGGACTCCTCACATGATAATTGAACTTAAAGATGAACATAAATTGAGATCCGATGATCTACCGATAATTTGCTTAAGTGGTTTCACTTAAGTGTTTTTGTTATAATCATATTCCTTTGTTTAATTGGGATATTTGGGATTCACTATTATTAGTAAGACAGGTGTTGATAATAAAATGTTGACCAACTAAAATACTTACTGCTCAGACTTAAGCCTCACCTTGTTATACCTGCATTAATTTTTCCCCCACTTGCTGAGCCCCGACCATAAGTGAGCTCACCCTTGCTAATATTTTGATCAGAGGGTGATGCTGGAGACTTTGATGGAGAATTTATAGACGAGGAATTCTAAGTCTAACGATGCGCCGGTCAACTTCCTGTGGAAGATTGCCCAGTTGTTTATTTCCGCTTAACTTTGATGTGATACTTGTTTAAGACACAATGTTTCAGATGATGTAATAAAGTTTTATACTCTCTTTATGCCTTTATTGCATTGTCTTTTGATATATTACACTTGTGACGTCAACATATGTGTGGAAATGGATCCTGGCACACATATGGTATGCGCTCGGTTCTATCCCCTGGAACCGGGTGTGACAGAAGTGGTATCAAAGGTTTGCTGACCCTAGGTCGTTAGATTAGTTAGAAATGGAAAGCCTAGTTGTTCAAAACTGCTAATTTCATTCCTATAAATTCCTTTATCAGTCTTACCTCTTTGAAATTCAACTAAGTTGACTCTTCTCTTGTAGATGGTTCGCACTCTCCAAACCACTCGCGTCAACACCAACTACGCCCCTCAGCCCCGGCAGATCCCGGTCTACCCAGTGGTAGTCGAGGATGCTCCAGCGAATCTCCCTCCCGTCCGAGTGGAGAACGTGATCAACCTGGAGGACAGCTCGGAGGAGCAGCTGCCGACCCCCACCCCGTTGGCCGAGTCCCTGGCCTTTGCAGCTGGGTCAGTGACGTCAGCATCGTCGGCACCAGCCTTCCAAGCACTTGCACCTGGAGGCGACGACCCCGATGACTCCGGAGACGGCGATGACGAGGATGACGACGACGACGACGATGGAGAGGATGAGCACGTCCACGAGGAAGCTGACTACGCCCAGCAGGACCACTTCATGGGGATTGGTCCAGTTGTCGAACATTACACATCAATGTTCGAAACAGGGCACTTCCCCAACCTGCTGCAGGAGGTGCTGCACGAGCTAGGAGCCTACGTCCGCCCCCTGTACGAGACGAGGCGAGTGAGCGAGCCTCCCCGGGCTTGCTATTACATCACTCGCATCCATGTCAGGGTGATGGATGCAGGTGACAGGGGATTCAGGACTCTGTCTGCTCACGAGTCCCTGATACCGCTATCCACCTACGCTGCCTCTGTCAGCAACGCTGCCCGTCGGACCCTGTGGTCGCTTAGCCACACCTACCGGCAGCAGCTGCAGAACACAAGGTTCAGGCATCTTCCTCAGCGCCTACGTGGAGAGAACCAGACCAACATTGTCCCAGGTGAGCCTGGTGAGGACCGCCTCAACACCCTAGCTGGTGTAGTGGCCGGTCTCAACACCGACCTGGACAGTGTCACTCTGGACCTCTACAGTGTGCACTTGGAGCTGGAGAATGCCCACGCCAGGATTGCAGCCCTGGAAGCCCAACTGCAAGGACTGAGTCCGCCAGAAGCTCAGGTTTCCGCCGTGGCGTTGTCTCCTCCCCGCAAGAGGCTGCGCTATGGAGAGCCCGGATCCGTCACTAGGCTGCTTTAGGAGTGTTGATCATGATGTAATAAGTTACGCTTCGCGTTAGACGATGAAACTATCTTTAAGTTTTTATATTAATAAATATCAACCATGTGATGGTGATTGGTTGAAATGCTTGATTTGAATCTTTGTTTGAGTGCTATGGTCTTATGGTGTCACACCCGGATTTCGGGGCACCAAGACCCGGGCGCGAACATAAACACCAGGTATGCTGGGACCAAGTCTCACACATATGATGTATAGTGGCACAGGATCGAATGTCACATCTTTATATATAACAGGAGTTCTATACAAAATAATTAATTACATTATAAGGAGACAATGGTCCAGCAACCCAAAGTTGACTGGGAGACGACGGCCTAGACCTCTCATGAACTCGTCACAGCATCCTCCAAGCGCCTCATCCTGCGGTACCTGTTCTTGACCTATGGGGGGGTGTGAGAAAGCAAGAGTGAGCTCACATACGTTCATCGCTCAACAAGTTGTGGGGAATAATGTGCATGAACTCGCCAAAGGTGGGAGCTCACGTGAAGTGTAAGGCTTACCAAAGGAGATGGTTAGAGCTGAGCATTGCTTTTAAAGTTGGTCAAAATTTTATTAGCAGTTACTAAGTATAAGTAAATACCAACCCAATTAAATAGTAGAACAAAAGTAACAACATCACCTGCGATGCAATGCATATGACAAATTGAATTTAAGTTCCATAGATTAATCATGTGAGGGTCCGAGCTGCTCTTGACCGTGAGCACGGCTAGTATACCAGTTTTACACTCTGCAGAGGTTGCGCATCTTTACCCACAAGTCATGTTACCCATCTGCCAAGGGATCGCGACTTCCCATACACCTCTACTGAGGAGGCGAGGCAGGGTAACACTACGAGGCCTTTACAAAGTTCCACTAGCTTCAGAAAACCCGCTACAGTTTATAGGAAGCTCCAATGCAGGAATCCCTTGCAGGACCGCCATCGCAGCAAAATCCTCCCGAGGGCCTCCCTACACTGACCACTCCCCTACTGCCCTTGCCCCTTTCGGGTAAGGTAGTCTTCCACTAGCTTTCCTAATTAATCAGCCAAGGGGTCTCATTCCTCCCTTGTGGTAGCACTGTTTTCTCGGGTGGTTCTCCATGTTCCAATTAACATAATGATCTTATCATGAACAATAAATAACAACTGATAACAAAAGTGTAATCATGAATAGTGTATCTCCATACCCAAAACCACATATAGCACTAGCAAGTACTACCCAGAAAGTTCAGTGGTAAACAAGGTATAAAGATAGACAATCTAAGGTAACCTATTGGGTCCCATCAAAATTAACCTATGCAGATCATTATGATTAATTAGAACATGAGTGGGTAAAAAGAAGTGATCAAGGGCACAACTTGCCTGGGACTTGAGATTCCAGGTACCAGGATGATCTTCAGATGACACGTGTCCTCACGCTAGTCGTAGCATTACAAACAGACATTGTATAGGCAAAATTATCATTACAACAAACATGTAAATAAAATACATAGTAATAATCTAGATATTAAACTAAGATCACAGGAACTGGAATCATTAAATTTGGAGGTATATATTTTAAGTTATGGATTTTCCACAGATTCTAGGTGTTTTGTACAAGATTAATTAGGATATCAATTTTAATATGGCTTTCATGTCAAAACAGTGACACAAAATAATAAACAATAATATTACAAAATTATTGGAATTGGAATGGATTAATTTGGACTTTATATGAAGTTTCTATGAATTTAACAAATTCTAGTATTTATTTCTACATTTAAAAATCCATTTCTACCTCTATTTTCTGATTTTTCAACTCTCTGAACCGGGCGCCAATTACCAGAGAAGGCAGGGTCTAACTCGCAAAAGTACCTAAGACTCAGGCCGCAACCCAGGTGGATGGCGGGTTTGAATAAGAAAAAGCGCAGGGGCTCTTTAAGAAAAGTGCACGGCGAAGGGGTATCGCGAGTGTACAACCGTCCGATTAGAGATGGAAGGCTCAGATCATATCGGGACGGCTTGGAACCGATATAGGCCCACAGCCGTTGGATCGAAATCCGACCATCAGGATTTTATGAGATCTAAACCGCTCGCCACCCACGGATCGACAATCAACGTCCCATATTCGATGGATGAATGGATATGCACCAAACTAATTCAGACCACCGATCCCTAATCTGACGGTCAGATCCAAAGACCACCAATGCATCTGAACTTCTAATCGGCTCCGTTCACTTCTCATCCAACGGTAACCGACGCTTCTCCTCTCTACCGCACGATCTCGCATCAGCGGTTACTGGGTGTCTTCTTCCTACAGCACACTACGGAACCAGGTTGCCATCATCTTCCCTGGCGCGACACCAGGCGCACAGCCGATGGTGTGCCCGCCATGCCTATGCCAGCGCGCCGCAAAGGTTAACTGGACCGCAGATCCCGAGCCCGCTTCGCGCCTAATCCCTACACCAGAAACTACCCACGTTACTTATCATATCGCAGAGGGGAGAACGGATCTTGATGTGAAGAGGAGGAGGATGAACCGTACCGTGGAGAAGCGAGTCGGGAGCAGTCCTGGGTTCGACGACCACCGATTTGAGAGACCCAAGCACATCGCAAAGATGTACAGGATGCCCAGCAACCATGGCGCTCTCCAATAATCCTAGCGACGAGGTGGCTCGGTTCGGTGACTCCTTTCTCGCTCTCAATTTCTCTGCTTGCCGTCATGGCTTCCGGTGCTGCACAGCTTGCGGGGAGGGGCAATGGCGATGCGATTTGGGTTATATAGCCCACCATGGACAAGGTCCGAGCGAAAGAAGCGGCGCAGGGTAGATGGAAATCCATCCACGCGATTTTGTTGCGATACGCAGCGGAGCGTGTGCGGGATCCACGGCGGAAGTATGCGATGGCTTCGGCCCGCGGTTGAAGCTGACGGCGGGGGCCCACATGGTATTGAACTGCAGAGCGCGAGCACGAGCGAAACAAACTGGCAGCTGGGGCCCGCCGAACGGTGACAGACCGGGCTCCACGCGTGGCTGAGTGAAGGAGTCTGGGTGGCTGACAGGTGGCCCCGGCCTGTCGGCGCGAAGTGGAGATGGTATTGGGCTGCGCGGTCTGGGAAATTAGATGGGCCAGAAATGGGGTCAGCCGGCCCATGAAGGCTTTTGTTCTTTTTTTCTATTTTATTATTTCTTTTCTAACTTCTAAATTTCAAATTGGATTCAAATTTGATTTATTTTGAATTTGCACTCAAATTTTTAATGAACAAACAGAAGAGATCAGCATGAATGCAAATCCATAATTTTATTTATTTATTTGTTTATTATCCTACTTAAGTAAATATTATTGGATATGTAGCACACTTATAATTATTTTCAGGCAAATAGTTCCTGCGGTATGATTACTTATTAAAAGATGTTCTGACATTAATACTTATAAATTTCAGCCAAAAGATAATTTATAGAATAATCTTTTATTGAACCTTTATTATAAAACTTTTATTTTAGGAGATGTGACTTCAAAGGTTATGGGAATTCTTAAAAAAAATCTAATTCAATATCTTTTAAAAAAAAATACATACTTCTCAAAATGAGATTTTGAGGTGTTACAAATCCTACCCCCCTAACAAGAATCTCGTCCTCGAGATTTGTAAGAAAAGGGATACAATAGATTTTGTTTAGAATTTTAGTTTCTCATCGAGTTTTGGAAATCAAAGTTTTGTTCAAGTTTTTACATAACAGTTAGTAGATGATTTGGAACAAATGGATATTGTATGTCTAGCCATCTATTAGGTCAGATGAGATACGGTTATGGCAAGTAGGGGTTGTGGCAAGGGTATAATAAGGAGAGACTTCTTCCTAAACTCTGGACCTTGATTCTTCTGGCGATCCAACTTGATCTTTGAATACTTGAGTTGCTTATCCTCCCTTGACGTGGTTGGTCTTCTTTGGCCTTCACCTTTAGAGTTGCCATCCGTGTTTAGGACATATGGTTAAGATAGTTGTCGGTGCTTAGGATGGGTAGGCCCAACAAGGTTTACTTTGCTTTTGGGATAAATGGGTTGGGCAACCTATAACATAGGCTAGGTTGTGGTGGTTCCACAGACGAGTTATTCTAAGACCCCAATTTAGGTTTAGTACCCATCTATGTTACCAATATTAACTAACTTGTTTAAGTAACTCAATTTGGATTAGATCATGTTAGATTAGGTGGGATCTAGATCGGATTCGTATAACTAGATAAGATCTATTTATTTTGGGCTAGATCATGGTTGTTACTGTAGAGTGGGATAGGTATGCCAATTAGAACCAGATAAATCTATAAGGATGAGGTAGAATCTTTCGGAGTCAGTTAGATCTATTAGGATGACATAAAATCTTTTCAAGATAAGATGAATTTACTAAAGTAATAGAGTATCATTTAAGATAAGAGGGATCTATGTGGGTAGGATAGAATCTCTTGCTAGGTTAAAATCGAGGAGTTATGCAACTACTGGATGGTTAAGGTAGTTGCATATGGCCAAGTTGGTCTGTCATTCTTAATTTGGTGCAGGGTGAACTAAGTTATGACATGTTCTATAGGAGTAGAGTCTAATCTATTTCATCAGTATTATCTAACATGTTTGATAAGTCACTTTAGATTAGATCATATTAGGTTAGATGGGATCTAGATTAGATTGGTATGACTAGTTTAACTAGATAAGATCTAATTAATTTGCATTAGATCATGGTTGTTAAACTAGGGTGGATAAGTATGCCTATTAGGATAAGATGGATCCATAAAGATAAGATAAAATCTTTTGAGGTCAGATAAAATCTTTTCAAGATAAGATGAGTATCTTTTAAGATGAGATGGATCTATTAAGATAAGGGAGAATCTTCTAAGATAAGATGAATTGGTTAGAATGAGATCTTTTAGGATAAGATAAATCTCTTAAGCTAGATATGTTCCATTGGGGATAATCTAGGTTGTCTAGTTATTTTATAAATATATTTTTATACCTATGTGTATATGCAGATGCAATTGTGGACATTACTCCACAACTCATCACACTCAAACAAAGATCCAAATCAGACAAGTATCATAAGAACAAACATTCAAGCATATAAATATTTACAAAAATAGTTTTGTTTTTGTTCCTAAGAATAGGTCTCCTACTCCTAAAAGTCACTTTAGATACAGGACTTCAAAGTGTGAAATCCACATTTGTCTTTAGAAGGAAAAAGGTAAGAATAATCAGAGTAAAGCGGAAATAGATGAGAATAGATTAAGATAAGTTTAGAAAAGAATCAGAGTAAGGTAAGTAAAGAATGGTTGTCTAGTTCTATCTAGGTTTCGTCCTACAGTCAACATTCCTCTGATACCACTTCTGTCACACCCGGATTTCGGGGCACCAAGACCCGGGCGCGAACATAAACACCAGGTATGCTGGGACCAAGTCTCACACATATGATGTATAGTGGCACAGGATCGAATGTCACATCTTTATATATAACAGGAGTTCTATACAAAATAATTAATTACATTATAAGGAGACAACGGTCCAGCAACCCAAAGTTGACTGGGAGACGACGGCCTAGACCTCTCATGAACTCGTCACAGCATCCTCCAAGCGCCTCATCCTGCGGTACCTGTTCTTGACCTGTGGGGGGGGTGTGAGACAGCAAGAGTGAGCTCACATACGTTCATCGCTCAACAAGTTGTGGGGAATAATGTGCATGAACTCGCCAAAGGTGGGAGCTCACGTGAAGTGTAAGGCTTACCAAAGGAGATGGTTAGAGCTGAGCATTGCTTTTAAAGTTGGTCAAAATTTTATTAGCAGTTACTAAGTATAAGTAAATACCAACCCAATTAAATAGTAGAACAAAAGTAACAACATCACCTGCGATGCAATGCATATGACAAATTGAATTTAAGTTCCATAGATTAATCATGTGAGGGTCCGAGCTGCTCTTGACCGTGAGCACGGCTAGTATACCAGTTTTACACTCTGCAGAGGTTGCGCATCTTTACCCACAAGTCATGTTACCCATCTGCCAAGGGATCGCGACTTCCCATATACCTCTACCGAGGAGGCGAGGCAGGGTAACACTACGAGGCCTTTACAAAGTTCCACTAGCTTCAGAAAACCCGCTACATTTTATAGGAAGCTCCAATGCAGGAATCCCTTGCAGGACCGCCATCGCAGCAAAATCCTCCCGAGGGCCTCCCTACACTGACCACTCCCCTACTGCCCTTGCCCCTTTCGGGTAAGGTAGTCTTCTACTAGCTTTCCTAATTAATCAGCCAAGGGGTCCCATTCCTCCCTTGTGGTAGCACTGTTTTCCCGGGTGGTTCTCCATGTTCCAATTAACATAATGATCTTATCATGAACAATAAATAACAACTGATAACAAAAGTGTAATCATGAATAGTGTATCTCCATACCCAAAACCACATATAGCACTAGCAAGTACTACCCAGAAAGTTCAATGGTAAACAAGGTATAAAGATAGACAATCTAAGGTAACCTATTGGGTCCCATCAAAATTAACCTATGCAGATCATTATGATTAATTAGAACATGAGTGGGTAAAAAGAAGTGATCAAGGGCACAACTTGCCTGGGACTTGAGATTCCAGGTACCAGGATGATCTTCAGATGACACGTGTCCTCACGCTAGTCGTAGCATTACAAACAGACATTGTATAGGCAAAATTATCATTACAACAAACATGTAAATAAAATACATAGTAATAATCTAGATATTAAACTAAGATCACAGGAACTGGAATCATTAAATTTGGAGGTATATATTTTAAGTTATGGATTTTCCACAGATTCTAGGTGTTTTGTACAAGATTAATTAGGATATCAATTTTAATATGGCTTTCATGTCAAAACAGTGACACAAAATAATAAACAATAATATTACAAAATTATTAGAATTGGAATGGATTAATTTGGACTTTATATGAAGTTTCTATGAATTTAACCAATTCTAGTATTTATTTCTACATTTAAAAATCCATTTCTACCTCTATTTTCTGATTTTTCAACTCTCTGAACCGGGCGCCAATTACCAGAGAAGGCAGGGTCTAACTCGCAAAAGTACCTAAGACTCAGGCCGCAACCCAGGTGGACGGCGGGTTTGAATAAGAAAAAGCGCAGGGGCTCTTTAAGAAAAGTGCACGGCGAAGGGGTATCGCGAGTGTACAACCGTCCGATTAGAGATGGAAGGCTCAGATCATATCGGGACGGCTTGGAACCGATATAGGCCCACAGCCGTTGGATCGAAATCCGACCATCAGGATTTTATGAGATCTAAACCGCTCGCCACCCACGGATCGACAATCAACGTCCCATATTCGATGGATGAATGGATATGCACCAAACTAATTCAGACCACCGATCCCTAATCAGACGGTCAGATCCAAAGACCACCAATGCATCTGAACTTCTAATCGGCTCCGTTCACTTCTCATCCAACGGTAACCGACGCTTCTCCTCTCTACCGCACGATCTCGCATCAGCGGTTACTGGGTGTCTTCTTCCTACAGCACACTACGGAAGCAGGTTGCCATCATCTTCCCTGGCGCGACACCAGGCGCACAGCCGATGGTGTGCCCGCCATGCCTATGCCAGCGCGCCGCAAAGGTTAACTGGACCGCAGATCCCGAGCCCGCTTCGCGCCTAATCCCCACACCAGAAACTACCCACGTTACTTATCATATCGCAGAGGGGAGAACGGATCTTGATGTGAAGAGGAGGAGGATGAACCGTACCGTGGAGAAGCGAGTCGGGAGCAGTCCTGGGTTCGACGACCACCGATTTGAGAGACCCAAGCACATCGCAAAGATGTACAGGATGCCCAGCAACCATGGCGCTCTCCAACAATCCTAGCGACGAGGTGGCTCGGTTCGGTGACTCCTTTCTCGCTCTCAATTTCTCTGCTTGCCGTCATGGCTTCCGGTGCTGCACAGCTTGCGGGGAGGGGCAATGGCGATGCGATTTGGGTTATATAGCCCACCATGGACAAGGTCCGAGCGAAAGAAGCGGCGCAGGGTAGATGGAAATCCATCCACGCGATTTTGTTGCGATACGCAGCGGAGCGTGTGCGGGATCCACGGCGGAAGTATGCGATGGCTTCGGCCCGCGGTTGAAGCTGACAGCGGGGGCCCACACGGTAGTGAACTGCAGAGCGCGAGCACGAGCGAAACAAACTGGCAGCTGGGGCCCGCCGAACGGTGACAGACCGGGCTCCACGCATGGCTGAGTGAAGGAGTCTGGGTGGCTGACAGGTGGCCCCGGCCTGTCGGCGCGAAGTGGAGATGGTATTGGGCTGCGCGGTCTGGGAAATTAGATGGGCCAGAAATGGGGTCAGCCGGCCCATGAAGGCTTTTGTTCTTTTTTTCTATTTTATTATTTCTTTTCTAACTTCTAAATTTCAAATTGGATTCAAATTTGATTTATTTTGAATTTGCACTCAAATTTTTAATGAACAAACAGAAGAGATCAGCATGAATGCAAATCCATAATTTTATTTATTTATTTGTTTATTATCCTACTTAAGTAAATATTATTGGATATGTAGCACACTTATAATTATTTTCAGGCAAATAGTTCCTGCGGTATGATTACTTATTAAAAGATGTTCTGACATTAATACTTATAAATTTCAGCCAAAAGATAATTTATAGAATAATCTTTTATTGAACCTTTATTATAAAACTTTTATTTTAGGAGATGTGACTTCAAAGGTTATGGGAATTCTAAAAAAAATCTAATTCAATATCTTTTAAAAAAAATTACATACTTCTCAAAATGAGATTTTGAGGTGTTACATATGGAATGATGGCCATAAGAACATATAAATTTGTAAAACTTAAGCTATTTTCCCTCTAGAATCTTTTCTACTCCTCACTTTTCTAAGGACTTCACTTCCTAACAAATCAGATGGTGAACCAACGTCAAGGACCTAACAACCGGAACCAGCGTGGACAACAAGCACCACCACCACCGCCACCACCTAATCCCAACATGGAGCAGTTCATCGCCGCCCAAATGCAGATTCTGCAAGGACTTACTGCTGTGGTTCAGCAATTACAACAGAACCAACAGAATCATCAACCCCAGCAGCAGCAGTATGCACCCCCGGCCAGAGATAAGCACCGGGACTTCATGAGTCATCACCCGCCGACATTTTCTCATGCGGTTGATCCTCTAGATGCTGATGACTGGCTCAAAGTCATTGGGAAAAAGCTGGACATAACTCAGTGCAACGACCGGGAAAAGGTCTTGTACGCCTCGGGAAGACTCGAGGGAGCTGCGTCCGATTGGTGGGATGCCTTCACAGCGGCACATCCCAATGCTGATACAATAACCTGGCAGGAGTTCCAAGAGAACTTCCGCGCTCACCACATCCCCTCTGGAATCATGAAGCTGAAGAAGAAGGAGTTCCTTTCCCTTACTCAAGGTAATATGTCTGTCAGTGAGTATCGTGATCGCTTCACTCAGCTCTCACGTTATGCCCCTGAGGAAGTGGACACTGATGAGAAGCGCCAAGAGCGTTTCCTGGAAGGGTTGATTGGACCTCTGAACTATCAACTTCAGAGTCACACATTCCCCAACTTCTAGACACTCCTGAACAAGGCAATTGGCCTAGAAAGCAAAAGGAAGGAGCTATCTGACCACAAGAGAAAATTTCAAGGTCAGTCAAGCAGGAACACTCGTCCGAATACTGCTCAAGGTTCGCAGTTCCGCTCTGGAAATCAGGGTGCAAACAATTATCAAGTGCAACGCTCTGGACAGCAAAGCCAGAGAAATAATCAGAATCAGAATCAACAAAGGAGCAACCCCCAGACCAACCAGAGGTCTGGTGGAAATTCACAGAACCGTCAAGGTGGCACCAACAACACGCAGGCCAGAAACAACGCACCTGTCCAACCCAACGGCTGTTTCAAGTGCGGTGAACTAGGCCACTATGCCAACAATTGCCCAAGGCGCAACCAGCAAACACCCCAAAGGAGCAACACTCAGAGAAATGACCAGAGCACCCCCGCTCGTGGATCTGCTCAGAACAAGACTCCGTAGAACCAGAGCCGAGGAAGGGTCAATCACGTCACTGCGGAATCAGTGCCTGAGGATGCCGACATTGTGTATGGTATGTTCCTTGTTAACTCCATACCTGCATCAGTTTTATTTGACTCTGGAGCATCACATTCATTTATAACTGAGTCATTTGTGGAAAAACATAACATACCTAAGTACCCTCTGAAGAGGATATTACACATTAGTTCACCGGGAGGTGACATGAAGGCCACACACTCATGCCCTCATGTTAATATCAAGATTCAAGGAATAGATTTTACAGTCGACCCAGTGGTCCTAGGATCCAACGGTATTGATGTGATTCTTGGATACAACTGGTTGAAAAGTTGTGATGGAGTGATACAGTGTGCCAATGGAACAATTATGTTGACAAGTCCTCAAGGTGAAAGAATCCAAGTCAACATAGACAAGTCAACAGATGAAAAAGGGAAGACAGTGATCAATCACTTGGAAGAAAAGCCCTTGGAAAATATCAAAGTAGTGTGCGAATACCCAGACGTATTTCCGGAGGAATTGCCAGGTATGCCACCTGACCGTGATATAGAGTTTTCTATTGAATTAGTACCCGGAACCGCACCTATCTCGAAAAGACCTTATAGAATGGATGTCAAAGATTTAGTAGAACTGAAGAAACAAATAGAAGAATTACTAGAAAAAGGTTTTATTCGCCCAAGTTCATCCCCTTAGGGAGCCCCAGTGTTGTTTGTGAACAAGAAGGGTGGTTCGAGAAGAATGTGCGTTGATTATAGAAGTTTGAATGAAGTAACCATCAAGAATAAATACCCACTATCTCGGATTGAAGATTTATTCGATCAAATGAAGGGAGCTAAGATATTCTCGAAGATAGATCTGAGATCGGGATATCATCAGTTAAAGATTCGAGCAGAAGATGTACCGAAGACAGCCTTCACGACGAGATATGGATTATATGAGTTTTTGGTCATGTCGTTTGGACTGACTAATGCACCAGCATACTTCATGAACTTGATGAATAAAGTATTCATGGAATATCTGGATCAGTTTGTGGTCGTATTTATTGACGACATACTGATATATTCTCCGAATGAAGAAACACACGAAGATCATCTAAGGCTAGTCCTACAAAAGCTTCGTGACAACCAACTGTACACAAAATTCTCGAAGTGTGATTTTTGGTTGAAAGAAGTTGCTTTCTTAGGGCATATTGTTACCGATGGTGGAATTAAAGTGGACCCAGGAAAGATAAGTGAGATACTAAATTGGAAGCAACCCAAGGATGCGTCCAAGATCAGAAGTTTTCTTGGATTAGCAGGATACTATAGAAGATTTATTGAAGGTTTTTCCAAGTTAGTGAAGCCTCTTACCTCTCTACTAGAGAAAGGCAAAGAGTTCAAATGGGATGAAGCTTGCCAGAATTGTTTTGAAGAACTCAAGAAAAGGTTAACCACTGCACCAATATTGGTAATGCCAGACATCCACAAGGGATTTGATGTGTATTGCGATGCATCACACCTTGGACATGGATGTGTGCTAATGCAAGAAGGAAAAGTGATTGCTTATGCTTCAAGACAGTTGAGGAAACATGAAAAGAATTATCCTACGCATGATTTGGAACTAGCTGCCGTAGTGCATGCTTTGAAGATTTGGAGGCACTATATGATTGGAAACAAGTGCAAAATCTTCACGGATCACAAAAGCCTGAAATATATATTCACTCAGAAGGAACTCAACCTCAGACAAAGAAGATGGCTTGAGTTGATTAAAGACTATGATTTGGAAATACAATATCACCCCGGAAAAGCAAATGTAGTAGCTGATGCTTTGAGCCGTAAGGGTCAAGTGAACAACATTACTACTCATTTGATGTCACAAGAATTATGCTGGGAAATGGAACGACTCAACCTTGGATTTCTCAATAATGTAAAAGCAACAGTGATGGAAGTCGAATCTACTTTGGAAGAAGAGATTCGTAAAGGACAAGAGTCCGATGAGAAGATTAAGGAAATTAAAACTTTGATTAGTTTGGGTAAAGCCCCAAATTTCACGGAAGATGAACAAGGCACAGTATGGTTTAAAAAGAGAATCTGTGTACCCGAAATTGAACACCTGCGCCAACTTATTTTGAGAGAAGCTCATGATTCAGCTTACTCTATTCACCCTGGAAGCACAAAGATGTACCAGGATCTTAAGGAAAAGTATTGGTGGTACGGTTTGAAAAGAGATGTTGCTACTCATGTTGCATTATGTGACGTGTGTCAGCGAGTTAAAGCCGAACACCAAAGACCAGCAGGATTGCTACAACCTCTCAAGGTACCTGAATGGAAATGGGAAGAAATCAGTATGGATTTCATAGTTGGACTACCCCGTACTCGAGATGGCTATGATTCAATATGGGTCATAGTAGACAGGTTAACTAAAGTAGCACACTTTATACCTGTGAAGACAACCTACTCAGGAGCCCAGTTAGCAGAGTTGTACATGTCGAGGATTGTTTGTCTGCATGGAGTACCGAAGAAGATCGTATCCGATCGAGGAACCCAGTTTACCTCGCGCTTTTGGAAAAGACTTCATGAGTCCATGGATACCAAGCTAAACTTTAGTTCAGCTTATCATCCTCAAATGGATGGGCAAACGGAAAGAACAAACCAAGTGTTGGAAGATATGCTAAGAGCTTGCGCTCTAAAGCATGGTAGAAGCTGGGATAAAAGTTTGTCTTATGCAGAATTTTCGTATAACAACAGTTATCAAGCAAGTCTCAAAATGGCACCATTTGAAGCACTCTATGGACGAAAGTTGAGAACACCGCTTTATTGGAATCAAACTGGAGAAAGTCAAGTATTTGGTCCAGAGATTCTCCAAGAGGCGGAAAAGCAAGTGCAGATTATCAGAGAAAATTTGAAGACAGCACAGTCAAGACAGAAGAGCTATGCTGATAATAGAAGAAGAGAATTGATGTTTGAAGTAGGAGACTTTGTCTACCTTAAAGTTTCACCGATGAGAGGAATGAAAAGGTTTAAGGTTAAAGGAAAATTATCACCTCGCTATATTGGCCCATTCAAGATTTTGGAAAGAAAAGGCGAAGTAGCCTACCAGTTAGAGCTACCCGATAGATTATCTGATGTGCATGACGTATTTCACGTATCACAACTCAAGAAGTGCTTAAGAGTACCAGAAGAACAGCTACCCATGGAAGAACTGAATGTTAATGAGGATTTGACTTATTCAGAGTATCCAGTTAGAATTTTGGAAACATCCCGCAGAATTACGCGAAGTAAAGTCATTAACATGTGCAAAGTTCAGTGGAATCATCATTCGGAAGATGAGGCCACTTGGGAAAGAGAAGATGAACTAAGAGCAGAATTCCCCCAGTTATTCTCGGAAGTTTCTTAATCTCGAGGACGAGATTCTTTTTAAGAGGGGTAGGTTTGTAACACCATAAAAGCCATCAATTAAAATAATAAATTTAGACATTATATTAATTAGGTTAATAAATTTTTCTTAGTGTTTAACTATTTATTTGCATCGTTTTTCTTTGCATGCACGTGATTTCTTATCGGACGTTTAAATATCAATCAATTTTAAAAAGAAGTACTAGTAATTAAATAATAATTAAGTATTATAGTAATTATTAGTCTAAAAACAAGTACTCCATTTATAAATATTTTTGGTAATTTTTTTATGGTTTTTAGAGTTCTTTAAAAATGAATTTCGGAATTTAAAAAAATAAAAAAAAAACCTAAAACTACCCAGCCGGCCCACATAGGGGCCCAAAACCCCCTAACCCTAAAATCCCAGCGCGCGCCTGGCTCCCTGTATCCCGCCGCCGCCTCTATTCTCTCCTTCCCTCCTCTCACTTCTCTCTCCTCCCTCCCTCGTTTCTCTCTCACGCAGGAGCAGGCAGCACGCATGCCGCGCCAGGCTGCCGCGTGCCCTGCGCGTACCCAGCGGCCGCGCCCGAGCCGGCCCCTGCGCTGCCCAGCCGCGCGGTGTAGCGCGCGCTCCAAGCGCCGGCCGTGCCGTGACTCGCCCAGCCGCGCCGTGTGTGCCCTGCTGCACAAGCGCGCGAGCCCAGCTGCGCCTGCTCTCCACCGCGCGCGACGCCCTGCGCGTTCGCGATGCCGAGCCCCAACCCGCGACGCGAGCTCGACCGATGTCGCGCCCCTGCTCGCACCCGATTGAAGAAGCCGTCGTCCGTTTCTTGCGTCATGGCGATTTATTTCTTCCGTTTCTCCCTCCTCTCCATTATTCTCTGGAAACTGACACTGTGGTGGCCATTGAAGACCACGTTACTCCCTCTAGCAGACCTTTCTTCTCCCTCCTGCTCTCTATAAAAGGGGACAGCAGAGCCTCCCCATTCCTGCCTACTCGAATTTGCCTCTCCCTCTAGCACTCCTCGCTCATCGCTAGTGCGTTGCCGTTCGTCGCCGGAGTGTGTCGTACGTCGCCGGAGTTCGCCGGAGCCATGTACTAGCTGTCCGTAGTCGAGCCCCGCACTCCGTCCGGCCGAAACCCGTCGATCCGTCCCCGTCACACGCACGAACCCGAGGTTGTTGGCGACCCAAATTTATTTTATGTATTTTATAAAGTGCTTTCGATTCGATTCATGTGTTGTATAGTTTGTTTGTTGTAATATGAACACATGTGATTCCAATTTATGTATTTGTGTGCGCTACGGAATTTGTTAAAAATATACGGTTAGTAGTGCACCGTGTTATTCCATGTTAATCGACGCGTTGATTTTGGTTTAGAGAAATATGACGTAGATTTAATAGTCGTATGTTGGTGATAAAAATACTAGATAAGAATTGATAGTCAATTTTGGTCACGACAAATTTTTGAAACTAATTGGAGAATTATAGGTGCATGTTTGATGGATTAGAAAAATGGTATAGAACTCAAGTCATATGAATAAAATAGGATTGTTAGATGATTTATCCTATTATTTAATTAATATCTTCTTTTGGAAAGAAAAGAGAAAATATCATTAGTAGATGGAAAGTAGATTTGTGCTAGTTAAATAATCTTGTTCGCAAATTGAGCATTTAGATTTTTTTTAGACTAAACAAAATATTAGTTTATGTAAAAATATCCTCACTTGTTTTATAAAAAAATCCAATTACCAATTTGTGTAGACTTTTAGAATATTAATATTATTAGATTCATTTTTGGTCATACTAACTAATTTGTGTTAAAAGTAATAAAAGGTATTAATTTACTTATTAGTATTAAAAGATAATAAGTATTATTTAATTTCATTGATGGTGTTAAAGTAGATTAATATTAGTTAAAATTATATTTATTGCACCCACTCCTAAATTCACCATTAGGATTCGCATTAATAGCTATAATTAAATTAATAAGTATTTACGCGATTAGTACGTAATTAAAATGTGATTAGTGCGACGTGTTAATGTGCATGTAATGAATGCCTTCGTGACTTTCTTATCACTAATGGCTTCAAAGTCAGCAAAGCCGATCCTACTCTCTTCACTAAAACTATTGCAAATGATTTGTTCGTATGCCAAATTTATGTTGATGATATTATATTTGGGTCTACTAACAAATCTACTTGTGAAGAATTTAGTAGGATTATGGTTCAAAAATTCGAGATGTCTATGATGGGAGAGTTGAGATATTTCTTAGGATTTCAAACCAAGCAACTCCAAGAGGGCACCTTCATCAGTCAAACGAAGTACATTCAAGACATTCTTAAGAAGTTTGGGATGAAGGATGCCAAGCCCATCAAGACACCTATGGGAACCAATGGGCATCTCGACCTCGACATGGGAGGTAAATCCGTAGATCAAAAGGTATACCAGTCGATGATAGGATCTTTACTCTATTTATGTGCATCTCGATCGGATATTATGCTTTCCATATGCATGTGTGCAAGGTTCCAAGCCGACCCTAAAGAAGTTCATCTTAGGGTCGTGAAGTGAATCATGAGATATTTAGTTTACACACCTAAGATTGGTCTTTGGTACCCCAAGGGATCCATTTTTGATTTGATAGGATATTCCGATGCCGATTGGGCAGGGTGTAAAATTGATAGGAAGAGCACATCAGGGACTTGTCAGTTTCTAGGGAGATCCCTGGTGTCTTGGGCTTCAAAGAAACAAAATTCAGTAGCCCTATCAACCGCCGAAGCCGAGTATATTGTCGCAGGTCATTGTTGTGCGCAATTACTTTGGATGAGGCAAACCCTCAGGGACTATGGCTACAAATTGGGCAAAGTTCCTCTCCTATGTGATAATGAGAGTGCTATCCGCATGGCAGAGAATCCTGTTGAACACAGCCGCACTAAGCACATAGACATTCGGTTTCACTTTTTGAGGGATCACCAACAAAGGGGGGATATCGAGATAGCCTATATTAACACCAAAGAACAATTAGTCGATATCTTTACCAAACCATTAGATGAGAAAATCTTTACCAAACTTAGGAATGAGCTAAATATTCTTGATTCAAGGAATTTTGATTGAAACATTGCACACATAGCTCATTTATATACCTTTGATCATATCTCTTTCATTTGCTATGACTAATGTGTTTTCAAGTGAATTTCCTCTAAGTCATAGATTGAAAGGGAAATGGAGTATTCGGCAAAGACGACGCTTCCACTCAACTCCATCGGTATTATTTACTCTTTGCCGGTATTCCACCATCTCTCCACAATGGTATAATCTTCACTCATATATTGTTGGCCAAAGGGGGAGAGAATTTTAAAAGGGCTTACAAAGTCTCCGTTTTTGGCGATTAATGCCAAAGGGGGAGAGAGTATTGGCCCAAAGCAAAAGGACCGCACCACCACCTAATTTTTAATTGTGTTTTTGAAAATTTTTATTGGTATATTTCAAATTAGTATCTTTCAAAATTGGTATTCCTCTAATAAGAGTATCTAAATTGGTTTATCCCAAAACCCTCTTGAAAGCTAAGAGGATAATTTCATTTAGGGGGAGTTTTGTTTGAGTCAAAGGAAAAGCATTTGAAACAGGGGGAGAAAATTTCAAATCTTGAAAATGCTTCTTTCAATCTTATTCATATACCTTTGACTATTTGCAAAAGGATTTTGAAAAGAATTTTCCAAAGAATTTGCAAAAACAAAACTAGTAGTGCAAGCATGGTCCAAAATGTTAAAATAGAAGAAAGCAATCCATGCATATCTAGTAGAAATGAAATATTGGTTTAATTCCAAGCAACCTATGCACTTACATTATGCAAACTAGTTCAATTCTGCACTTATATACTTGCTTTGGTTTGTGTTGGCATCAATCACCAAAAAGGGGGAGATTGAAAGGGAAATAGGGTCAAACTATTTTCTAAATATAATTTTGGTGGTTGAATGCCCAACACAAATAATTGGACTAACTAGTTTGCTCTAGATTATATGTTCTATAGGTGCCATAGGTTCAACACAAACCAATAAAAAGAACAAGTTAAGGTTCAAAAGAAAAGGAGCAAAAGAAACCGAAGAGTGCCCTGGTCTGGCACACCGGACTGTCCGATGTGCCACCGGACAGTGTCCAGTGCACCAGGGACCATACACTCTGATCTCCTCAGCTTCGGGTTTCTAGAGAGCTACTCCGCTATAATTCACCGAACTGTCCGGTGTAGCACCGGACTGTCCGGTGTGCCAAGCGGAGCAACGGCTACTGCGCCAATGGTCGTCTACAAAAGTGAACAGTGGCGTGAACAGTGCGTGGACAGTTCGTGCAGAGTTAGAGCAGCGCCAGAAGGCGCACCGGACACTGAACAATTGCTGTTCGGTGCGGCACCAGACTGTCCGGTGCCCCAAGATGTCAGAGCTCCAACGGTCAAAACCGTCAGAACCCTAACGGTTAGGTGACGTGGCTGGCGCACCGGACTGTCCGGTGCGCCCATCGACAGGAGGCTTCCCCAACGGTTGGTTTGGTGGTTGGGGCTATAAATACCTCCAACCACCACCATTCAAGGCATCCAAGTTTCCAGCAATTTGCATTCAATACAAGAGCTCTATACTTCACTCCAAGACACAAAACAAAAGATCAAATCCTCTCCAAGTCCCAAACTCATTCCAAAGACTTATTGGCTTGTGAGAGAGAGACATTTGTGTTTATTTGAGTTCTTGTTGCTTGGATCGCTTTTCTTCTTCCTCTATTCTTGTTCTCAAGCAACTTGTAATCAAAGCAAGAGACACCAATTATGTGGTGGTCCTTGTAGGGGTCTAAGTGACCCGTTTGATTAAGGAGAAAAGCTCACTCGGTCTAGGTGACCGTTTGAGAGAGGGAAAGGGTTGAAAGAGACCCGGTCTTTGTGACCACCTCAACGGGGAGTAGGTTTGCAAGAACCGAACCTCGGTAAAACAAATCATCGTGTCATCCGCTTCATTTGCTTTTGATTTGTTTTTTGCCCTCTCTCGGACTCGATTTTATTTCTAACGCTAACCCCGGCTTGTGGTTGTGCATTAAGTTTATAAATTTCAGATTCCGCCTATTCACCCCCCTCTAGGCGACTTTCACCCCTGCCTCGCTCAGTGTAGGCTCGGGCTAGGCACGACCTACCGCTTTGTGTGAGCTATGCTACAAAGGGTTTTGTGTCTAATCAGTCATAGGTCTAGAGCCAGAGAGTAGCAGAGCAAGGCACACAATTAGGTGCTTTGGTTAGGGCTAGAAAATAAGCTCGAGGCTCGTGAGCCGGCTCGAACTCGGAGCGGCTCGGCTCGGCTCGGAGCGGCTCGCGAGCCTCGAGCGAGCTGAGCTGAGCTAGCCTTTTGAGCTCGTTGCCGTTCTGGCTCGCGAGATGTACCAAATTACTTAATATATAGAATAATGCTGTATATTGGCTAATTTTATAGATAGTTAGTTTGTTTCTTAGCGTTTCATGATAGATATATGACAATTCATAATTTAGATTACTCATAATGATGAATGATATCTATATATTTCATATTTATATACTAATAATTTACTATATAATGCAATTATATATATTAAGGTGTGGCTAGTGAGCCGAGCCAAGCCTGTCTCCCCAACTCGTGAAAATAGACAAGTCGAGTTGTACCGAGCCAGAGCTCGGCTCATTTTCAGCCCTAGCTTTGGTCACGGAAGCTAAATTTTAGCCCCGTTACATCAATTGATTACTTCTTACTTGTTTAAATGTAATCTAATTATAGGATTAATTATACAAATAATGAATAAACGATGAATCTATTAATTCTAATTAGTTTATAATTCGATTCTAATTAGTTCATAATTTGATCATGTGGCTACAGTAAAATCAAATACCGACTGCAGCGGACGCGCTTGCCACAAGGCACTTGACGCCAGATCCAACTGTGCTTTTACTGTAAAAGAGGTATGCCAACTAAATTCAAATTGTGTCATTAGTCTAGCAAACTAAACTAGAAAATTAAATATACAAATGTAAACTTAACTAGAAAAGTTAAGATAGAAATGTAAATTTTCATCGATTTAGGCCCCGTTCGAATACACTAAGGCTAACAGTTAGCTGGCTAAAAAAGTATTAGTAAAATTAGCTAACTAATAGATAGCTGGGTGTTGGTGCCTTTTTGTCACCAAATACTATAATGAACCGTTTGGTGGTACTTGGCACCTTTAGATGATGTAGGGCCAAATAAAGTGGTTATCCTAAATATGGGGCAACACCTCTATGATGGTCACCACCTATTTGGGACCAAATAGCAATGAACCCTATGACCTTCTCGTGATGAGCAATACCTTGGGTTCGGCTCCACGAGGTGAACAGTGGTGGCGGCCTGCGACAGGTCGTCGGGATGCCTGATAGTGCCCTCTGCGGTGGCGCGGACGGTCCACGGCCTTGGGCCGGACGGTCCGCGACCTGGGCGCAGGAGCGGTGTCTTCCCTGCATCACACCGGATGGTCCGCAGCTCCGGGCCGGACGGTCCGCGACCTAACGACAGGGTCGTCTTCCTCCTCCTTGCTAGAATCTAGATCTCGTCCCCTGGGGGGAAAAGATCTTAAGATGCTCTAGGTCGACAGGTCACTCGGGGCATCCCCAGACGACGTGGAGTCGCCTAGGAATTAAGAGATCAATTCGAGGAAGAGGTCTCGAGTGGACAACTAGATCTTGCCCCCCGGGAGGGGTGAGATCCTAGGGTCGTCTTGGGATCGGCAGGCCACCCAAGACGGATCTAGACGACATAGAGTCGAATAGGGGTGGAGGTGGATATGCGGAAGGCTACAACTAGAACTATGCTATATCTACTCCTAGGGCAGGAAAAGTAAATAAGGTAATTGGTTCGATTGGAATATGTTAGGGGGTTCTCAATCGGTCGTACCCCTTCATATTTATAGGGGAGGAGGTCTGGACCTTTTCCTAAGAGATAGCCAACAAATTCCCACGTGATTAGATGGATAACCACGCACGAGATAAGGATAAACATCCGAGTTAATCTAATCTCGAGACACACGGACCGTCCGGGCCCAAGGGTCTGACCGTCCGCTCATTTTGGTGTCCAACATATGCCCCCTGCCTTTTGGTGGAGCTTGGCGAACCAAAAGCATCAGCGAAAACTTCGGAAACAATTGACCTCATGAGCTTTTGTTCCTGAAGTAAGGACTCGGCTCGATGCAAGTCATCGGCTCTTGCGATCAGATAATATAAATACTTGATGGGACTTAAATGCACAAAGGTCGTTTCGGATCGCATCCTCTTCGGCCATGTCTACCTGATCAACCTGTCAATAGGCAAAAACTTGTGGTGCCCCCCAGCCCAAATAAGCAAACGGATTGGGCTAGTAATACGAATTCATCGCCGTACCACCCCACACATGAGCAGGACAACACATCGGCGATGGATAGAACGGGACGCACCATGCCATCCCCGGAGGAGGATGACAAGGCGATCTTGGTTGTGCTACCTTTTGGGTCCGTTTAGTCGGCTTTTGCTTTCGCACAGATCACCCTTTTGACTTCGTCTGTTTTATTGGCCGGTTGTGTGGAACGGCCTTTTTCGTATATTTGGCAAGCAACTGACCAAAAGTAGGGCCGACTCTACTGAGTCGTCCAGATGTCTTAGTAGTATTTTGTTTCCTAACACTTGTTTTGGAACCTTGTGGTCCGGTGGTCTGAGGTTGCTGCGTCTGACTGTCTGCGGACCGTCCGACCATTATAGCCAGACCGTCTGCTCCTGTCTCGGACTGTTCGGCCTTAGTACCCGGATCGTCCGGCGTATGCAGGACAGGTGACCGTGATCGGGTGTCTGATCGTGCTTGCCCCCCGGTGCCTCCGGTCTTTCTTTTGTCCGGAGTCTTCCGAGTAACCATTCTGCGTGACATATTTGGTGTGCGGGGATCACCAATGACGATATTTTTATCTTTGCTTTTATCAGCCGCACAGGGCCGAACTATGACTTTTTTGCTTGTCGGCTCTAAAATGGTGGCAGGGACAGGTGGCCTGTCAATCCTCACCTCCTTTTGAAACCTCAACCGACCTTCGTTTATAGCCGATTGTATTTGCCGACGAAAGACAGCACAATCATTGGTGTTATGAAGAAAGGAGCCATGCCATTTACAATATATACGCCCTTTTAATTCTTCAACCGGAGGAATTATATGTGATAATTTAATATTACCATGTTTAAGCAACTCATCAAATATTTTATCACACTTAGTAATATTAAATGTGAACTTAACCTTTTCCTTTTGTGTCGAGTGCGGGTGAGAGCGAACAGAAGGTTTGGCCTTAGTGGGCCAAACAAGCTCAGGGACATGTGACCTTTTTGGTTCTTGGGGCTTGGGTGGCCGGTTATATTTATGTCAGCCTTCTGCACTAGGCGGATCACAGGTGACTTCTGGTGCTCCGGACGGTCCGACCTGCACAGTCGGACTGTGCTCCGGACGGTCCGACCTGCACAGTCGGACGGTCTGCGGGTAGATCGGACGGTCTGGTAATATCCTCGGACTGTCCGGTCACGTCAGGCAACACCTGTGACCCTTGTGGTGGGCTCTGTGTAACTCTGGATTGTTCGGCGTAGGGTGCCGGACGGTCTGACGGAGGGCCGGACGGTCCGCGATTGTGTGCGGACGGTCCGGCCGTGCTCAGAGTTGACTCACCATTTAGCGAAGATGGTGGTGACGGTCGTCCTGGATATGAGTCCATCGGCATACCAGAATATGGTTGGGACTGAGAAGCCTCATTTGTCGCCGACGTTTTTGACGCAGTTATTTTAGTGCCCAATTCATGTGACAAAAAATCAGGTGTACGAGTATTTTCTAATGCATGTGTCATATTCTCTATATCCTCCATTATAATTTTAATCTGATTATCAAAAGAAATTTTAACAGATTGAATATCGGCTAATGGCGTGGTGTTACTTACAATGGGGAGCTGATGCAGCAAGGTTGATAGTGAATCGTACTTTACTTCCCTCTTCTTGACGACCTTCTGGTGATGATCTACCTTGAAGTGCGAGAGGTACCACTTTTTCGCCACCTTGCTTATCTGAGCCTGTTGTCGTTAGAATTCCTCGTCCAGCCTTTTCATGTGGTCTTCTAATTTCTCATCCTCATTGGCCGGCGAGTTAGTCAGCCTTGTGTTAATGTCTAGGACGACATTGTTGTGATCTTTGAGATTGGCCATTGCGACCGATCTGATAGGTCTAATTTAATAGATCTAATCTAATGGATCGGATTTGATAGATCCGATTTTTCGTCCCCAGTGGAGTCGCCAAAAGTATGTTGGTGCCTTTTTGGTCACCAAACACTATAATGAACCGCTTGGCGGTACTTGACACCTTTAGATGATGTAGGGCCAAATAAAGTGGTTATCCTAAATATGGGGCAACACCTCTATGATGGTCACCTCCTATTTGGGACCAAATAGCAACGAACCCTATGACCTTCTCGTGATGAGCAATACCTTGGGTTCGGCTTCGCGAGGTGAACAGTGGTGGCGGCCTGCGACAGGTCGCCAGGTTGCCTGATAGTGCCCTCTGCGGTGGCGCGGACGATCCACGGCCTTGGGCCGGACGGTTCGCGACCTGGCGACAGGGTCGTCTTCCTCCTCCTTGCTGGAATCTAGATCTCGTCCCTTGGGGGGAAAAGATCTTAAGATGCTCCGGGTCGACAGATCACCCGGGGCGTCCCCAGACGACGTGGAGTCGCCTAGGAATTAAGAGATCAATTCGAGGAAGAGATCTCGAGTGGACAACTAGATCTTGCCCCCGGGAGGGGTGAGATCCTAGGGTCGTCTTGGGATCGGCAGGCCACCCAAGACGGATCTAGACGACGTAGAGTCGAATAGGAGTGGAAGTGGATATGCGAAAGGCTACAACTAGAACTATGCTATATCTACTCCTAGGACAGGAAAAGTAAATAAGGTAATTGGTTCGATTGGAATGTGTTCGGGGGTTCTCAATCGGCCGTACCCCTTTATATTTATAGGGGAGGAGGTCTGGACCTTTTCCTAAGAGATAGCCAACAAATTCTCATGTGATTAGATGGATAACCACGCACGAGATAAGGATAAACATCCGAGTTAATCTAATCTCGAGACACGCGGACCGTCCGGGCCCAAGGGTCGGACCGTCCGCTTATTTTGGTGTCCAACACTGGGTAACTATTAACTAATTTTAACTGGATTGAGACAATTAATAGCTAATGGATAGTTGAGGGTGTAGCTAATAGTTAGCTGAACTATTTACCGAGGAGTGTTTAGATGTCTAGTTAAACTATTAGTTGGATTATTTGGTGTCTCCAGTTTTTTTAAGTCGTCTAGCTAATTTTAGTAGCAAAAAATTAACTGTATTATATTCAAGGATATTTTAGTTATGTTTACTGCAGTGGCATCAACATGCTAGCACATATAATAACACTTATCTATCTATGTAAGGTATATCCATATCAGCAAGCCACGTGTCCATATCATCCACTACAAGCGGATATAATTAATGACACTTATCTATTTATCTAAGTTATTTCAACACCAACATGCCACATGCCCGCATTATCCAGATGCATTTCACATCGGCATACTCTCTGTCTACTAAAATTCAACCGTGATATCAAGTGCGCCGTTTATACTAACATTAATTTGTAATGGTTTGTCCATACGTCGTATAATTACACTCTTAAATCATATGTAATTCCCACTCAGCGGGCAGACGCGAGATAAGATTCTAGCTTTCTTACGGCTTGTTCGGTTACAATGGATGAAATTCAATGGATTTAATTCGGATTTGGATTGACTGAATCCATACCTCACACAAATCACACAGTTATGTACATCTCAAAGATAGTTATTATGGATTCAATCCATCATTATTCTTTTAATTAATAGATTCTAATATAAACTTGTATAATATTTTTATAGATTTGTTACATACCTAATGAGCTATGGATAGAATCAATACCTTCTACAGTTTAAAAAATTCTCAAACTCTTGGGATATAATCCGCGATGGGTTTCAACAACAACAACAACAACAACAAAGTCTTTTTGTCCCAAGCACGTTGGGGTAGACTAGAGATGAAACCCCGTATGAAAACCTCAGAGCTCAACCCCAAAGAAAAGAAAAGGGAAACAAAGGCAAAGGAGAACCGAAGAACGACGAAACGGGAAAACACATAAAAAGAGATAAAACCCACAAGAAACAGCAAGATCTAAATGGGCACAAGAAAAGATCAAACGATTAAGGAGGAAAAGCGAAACTATAAATCAGGGTTCTGGCACGTGAATTGCACACTTCCACCCCTTCCTATCCACAGCGAGCTCTTTATCAATATTCCACTCCTTGAGGTCCCTCTTCACAGCTTCTGTCCACGTCAAGGTTGGTCGACCTCTACCTCTCTTCACATTCTCGGGACGTCTAATTATTCCGATATGCAGTGGTGCCTCTTCTGGTCTTCGTTGGATATGTCCAAACCATCTCAAGCGATGTTGCATAAGCTTCTCCTCAATTGGCGTCACTCCTACTCTCTCGTATATCATCATTCCGGACTCGATCTCTCCTTGTGTGGCCACATATCCAGCGCAACATACGTATCTCTGTCACACTTAGTTGTTGGACATGTCGTCTTTTAGTGGGCCAACATTCTGCTCCATACAACATAACCGGCCGGATTGCTGTCCTGTAAAATTTGCCTTTTAGTTTGTGTGGCACCCGGGGGTCGCATAAGACACCCACAGCTTGCTGCCACTTCAACCATCCAACTTTAATTCTATGGCTGACATCCTCATCAATGTCTCCCTCCTTCTGAAGCATTGATCTTAAGTAACGAAAAGTGTCTTTCTTAGGTACCACTTGCCCATCAAGACTAACATCGCCATCCTCATACCCCATGAAACTGAAATCACACTTCATATACTCTGTTTTAGACCTACTAAGTCTAAAACCTTTTGCTTCCAGCATCTGCCTCCACAATTCCAACTTTTGCGAAACACCACTTCTACTCTCCTCAATAAGTACCACATCATCGGCAAAAAGCATACACCACGGTATATCTCCTTGTATGTCCCTTGTGACCTTATCTATCACCAAAACGAAAAGATAAGGGCTCAAAAGCCGACCCTTGATATAATCCTCGATGGGTTTAACCGAATAAAAATATTGGAATAGACTTGAATTATTTTAAGACATGGATTGTGACATAGATTTAATTCTAATCCATACTAATGTATTAGAGCTGGATTTATGTAAACCAACAAGGGCTTAATGATGAGCATGAAATTATCTAGTGCTATCATTCTCTGCTCAAAATATCACGTCCTCTTACAGATAGAGCACCAGATTCGGCCTGTAACCTGTTACAACGGCCATACAGACGTTAGTTCAATGCCCAGACAACCAGTGTCCGAAATCATCTTCAGATGCAATTGACGTGTCATTGCTTGGACTCGTCATCGTCATCCGAACCTTGATCGTCATCAGAAGACTCCACTCTGTTAGGTTCTTCACCACCGCTATTACCCGTTTTAGCTCTCTTCTCTTTCTTACGCTGCTTCTTCTTTTGCCGTTTCATGCGCTTCTTGGCTGTCCGCTCCTCAGCTGCTTTCATCCTCTCCTCCCTCCGCAGTTCGAACTCAGCCATCTTTTTTCTCTTCTGGTAGTCAGCATCCATTCGAGCTAGCCTGTCCTGCTCTCTCCTCCTCATTTGCCGATACTGTAAAACGAAGAGTGCTTACATAGTTACAGATCAGAATATTTTCATACTAATTATCATGCCTCAAAACACTAAATGCGTAATTTGTTAAATTGGAATATCAATCTAGAATCATATTACAAGATTCAATAAACAAGATTGTTTGGAATATATGTGTAAAGAATTTTCTAGGGTACGACATGGCTGTAAGTTTCATGATTTGCCAATCACGTATCCTGATACGTAACTTAGGAGTTAGGAGTATATGATTTATGAACCATGACATTATTTAGCATATGCCAATATGACCATGACATTATTCAGCATATGCCAATACGACCATGTGGTTATTCAGCATCTAACAGAAAAGTTGTTTTAGAATTCCTGTTGGTTAAGTCTTTTTACTTGTGACCATTAATAATGTATAAAACAAAACACACATCCATCAGCAACATAAGATTGATGTTACCATATATCCATCATGAAAGTGCTTCCATACTATTGAATTCTTTTTTGTTCAAATTACCATCCTTTTATAAATTGCTAGTCGAACTGTCAACATTGGGGACAGTGTCCATATGTCTTAAACAAATTATAGTCTATACAAGACCAGAGAAAGTACTATAAATTCAATTCAACAACAAATAATCACAATAAAACTTTCCTTCAATGGTAAAGATGTTATATATGTTAGAATATAATACAAGTGAATTGCTCATCTCTTTCTATCAGTTTAAGTTTGGACTGAACTAATTGGCGCATGCAAATTAATATTATTTTGAATAGATTTTGGTACCGTAGACAAAAATAACTATTGTGATTCAAGAATCATCAGGACCCTTCTTTTGAAAGACATATATCAAACAGATAATATGTGCTACTTTAACGACCATCATATGCAGCTATCTCGTCTTATGAAACGAAAGCGCAAATCTCTGTTTTCACGGGAAAAGAAAAGAGAACATGTGGAGCTAGTTGTCAACAGCAAGGCTTCACATTTTGACAGTATATTTTTTTTTTTCGCGAACACGCAGGAGAACTGCGCATCATTATATTAAGTAGAGAGAAGGTCTAAAGAAGACCAAGAACAACAGCTATACAAAAAAAAAGAAAAAAAAGGGGGAAAATTAGAAAATAAAGGAGAAAAAGGAGGAAAGAAAGAACAAACAAGGGGGGGGGGGGGGTGGGGGGGGAAGTGAACCAAGCCCCTAATTTAGGGCCACAGCCTTCTCAGAGCCTTAGCACCTGCCATCTCCCAAAGCCTGGCATCCTCCTGGATCTGCTGCAGAACTGTATTCGAATTTGGGGAGACACCATCAAAAACACAAGCATTTCTGTGCTTCCAGATCCACCAAGCCACGAGAATAACCAATGTGTTGAACCCTTTTCTGTGCAAAGATGGCACAAGACCTTCAGCCATACTCCACCAATCCTGGAAAATTGACGTCTCCAGCCCTGGTGCCACAAGCTGCAGCCCCACTTTGCATAAGATCTGCCACCATAAATTCCTGGAGAAGACACAAGAGACCAAGATGTGCTGGATTGTCTCCTGCTGCTGATCACATAGAGCGCATTTCACCGGGTGGTCAAGACCTCTATGAGCTAGACGGTCCGCTGTCCAGCATCTATTAAGGGAAGCAAGCCAAATGAAGAATTTGCACTTAGGGGGCGCCCAACTCTTCCATATCCTTTTACCTGGCTCAAATTCCATAGAACCAGCCAAGAAACGTTGGTAGGCTGTTTTAGCAGAGTACTCCCCTGAAGCACCTGGAAGCCAACGGAAAGCATCAGGTACTCCAGGTTGCAAATGAATATCCTGAGTTAAATCCCAAATTATTAAGAAATCAACAATCACTTCTGCCGGTAAGCTGCCAGAGATGTCACCAACCCAACTGTTGTCCCTGAGAGCTTGCTGAACTGTTTTCCTTTTTCTCACTCGAATTGGAACTCTATTTAACAGGGAAGGGGCAATTTCTGAGATACATTGGCCATGCAACCAGCGGTCAGTCCAAAACAGTGTACCAGCACCATCCCCCACTATGGAGCAAACTGAGGCTGAGAACATGGCAGTAACATTAGGATGGACTTGTACATCAAACTCAGCCCAAGGCCTGTCTGGTTGAAAGTAAAGCTAAATACAACATCAGTTATGATAGAACATTTAAGCATTAATTGATCAGAAGCATTTAGTCCTTTCCGTACAAAAGCGAGTTCAAAGCATTTGTTTTTGGAGCTATAAACAGCAAAACCTTACTGAAATTAGTAAATTTATAGTAACCACAATCGTCCTCACAATGTTACAGACATATAGTACATACAACCAAGGGAGATTGCTATGTTTTTTTTCCTGAGAAAACAGCAACTTGAGACCCAGATGAACGACTAGTTGGTTAATTCAATTATTGTAACTTAACTCATTTCATGACCCAAATATACAGGAAATGCCCTTAATGCTCATAGCACATGTGGAATTACATAATCATTTCCAGGAGGTATTATAGATGTAGTCTTCTGTTTACCTTGACATTAATATTAATTAATTCTATTCAGGTTCAAAATTTACAGGAAATAGCTGTAAGCACAAAGCACCGTGAAAATACTAAATCTTTTCCAGGTGAAATTCTAGTCTTGTGAATATTTTTGACATACTAAAACTTGAAAAGGCAAACCGAGTGTCCACAAGTATCCACCTTGCCTTTCATCTAATCATTTTCCCAATCAACCTTGGTTGTTCCTCCCAGAACAAAAACACATTTTTATCAGCATTATAAGGCCCAACTGATTGATCCAATGATTGAAGTAAAAATACGACATTCTCTTCATTTTTCATAGCAATGCTGAATATATACCCTTATAATTAGACAACCTAGTGACCTACAATCTTTAGAATCAGGGGAAAAAGTAAAGCCATGTTATATGAGCATAGCCATGTAAAGCATCAGTATTTTTCAACATCCCAACAACATGATTGTAAGTCTTTACTGCCTAAGTATTTGCTGAAATTTTAACTCAGGTGAATTTTGTAACAAAAGGGTTAAGTAGTTTAATCAGCTAATTTTAATTGAGGGTAAATAAAATCAACATTTTTCATTCCTAGCAATATAATTCATCCGGGTGTTAATTGATAAATAAATCACATCATAGCTTCTATAAAGCAAGGGATGATTACTGCAACCGAAAAAAATCAAATGGAACAAGCAAATTTTTCATCAAACCAAGATCTTCACAGGAAGTCCAAACTGGTGTATCCACACACATATGAACGGAGAGAAGGGGAGTACCTGGTGGAAATCACCAGAGCCAGAGCCAGCAGAGGACCCTGATGTGTTACTGACACGCACAGGGACATTCTCCATGATGCGCCTGAGCTTCACCTCCAGGTCTTCCTCATCCTCTCGTAGTTTTACACCTCCTGATCTCTTACCTGCAAGATCCGCCACAACCAGCCCCTTCTCACTGTCACCACCAGAAGCCTTTCCTGGTGGTGCTATAGGGACTAGCTGCTGCATGTTGCTATCGCTGTTGGGAGCTGACATTGCGGGATGCAATCCTGCTTGTCTTCCAAGTTGCCTGCACATGAATAAATGATAATGGATATTAATTTTAGTGTTTATATACACATTCAGATTTCAGACTTCAAGTTGCTATGGCAGTGGGGAGGAGCTGGTTGTAGTGGAAATTCATGTCGTTTTCATCAATACAAAATACGCAAACACCGCTATTAACCATGGTTAGCCTATATTTCAGTCTCTAATGCTCCTCTGAACAAAATCTATACCCATTCACATCAAAACCCCGTTAGCTGGTCACCATGTTGCAAAAACCAAATGATATTTGAAGCGTCATTTTATCAAGAAATCTGCAAGCACTGAAAAGTTCATAGCAGTAATGACAGGTTGCTTTAGGAGTATTCAGATTGCTACATTAAGTTAACGCGAAATTAAGAGTATGCAGAAACATTACTTGTTTTGTGAACCAATCAAAGAAGTTAGGCCCACGCTGCCCACGGCTATTCTTCCACACATTCAACCTCAGCTCATGGAGCTGATTGGGTTTTGGCCTAGACAAACTAATTGCAAAACCAACCAACCAGTGTTTTCTATCAAATCATTAGAGGGAGCCAGTGTACATCCACACTCGTTCTGGAATGATGAGTGATTTTAGATACACAGTAATTTAACACAGATATCAATCAAATATTAGTGCTATCAGCTACATGTTTATGAAACAGCCCAATACACAGATCATACATTCGAGGTACACAAAAAGGGAAATAAACAACATTCAACTAGTTCACTGGATCAATGGTATAAGGCATATTAACTGTAATGAAAAATCTAACCACACAAAGATTATAAGTAGAACTTGATGTACTTAGGCATTATAGTTTCCAAAACCTCTGAACACACGAACCGAATTATATAAAGGGAAGAACAACATAATGCACGTACTACATTATATATAATGAACCAGTCAGAGACAAATCCGTTCCACTTTAGTAGTGTCCAAATCTATTGTTCAACTATAATTTCCTAAATAGACAGCAAATGTATAAGAATTGAACGGATTCCTCACATAGCTCGTGCACTGAACACTTGTCCTTGTCTCCAAATTCATTTATCATGCAGACAAGGGCACAGAGCACACAGTGCAGAGCCAGGATTTGACCCTTGGGTATTCCCACTCGCACAGAAGGAAAAAAACGAATCTATAGGTTCTAAACTTCTAGTTGCAAATTGCATCTGCATAAACAACAGAACAAGTGAACAACGCACCTTGTGAATCGCTAATGTAAATCCTCACTTCCTCTGTCGTCTGTACTCAGCCGCAGAACGCCAGAACCGTTGCGGAGCGCGGACCTGCCGACCTGGTCACCTGGAGTCCTGGGCTGGACCTGACCGGATGGCCGCCCCCCGCCTCCACCGCGCCGAGCCGCTGCCCTTGCAGTCCAGGCGCGGAGACGAGGCCGCGCCCGTGCTGCCGTGCAGCTTTCCGCGCGCGCCGCCGCCGTTCACGTTAGGGAGCCGTCGCGGTTCACCGCGAAGCCGAAACCGGGTCGCGACTCGCGAGTCGCGTAGGCGTCCGTGACCGTGAGGTGGGCCGTGGGCAACGCGAGGAAGGGTGTCGGGTGGCCTCCCAGAAGCCCAAAATTTGTTGCCTGGGATTGTTGCCTGGGCCAGGCAGCTTCCAGTGAAGGCACAATCAAACAGGCCTAAGGACCTTTTTTTCCCTACCGGTGGGCTATAGCGAATGAAATACAAGACAATATTGAATTCTATACTTAGCAAATGCGTTCGCTAAATAGAACTCAATTAATAAAAAATAGTACAATACTCATGTGTTAGGTACACCAATAATATTCGATGATAGACTCTCTTCACAAAAAAAATAAATTTAAAACAGTGCACCGTCCTCACCGAAAATAAATTTAAAATTAAAATAAACATATGGTACGTATACCAAATATTTAACTACAAATATTACACTTTATCTTAACCAAAAGACCGAGAAAGGTATAAATTAAAAATGAGACATGACCCTTTTTACAGCTCACTTGGTGATTCATCCTCCTTCAGCTAACGAGATGGTACTATATAGAAGTGTTATGCTGCATGTGGCTTCATGTCATATTGGGCTTTGGTGTTTTCTCACGACCTTAGGTCAAACGTGAGGAAGAAAAACAAATCTACTCTACGTACTTTTTTGAAGATTCAGGAGGGGAAGCCCCTACTGAGATTTTATTGAAAATGAAAAATGAAAAGGTTACAACTTAGCTTGGTTACAAAAGGTAATCTGAAAGATCTAATTAAATATTTACAAGCATTGGAGTAAGTAAAACAACTCTTATGACTGCCACAAACTCAGCCAATTCGGGATGGAAGTGTCAAAATTCCCACGCGCTCTGTGGATGATCAACCGAAGCTCCTTACAAAATTCTTGCGTGCAGTGATGAACTGAGGGATCTTTATTTGCAAATAGCCATTTATTGCGGCTTTTCTAGATGCTCCATGTCATGAGAATAATAACCTCCATAGAAAAAGGGACGTTAAGTTGGTGTTTAAGGTTTGCTGAGTCCTCCTCTGGATTAGCAATTCTAGGGGGTTATTCCAATTGAGTTCCAGCAAGCTTTTGCAAAATTGCATCTGAGGAACAGATGATAAAGAGTCTCCTCCCTTTGCCATAAACAATTCTCACATGAGTAAGATTCCAGAGTCATGTTTTTCCTTCTCAGCATATCCCTGGTATTTAGTCTGTTTTTAAGCCACAACCAATAGAAAACTCTATGCTTAGGCTGGCATTTGCTCTTCCATAAGTGCCTGTAGATAGGGTGAACCTGTGTCTGGCCCATAAAATGCCTGTAAGCTTTTTGAGATGAGTAGTTGTCAGAGCCCCAAATGTATCTCCAACGGTCGTGTACATTACTGAGGGCAATTTGTTCCCAGACCACCTGCAACTCCAGATATTGATCATAAGCTTGCTCAGAAATAGGCAAATGGAAAAAACCAGCAAAATGATCCTGTTCTTTAGCCTCTGCGATAGACAGTTTTGTGTTTTTGACAAAAGAGAATAATTCTGGAAAATGTTGTTTTGGAATGTTCTGGTTCCACTGATCATTCCAGAAAGAAATTGATCTGCTATTGCCAATGACTGGGTACGCCAGACCCTTAAAGTTAGAAAGAAGTTTGATCATGCTTTTCCACGAGAAGGAACCAATGTTTCTATGACCTGGGAGTCCACGGGACAAATAATAATTATTCTAGATGAGATTTACCCAGGGTAAGTCATAGCTATTAAAGAACTTATGCAAAAATTTTATCAGAAGGGCATCGTTTTGGGTTTCAAGGCGAAGCACCCCCAGACCACCATTCACTTTTCTCTGAGTAACCAAAACCCAAGCAACCAGAGGCGGCTTCTTGGAGCTAATGCCATTCCCTCTCCACAGACAGTGTTTCCTGAAAATGTCTATTTGCTTAATGATGGTTTTAGGAATCTTGAGCGTACACATAAAGAAGGTTGGCAAAGCTGAAAAAACTGAATTTACCAACTCCAAGCGCCCAGCTTGAGATAAAAAATTTGATGAGCATGACAATCTCTTTTCAATCCTTTGAATAAGAGGCAGAACTTCACGCATAACACACGACATATGACGTACGAAACTCGTGCTTTAAAGAAGTAGCGTTATTTTTTATTGCTAGATGTAAGTTATTCTAAGTCATATAAGCATAGCTTATAAATACAGCCCACACATATAATTTAATTTATCTTGGAGTCAAACTCTATGTTTTGTTAAACGCAAACTTTTTTAATACGTATAGCCATAGATTAAGTTAAATAGTTAGGTATTTTTAGTTGTATTTTAACCTAGAAAAATGGAATACATATATTGGTGACAATATAAAGGTGCATGTGTGAACTTAGCATGTTTACTATGAAAATAGTAGAGAGGAACAAAATTGAGAACTATTGAAAACAAGAACCATACATTAGAGCTGATATACTATCGATCGAGGTAGTTGTTCCAAACAATGCAGTGCAGAAACTTAGTGGTACCGAATAATGGAGTAGTGCACCAGAAAGGAGATGCAACGGTCTTGATCGATGCAGGAAGAGGTTGAGTAATTATGTCAATGACACCCCAAAAATTTGATGGTCATTCTCTCACCCGAGCTTTGAAACTTCTAAAACTCCTATCTACTTATCTCTGAATGAATATCTCTAAATTAATTCAAAAAAATTCAGTGTAAAAGCAATTTATTTAGCTTCTAAATAAATTTTGAAATTCTCAGCGTAACATTAGTATGTTCAGCTTCTATCTGATGTGAGTGGAAAAACATAGCAACGTCGTGCTGCGACCACTAACTCGTCACACCATACCATGCCAAGTAAGTTAAGACATTACTTGCTATCTAGCTAACACATGGGTGGTTTGCTAGGTTGGTGCTAATAAGCATATGTTACATCGGTCAATCTTTAGCAAAAGGATTCATGAATGAGTATACACACTAAATTGGTGTGATTTGTCTTTTGAAATCACTAAAAGGTCAAATCCTCATTGATTTCAATGTTGAGCTTGGAAATGTTTTAGTAGATGAGACTAATTACCTCATGTATACCCTATGGAAGCCTTGCTTCGGTTAATCTGCTTTCAAAGAAGGCCAATGGGCATAATCATTGTTTCTAGCATCCATGTTGTTTCAAGCATCAAACTGATAATTACACTTGCACCAACATTCAAGTCAAATGTAAAGTTCTCTTTTTAGCTTATAAGTATTGCAATCCATAGAGATAAAACATGTTGAACCATTTGGTGATTCTTTACCGGTGGTGTAACAAGTTCCCATTATGTTTCAATGTCATGGAAGGATCACTCAGTATTTATGTTGATATGTGCCTCGATATCATTCCTTCTTTTGCTAAATTCTAAATTTGTCATATTCCAAGGCATTAGAACATTGACAAGCATGTTGGCTAAGAAGAGTCCATGCAAAAAGTCAATTCGTTGTTGGTCTACCAAACTCGGGTAAGTCGGTTAATGAAATTAGGCAAGCCAGCTTTTCTATTTCTTTGTAGGATTGTTTGCAGAACTATTTGAGCCAGTTCCTGAGGTGGGTCATGTCAGTATTCTTGGAGAATGCCCAAATTGGATCAACTTTTACTCCACTGAACTTGAATCCAATTTGGATGATTTAGGTACTCCTATACGAGTGTCTATGTGATCCAAATGCTAAAGTTGGTAGAAGTGTTCGGTGGAGTGCATTCTCACTTATCATGCATAGTAATGAGCTATATTGGAGGACTAGAGAAGAGTTTTTGCTCAAGTGCTTGAATTTTGTTTAAGCAAATGTTGCAATGGGAGAAGTTCATGAATACATATGAAGAGATGATAAGGGTGCTAATAGAGTTGATGGCTAAGATATTTCAAGTAGCAAGACCTTGATCAAGTTTGCCAAAAGGAAATTAAGGACATATCTCAAAAATGTAAATATGGGTGTGCTCATGTTTGAAAGGGAAATGTGCCCTTGGGCCATTTCTAAGTATTTTGGTGATTGAGTGCCAACACAAGTGCTTTTATGCTAATCTATGCAAAGTGGTGGACAAAGTGAAAATCTTGTCAAAAGGTATGTTTCTGGACTTAGTACATTGTTTTTATGGACTAATGTATGGTGTCTAAGTACTGGAAACAGGAAAGATTGAATTGGAAATGAGATGGCTTTGTTCAGCTAAAGTCTGCTCGGTCTGGGTGCACCGGACAGTGTCCGGTGGTGCACCGGACAGTGTCCGGTGCGCCAGGCTGGCTCTGGCGAACAGGCTGCTCTCGGGACTTCGACGGCGGTGTACGGCTAAAATTCACCGGTCTGTCCGGTGGTGCACCAGACTGTCCGGTGATCCGTTCACAGGCGAACTCATCGCTCTCGGGAGATGAGTAACGGCGTACGGCTAAAATTCACCGGTCTGTCCGGCGGTGCACCAGACTGTCCGGTGAGTCAACAGTCAGCCGGGGCAACGGTCGGCCGAGGATTCCGCGCGTGACGCGTGGCCGAGCCAACGGTCACATTGGTGCACCGGACTGTCCGGTGTGCACCGGACAGTGTCCGGTGCGCCAACGGCCCTCAATCAGCAACGGTCGGCTTCGCCAAATAAGGAAGGAGATCTGCACTGGACAGTGTCCGGTGGTGCACCGGACTGTGCGGTGCGCCAGTCGACAGAAGGCAAGATCTGCCTTCCAGGAATGTTCTCAACGGCTCCTAGCTTCCTTGGGGCTATAAAAGGGACCCCTAGGCGCATGGAGGAGCACACCAAGCATTCTTACAACATTCCTAAGCACCAAGACCTCGATTCCGCGCATTTGTTTCTTTGTGATAGCATATAGAGCTCTAGTGGAGTCGTGAACTCATTGGGTTGTGTTGCGAGCTCTTGTTGCGACTTGTGTGTGTGTGTTAACACTCTGTTTCTTGTGTCTTGTGTGCGTTGCTAATCCCTCCCTTGCTCCGTGCTTCTTTGTGAACTTCAAGTGTAAGGGCGAGAGGCTCCAAGTTGTGGAGATTCCTCGCAAACGGGATTAAGAAAAGCAAGCAAAACACCGTGGTATTCAAGTGGGTCTTTAGACCGCTTGAGAGGGGTTGATTGCAACCCTCGTCCGTTGGGACGCCACAACGTGGAGTAGGCAAGCGTTGGTCTTGGCCGAACCACGGGATAACCATCGTGCCATCTCTGTGATTGATATCTTTGTGGTTATTGTGTTTTGTCAAGACTCCTCTCTAGCCACTTGGCAATTATTGTGCTAACACTTAACCAAGTTTTGTGGCTTAAGTTTCAAGTTTCACAGGATCACCTATTCACCCCCCCCCTCTAGGTGCTCTCAATTGGTATCGGAGCCGTTCTCTTCACAAAGGGACTAATCGCCCCAAGAGATGGATCCTAAGGGGAAGGGAATCGTGATCAACGATAAAGAGAAGGAGTCCTTCGTCAACGAGCCGAAGGATGACAAGCCTACCGACTCGGGCTCGGGTCACAGACGCAAAGATGGGAAGAAGAAGAAAACGAGACGCATCAAGGAGATCGTCTACTACGACGACAGTGATGAGTCTACTTCTTCCCAAAAGGACGACGACCACAACGACTACGAGAGAAGGAAACCGGTTAATTCGAACTTTTCTTTTGACTACTCTCGTATTCCGCAAAGTACAAATACTCATTTGCTCTCCATTCCACTTGGCAAACCTCCTCACTTTGATGGAGAGGACTACGGATTTTGGAGCCACAAAATGCGTAGTCACCTGTTCTCTCTCCATCCGAGCATATGGGAGATTGTGGAAAGTGGAATGAAGTTTGATAGCTCGGATAGTCCTATTTTTATTAATGAACAGATTCATAGAAATGCACAAGCTACTACTGTGTTGTTAGCCTCCTTATGCAGGGACGAGTACCATAAGGTGAGCGGCTTGGACAATGCCAAGCAAATCTAGGACACCCTCAAGATCTCTCATGAGGGGAATGACGCCACCTTGCTCACCAAGATGGAGTTGGTAGAAGGCGAGCTCGGAAGATTTGCAATGATAAGGGGCGAGGAGCCAACTCAAACATACAACCGGCTCAAGACCCTTATCAACAAAATAAGGAGCTATGGAAGCACGCGATGGACGGACCACGACGTCGTCCGCCTAATGCTAAGGTCCTTTACCGTTCTTGATCCTCATTTGGTGAATAATATTCGTGAGAATCCCAGGTACACCAAAATGTCGCCCGAAGAAGTCCTTGGAAAATTCGTAAGCGGGCGAATGATGATCAAGGAGGCGAGGTACGTGGACGACGCTCTGAATGGTCCAATCAATGAATCTCAACCCATTGCTCTCAAAGCAACGAGAATCAAGGAGGCGTTACCTAGCAAGGTGGCGCAAGTTGAGGCGGCAGGGCTCAATGATGAAGAGATGGCCCTCATCATCAAGCGCTTCAAGACGGCGCTTAAGGGTCGCAAGGGACAGCCAAGCAAGACCAAAGCCAAGGGGAAGCGCTCATGCTTCAAATGCGGTAAGATTGGTCATTTTATTGCTAACTGTCCAGATAATGAAAGTGACCAGGAACACGGGAGCAAGAGGGAAAAGAAGAAAAATTACAAGAAGGCCAAGGGCGAGGCACATCTAGGAAAGGAGTGGGATTCGGATTGCTCCTCCTCCGACTCCGACAATGAAGGACTCGCCGCCACCGCCTTCAACAAGTCATCCCTCTTCCCCAACGAGCGTCACACATGCCTCATGGCAAAGGAGAAGAAGGTATGTACTCGAGACAGTACTACTTATGGTTCTTCTAGTGATGATGAGTCTAGCGATGAGGAAATAGATTACTCTAGCTTGTTCAAGGGATTGGATAGAAATAAAATTGATAAAATCAATGAATTGATTGATGCCTTGAATGAGAAGGATAGACTCTTAGAGAAACAAGAGGACCTTTTATATGAAGAGCATGATAAATTTGTTAATGCACAAAAATCCTATGCTTTAGAAGTTAAAAGAAATGAAATGCTTTCTTATGAACTATCTACTTGTCATGAAACCATTTCTACTTTAAAAGGTGTTAACAATGATTTAAATGCTAAATTAGAAGTAGCAAATAAACCTAATTCTTGTGTAGAACATGTTATGATTTGCACTAGGTGTAAAGATTTTGATATTGATGCTTGTAGTGAACACCTAGTTTCAATTTCTAAATTAAATGATGAATTGGCTAGTCTTAATGCCCAACTTAAGACTAGCAAAAGTGATTTCGATAAGCTAAAATTTGCAAGGGATGCCTACACAATTGGTAGACACCCCTCAATTAAGGATGGTCTTGGCTTCAAGAGGGAAGTCAAGAACTTAACAAGCCATAAGGCTCCCATCTCCGTCAAGGAGAAAGGGAAGGCACCTATGGCTAGTAGTGTGCAAAAGAACCATGCCTTTATGTACCATGATAGGAGACAATCTAGAAATACTCATAGGAGTTGTAATGCGTATGATGCTTTTGATTCTCATACCATGTTTGCTTCTAGTTCTTCCTATGTGCATGATAGAAATGTTGTTAATAAGAAAGTTAATGAACCTTCTACAATATATCATGCTTGCAATGCTTCTTTTGCCATTTTTAGAAAGAATAAGAAGGTGATTGCTAGGAAATTAGGGGCAAGATGCAAGGGAGATAAAACTTGCATTTGGGTCCCTAAGACAATTGTGACTAACCTTGTAGGACCCAACAAGAGTTGGGTACCTAAGACCCAAGCCTAAATTTGCCTTGCAGGTTTATGCATCCGGGGGTTCAAGCTGGATTATCGACAGCGGATGCACGAACCACATGACGGGGGAAAAGAGGATGTTCTCTTCCTACGTCAAAAACAAGGATTCCCAAGATTCAATAATATTCGGTGATGGGAACCAAGGCAAGGTAAAAGGGTTAGGTAAAATTGCTATTTCATCTGAGCACTCTATTTCTAATGTGTTTTTAGTTGAGTCGCTTGGATATAATTTGTTATCTGTTAGTCAATTATGCAAAATGGGATATAATTGTCTATTTACAAATGTAGATGTGTCTGTCTTTAGAAGATGTGATGGTTCACTAGCTTTTAAGGGTGTACTAGACGACAAACTTTATTTGGTTGATTTTGCAAAAGAAGAGGCCGGTCTAGATGCATGCTTAATGGCTAAGACTTGCATGGGCTGGTTGTGGCATCGCCACTTAGCACATGTGGGGATGAAGAACCTCCACAAGCTTCTAAAGGGAGAACACGTGATAGGTCTAACAAATGTACATTTCAAAAAAGATAGACCTTGTGCAGCTTGTCAAGCAGGGAAACAGGTGGGAGGCTCTCATCACACCAAAAATGTGATGACCACATCAAGACCCTTGGAGATGTTTCATATGGACCTCTTCGGACCCGTCGCCTATCTAAGTATAGGAGGAAGTAAGTATGGTCTTGTTATAGTTGATGATTTTTCCCGCTTCACTTGGGTATTCTTTTTGCAGGATAAATCTGAAACCCAAGGGACCCTCAAGCGCTTCCTCAGGAGAGCTCAAAATGAGTTCGAGCTCAAAGTGAAGAAGATAAGGAGCGACAACGGGTCCGAGTTCAAGAACCTTCAAGTAGAGGAGTTCCTTGAGGAGGAAGGGATCAAGCATGAGTTCTCCGCTCCCTACACACCACAACAAAATGGTGTGGTAGAGAGGAAGAACAGGACGCTCATCGATATGGCGAGGACTATGCTTGGAGAATTCAAGACCCCGAGCGTTTTTGGTCGGAAGCCGTGAACACGGCTTGCCACGCCATAAACAAGGTCTACCTTCACCGCCTCCTCAAGAAGACTTCGTATGAGCTGCTAATTGGTAAAAAACCCAATGTGTCTTATTTTCGTGTATTTGGGAGCAAGTGTTATATTCTTGTGAAGAAAGGTAGAACCTCTAAATTTGCTCTCAAAGCTGTAGAAGGTTTTTTATTAGGTTATGACTCAAATACAAAGGCGTATAGGGTCTTCAACAAATCATCGGGTTTGGTTGAAATCTCTAGCGACGTTGTATTTGATGAGACTAATGGCTCTCCAAGAGAGCAAGTTGTTGATCTTGATGATGTAGATGAAGAAGACGTTCCAACGGCCGCAATGCGCACCATGGCGATTGGAGATGTGAGGCCACTGGAACAAAAGGAGCAAGATCAACCTTCTTCCTCAACAATGGTGCATCCCGCAACCCAAGATGACGAACAGATACCTCAAGTGGAGGCACGTGATCAAGGGGGAGCACAAGATGATCATGTGATGGAGGAAGAAGCACAACCGGCACCTCCAACCCAAGTTCGAGCGACGATTCAAAGGGATCATCCCGTCGACCAAATATTGGGTGATATTAGCAAGGGAGTAACTACTCGTTCGAGATTAGTTAATTTTTGTGAACATTACTCTTTTGTCTCTTCTATTGAGCCTTTCAGGGTAGAAGAGGCCTTGCTAGATCCGGACTGGGTGCTGGCCATGCAGGAAGAGCTCAACAACTTCAAGCGTAATGAAGTTTGGACCCGGGTGCCTCTTCCCAAGCAAAACGTTGTGGGAACCAAGTGGGTGTTCCGCAACAAATAGGACGAGCACGGGGTGGTGACAAGGAACAAGGCTCGGCTTGTGGCAAAAGGTTATGCCCAAGTCGCAAGTTTGGACTTTGAGGAGACTTTTGCTCCTGTGGCTAGGCTAGAGTCTATTCGTATCTTGCTAGCATATGCCGCTCACCATTCTTTCAGGCTGTACCAAATGGATGTGAAGAGCGCTTTCCTCAACGGGCCAATCAAGGAGGAGGTGTACGTGGAGCAACCCCCTGGCTTCGAGGATGAACGGTACCCCGACCACGTGTGTAAGCTCTCTAAGGCGCTCTATGAACTTAAGCAAGCCCCAAGAGCATGGTATGAATGCCTTAGAGACTTTTTAATTGCTAATGCTTTCAAGGTTGGGAAAGCCGATCTAACTCTTTTTACTAAGACTTGCGATGGTGATCTTTTTGTGTGCCAAATTTATGTCGATGACATAATATTTGGTTCTACTAATCAAAAGTCTTGTGAAGAGTTTAGCAGGGTGATGACGCAGAAATTCGAGATGTCGATGATGGGCGAGTTGAACTACTTCCTTGGGTTCCAAGTGAAGCAACTCAAGGACGACACCTTCATCTCCCAAACAAAGTACACGCAAGACTTGCTAAAGCGGTTCGGGATGAAGGACGCCAAGCCCGCAAAGACACCGATGGGGACCGACGGACACACCAACCTCAACAAAGGAGGTAAGTCAATTGATCAAAAAGCATACCGGTCTATGATAGGGTCTTTACTTTATTTATGTGCTAGTAGACCGGATATTATGCTTAGCGTATGCATGTGTGCTAGATTTCAATCCGATCCTAAGGAGTGTCACTTAGTTGCTGTGAAGCGAATTCTTAGATATTTAGTCGCTACGCCTTGCTTCGGGATCTGGTATCCAAAGGGGTCTAACTTTGACTTGATTGGGTACTCAGATTCCGACTATGCTGGATGTAAGGTCGATAGGAAGAGTACATCAGGGACGTGCCAATTCTTAGGAAGGTCCCTGGTGTCGTGGAACTCTAAGAAACAAACTTCTGTTGTCCTATCCACCGCTGAGGCCGAGTACGTTGCCGCAGCACAGTGTTGTGCGCAACTACTTTGGATGAGGCAAACCCTCCGGGACTTTGGCTACAATCTGAGCAAAGTCCCACTCCTATGTGACAATGAGAGTGCTATCCGGATAGCGGAAAATCCTGTTGAGCACAGCCGCACAAAGCACATTGACATCCGGCATCACTTTTTGAGAGGCCACCAGCAAAAGGGAGATATCGAAGTGTTTCATGTTAGCACCGAGAACCAACTAGCCGATATCTTCACTAAGCCTTTAGATGAAAAGACCTTTTGCAGGCTGCGTAGTGAGCTAAATGTCCTGGATTCGCGGAACTTGGATTGATTTATAGCATACATGTGTTTATGCCTTTGATCATGTTCCTTCTGCATTTGTTGCTTATGTATGGTGCTCAAGTTGTACAAACACTCCCTGGACCTCACAAGTCCTTTTGCAAGTAATGCACATATTTAGGGGGAGCTGTGCTACAACTTGACCCTTTGAGACTAACCGTGTGCTTGAGTTTGCTTGTTTCAGTCTCAAAGGAGATTTGAAAGGGAAAAGGTGGACTTGGACCATGAAAGACTTCCACTGCACTCCGATGAGAGGGTAACTTATTCCAAGTTCATTTCATGTACCCTTATTGCCTTTGTACTCTTATTTGAAGATTTTGGTGAGGCAATGGGGTTTTAGGGCCAAGATTGATCCCGTTTTGGTGCTTGATGCCAAAGGGGGAGAAAATAAAGGCCAAAGCAATAGATGGATCAGCTACCACTTGAGAAATTTTGAAAATAGTAGATTAGAGCTTTTGGTTTGTCAAAACTCTTTTATTGTCTCTTTTGTCAAGAGTTGGTCTCTTGTGGGGAGAAGTGTTGATTATGGGAAAAAGGGGGAGTTTTTGAAATCCTTGATCAATTTCCTTTGAAATACTTCTCTTTATGTCTCTACAAGTGAATTTGACTTAGAGATAGGAATTTGAGTTTGAATTGCAAAAACAAACCAAGTGGTGGCAAAGTATGATCCATATATGCCAAAATTGAATCAAAACAATTTTGAGTGTTCATTTGCTTTGATATTGCACTTGTTCTAGTTGCTTTATGTTGTGTTGGCATAAATCACCAAAAAGGGGGAGATTGAAAGGGAAATGTGCCCTTGGGCCATTTCTAAGTATTTTGGTGATTGAGTGCCAACACAAGTGCTTTTTATGCTAATCTATGCAAAGTGGTGGACAAAGTGAAAATCTTGTCAAAAGGTATGTTTCTGGACTTAGTACATTGTTTTTATGGACTAATGTATGGTGTCTAAGTACTGGAAATAGGAAAGATTGAATTGGAAATGAGATGGCTTTGTTCAGCCAAAGTGTGCTCGGTCTGGGTGCACCGGACAGTGTCCGGTGGTGCACCAGACAGTGTCCGGTGCGCCAGGCTGGCTCTGGCGAACAGGCTGCTCTCGGGACTTCGACGGTGGTGTACGGCTAAAATTCACCGGTCTGTCCGGTGGTGCACCGGACTGTCCGGTGATCCGTTCACAGGCGAACTCATCGCTCTCGGGAGATGAGTAACGGCGTACGACTAAAATTCACCGGTCTGTCCGGTGGTGCACCGGACTGTCCGGTGAGTCAACAGTCAGCCGGGGCAACGGTCGGCCGAGGATTCCGCGCGTGACGCGTGGCCGAGCCAACGGTCACATTGGTGCACCGGACTGTCCGGTGTGCACCGGACAGTGTCCGGTGCGCCAACGGCTCTCAATCAGCAACGGTCGGCTTCGCCAAATAAGGAAGGAGATCTGCACCGGACAGTGTCCGGTGGTGCACCGGACTGTCCGGTGCGCCAGTCGACAGAAGGCAAGATCTGCCTTCCAGGAATGTTCTCAACGGCTCCTAGCTGCCTTGGGGCTATAAAAGGGACCCCTAGGCGCATGGAGGAGCACACCAAGCATTCTTACAACATTCCTAAGCACCAAGACCTCAATTCCGCGCATTTGTTTCTTTGTGATAGCATATAGAGCTCTAGTGGAGTCGTGAACTCATTGGGTTGTGTTGCGAGCTCTTGTTGTGACTTGTGTGCGTGTTAACACTCTGTTTCTTGTGTCTTGTGTGCATTGCTAATCCCTCCCTTGCTCCGTGCTTCTTTGTGAACTTCAAGTGTAAGGGCGAGAGGCTCCAAGTTGTGGAGATTCCTCGCAAACGGGATTAAGAAAAGCAAGCAAAACACCGTGGTATTCAAGTGGGTCTTTGGACCGCTTGAGAGGGGTTGATTGCAACCCTCGTCCGTTGGGACGCCACAACGTGGAGTAGGCAAGCGTTGGTCTTGGCCAAACCACGGGATAACCACCGTGCCATCTCTGTGATTGATATCTTTGTGGTTATTGTGTTTTGTCAAGACTGCTCTCTAGCCACTTGGCAATTATTGTGCTAACACTTAACCAAGTTTTGTGGCTTAAGTTTCAAGTTTCACGGGATCACCTATTCACCCCCCTCTAGGTGCTCTCAATGTTGCCTAAGCATACCACAAGAAAAATGAGAAGCGACAAGTTGGGAAAGTTCATGAGGTAATCAAAACAATAGCTGAAAGGTCAAATATGCTAGAGAAGTTGCAAGGTGATTGTCTTTCAAGAGCAATTAACGAAAGATACCTAAAAACTATTTACTAAGTTTTGGTAAGAGGTCTAAGTGGTCATCAAGCAATGGTCAATACAAGTATCACCCCTAGAACAAATATGGTTGATTTATTTATACATCACCCTTATATGCTAAATAACCTATGAATTGGACATTGTTATTATTTTAGTGATTTTTTCATTTTTAGGTTTTCCTAAACATACATAAAAATAGGACGCATATATTGACAACCAAAATTGTCCAATTTGTAAAATTATCTGGACGGTGAAATTACACACTCGAGAAGAGGCTCCAATATCAGAAGTTCTGACAATCATAACTTTGAAAAACTTGTGATTTTTTGGGTTTATCTACATATCGAAAGTTTTGTCAATCATAACTTTCAAAAACTCGTTGTTTTTTGGGTTTGTATACATATCGAAAGTTCCAACATATTTTGGAAGTTCTGAGAGACATCAAAACTTCTAACGAACCTAAAAGAAAATCCTATTTAGATCTTGTCGAGGATAAAACCTCCTAGGACCCACAAGTCATGATGAGTAAAGCCACTCCGAAAAAGGTCTAGCTTGCTTCTAGATTGTGGGCGAACGGCTAACGTCCACCTCTAGTCCTGGTGCAGAGCAAGGATGTCTGGAGGTCGCGCGAATCAGAAGAGGGTCGGCCAAGCCCTAAGCCTACCCAAGGGTCGAGTGAATAACGCCTAGCCTGAGAGGTTGGGCAAACCAGATGCATGCACGGATAGGCCGCGCAAACTAAGGGTCAAACAAACAAGGCTGACCACTCACGCTCAGCTTTCGTCATCACAACATTCGCCACAACGTGGAGGGGAATGGAAGTCATCCCTGTTCTGCCTAACCTCCACATCTATTATGTCTAAATAAATTGTGAAGCACCCACTCGTCTTGTACAGGTACAGGAAACGATGCTATAGGGAATAATTGGATCTATACCATTAAAAGATTGCAACTTTAGATATATACCATTGACTCCACATGTCATTGACTCATGTGAACCCCACATGTAAGTGAGATAGCAATGCTATATATCTAAAGTTGTAATCTTTTAATGGTAAAGATCCAAATTTCCCATGCTATAGATAGACTACACGACATGGCGAACCGACAGATATGAGGGTACAAATGAGCCTATCGGTAAGTTGGCCCTTTCCGAGAGCACGATTACCATCATAGGTAACACTGTGCTACTGACTCCGTCATGGGCACTCCGCTGAGGCCTAAGACGTGCGCTACGAAACACCACAGTCCCACAAACTCAACGATACCGAGGCACTAGAGTGATCAAGCCTACTATGACAACCCATAGCCAGCGCACAGCCTGATGGAGTCCCTTTCGGGGTGTATGAGATTTTAGGTTTCAAGGGACTTTTATCAGCGTGTTTTGCATATCATGCACCCGACAAGGCTCCTCCAGCGATGTCTCTTGTGTATAAGTCAAAGGGAAATAGGGTCAAACCTTTTTCCTAAATGATTTTGGTGGTTGAATTGCTCAACACAAACAATTGGGCTAACTAGTTTGCTCTAGATTAGATGTTCTACAGGTGCCAAAGGTTCAACACAAACCAATACAAAGTTAAAAGAAAGGGTTCAAAACAAAGGAGCATAGACAACCGAAGGCTGCCCTGGTCTGGCGCACCAGACTGTCCGGTGCACCAGGGAGAATCACTCCGAACTCCTCAGCTTCGGGTTTCTGGAAATTGCTCTCCGCTAATAATTCACCGGACTATCCAGTGTAGCACCAGACTGTCCGGTGTGCCAGAGGGGGCAATGGCTAACGCGCCAACGGTCGACTGCAAAAGTGAACAGTGAACAGTGCAGACTGCGTGTGCAGAGTCAGAGCAGGCGCCAAAAGGCGCACCGGACAGTGAACAGGACCTGTCCGGTGCACCACCGGACTGTCCGGTGGCCCAGCTGTCAGAAGCTCTAACGGTCGAACCCTAATGGTTGGGTGACGTGGCTGGCGCACCGGACTGTCCGGTGCGCCCATCGATAGCAGAGTTCCCCAACGACCATTTTGGTGGGTGGGGCTATAAATACCCCCAACCACCACACTTCAAGGCATCCAAGTTTTCAGTCAACACATTCAATACAAGAGCTAGTGCATTCAATACAAGACACAAATAGATTGAATCAAAGCCTCTCCAAGTCCCAAATTCCACTCAAAGCAATTAGTGACTAGAGAGAGAGTTTTGCTCGTGTTCTTTGAGCTCTTGCACTTGGATCGCTTTTCTTCTTCCTCTTTCTTGTTCTCAAGCAACTTGTAATCAACGCAAGAGACACCAAGTTGTGGTGGTCCTTGTGAGGGGTCTAAATGACCTGTTGATTAAGGAGAAAAGCTCACTCGGTATAGGTGATTGTTTGAGAGAGGGAAAGGGTTGAAAGAGACCCGGTCTTTGTGACCACCTCAACGGGGAGTAGGTTTGCAAGAACCGAACCTCGGTAGAACAAATCAATGTGTCACACTCTTCATTTGCTTGTGATTTGTTTTCGCCCTCTCTTTTCAGACTCGATTTTATTTCTAACGCTAACCCCGACTTGTAGTGTGTGCTTAAGTTTATAATTTTTAGATTCCGCCTATTCACCCCCCTCTAGGCGACTTTCAATTGGTATCAGAGCCCGGTACTTCATTAGAGCCTAACCGCTCGAAGTGATGTCGGGAGATCACGCCAAGAAGGAGGTCATGACCGGCGAGAAGCCCGATACAAGCCACGGGAAGGCTCCATCAAGGGAGTCCGGCTCCAAAGTCACATTGGAGTGGCAACAAGAAAAAGAAGATGAAGAAGGTGGTCTACTACAAGACCGATTCTTCGTCGCCATCCACCTCCGGCTCTGATGCGTCGTCCGTCACTTCTAAGCGCATGAGCGCAAGAAGTATAGTAAGATGCCACTTCGTTATCCCCATATCTCTAAATGCACTCCTTTACTTTCTGTCCCACTAGGCAAACCACCCGTTTTTGATGGTGAAGATTATAATATGTGGAGTGATAAAATGAGGCATCACCTAACCTCACTCCACGCTAGCATTTGGGATGTTGTTGAGTTTGGAGCGTAGGTACCATCACCGAGGGATGAAGATTATGATTCGGACGAGGTTGCCCAAATCCGACACTTCAACTCTCAAGCCACTACTATACTCCTCGCCTCTCTAAGTTGAGAGGAGTATAATAAGGTGCAAGGGTTGAAGAGCGCCAAAGAGATTTGGGACGTGCTCAAGACCGTGCACGAAGGAGATGAGGTGACAAAGATCACCAAGCGGGAGACGATCGAGGGGGAGCTCGGTCGATTTATGCTCAACCAAGGGGAGGAGCCACAAGCCATGTACAACCGGCTCAAAACATTGGTGAACCAAGTGCGCAACCTTGGGAGCACAAAATGGGATGACCATGAAATGGTCAAGGTTATTCTAAGATCACTCGTTTTTCATAATCCTACACAAGTTCAATTAATTCGTGGTGATCCTAGATACAAGCTAATGTCTCCCGAGGAGGTTATAGGAAAATTTGTGAACTTTGAATTGATGATCAAAGGCTCCAAGAAAATCATTGAGCAAGGCACCACCTCAACACCCGAGGTGCAACCTGTTGCCTTCAAAGCAACGGAGAAGAAAGAAGAGTCTACGTCAAGTAGGCTCCCCATCGACGCCTCCAAGCTCGACAATGAGGAGATGGTGCTCATCATCAAGAGCTTCCGCCAAATCCTCAAGCAACGTAAGGGGAAAGACTACAAGCCCCGTTCCAAGAAAGTTTGCTACAAGTGTGGTAAGCCCGGTCATTTCATTGCTAAATGTTCATTATCTAGTGATAGTGACAGGGGCGACGACAAGAAGGGAAAGAGGAAGGAAAAGAAGAAATACTACAAGAAGAAGGGTGGCGATGCCCATGTATGCCAGGAGTGGGACTCCGATGAGAGCTCCACCGACTCCTCCTCCGACGAGGACGCCGCCAACATCGCCGTCAACAAGGGCCTTCTCTTCCCCAACGTCAGCCACAAGTGCCTCATGGCAAAGGATGGCAAAAGGAAGGTAAAATCTAGAGCCTCCACTAAATATGCAACATCTAGTGATGAGGATAACTCTAGTGATAATGAAGAAAATTTGTTTGCTCTTTTTGCCAACCTAAACATGCAACAAAAGGAAAAATTGAATGAATTAATTAGTGCCATTCATGAGAAGGATGAACTCTTGGATAGCCAAGAGGACTTCCTTATTAAGGAAAAGAAGAAGCATGTTAAGGTTAAAAATGCTTATGCTCAGGAAGTAGAGAAATGTGAAAAATTAACTAGTGAGCTTAGCATTTGCCATGACACTATCTCCAACCTTAGAATTGAGAATGCTAATTTAATTGCTAAGGTTGAGGAATCAATTGTTTGTGATGATTCAATTACCAATCTTAGAAATGATAATGCTAGTTTAATTGCTAAGATTGATAAATTGAATGCCTCTCTTGCTAGCCTTAAGATTGAGAATGAAAAATTAATTGCTAAGGCTAAGGATTTAAATGTTTGCAATGTTTCTATTTCCAATCTTAGAAATGAGAATGCTATTTTACATGCTAAGATTGATAAATTAAATGCATGGAAACCCTCTACATCTACTGTTGATCATGTTTCCATTTGTACTAGATGTAGAGACATTAATGTTGATGCTATCCATGATCACCTAGCTTTAATTAAACAACAAAATGATCACATAGCTCAACTTAGTGCTAAAATCAATGAGCATGACTTAGAAAATGAAAAATTTAAATTTGCTAGAAGCATGCTCTATAGTGGGAGACACCCTGGCATTAAGGATGGCATTGGCTTCCAACAGGGAGACCATGTCAAGCTTAATGCCCCTAAGAAATTGTCTAACTTTGTTAAGGGCAAAGCTCCCATGGTTCAGGATAACGAGGGCTATATTTTATATCCTGTTGGTTATCCCGAACATAAGATTAGGAGAATTCATTCTAGGAAGTCTCACTCTGGCTCTCATCATGCTTTTATGTATAAGAGTGAGGCATCTAGTTCTAGGCATTCTACTCATGTTAAAATACCTAAAAAGAAATCTCCAATTGCATCAAATGAGCCTATTGTTTTATTTAAGACTTTTGATGCTTCATATGTTTTAACTAACAAATCAGGCAAAGTAGTTTCCAAATATGTTGGGGCCAAACACAAGGGGTCAAAGACTTGTGTTTGGATACCCAAGGTGCTTGTTTCTAATGTCAAAGGATCCAAGACCGTTTGGGTACCTAAGAACAAGGCCTAAACTTGTTTTGTAGGTTTATGCATCCGGGGGCTCAAGTTGGATCATTGATAGCGGATGCACAAACCACATGACAGGGGAGAAAAGGATGTTCTCCTCCTATGAGAAAAACCAAGATCCCCAAAGAGCTATCACATTCGGGGATGGAAATCAAGGTTTGGTCAAAGGACTTGGTAAAATTGCTATATCACCTGACCATTCTATTTCTAATGTTTTTCTTGTAGATTCTTTAGATTATAACTTGCTTCCAGTTTCTCAATTATGTAAAATAGGTAACAACTATATTTTTATGGATATAGGTGTTACCATCTTTAGAAGAAGTGATGATTCAGTAGCATTTAAGGGAGTGTTAGAGGGTCAGCTATACTTAGTTGATTTCAATAAGCTGAACTCGACACTTGCTTAATTGCTAAGACTAATATGGGTTGGCTCTGGCATCGCTGACTAGCCCATGTTGGGATGAAGAATCTTCACAAGCTTCTAAAAGGAGAGCACATTTTGGGACTAACAAATGTTCATTTTGAGAAAGACAAGATTTGTAGCGCATGTCAAACAGAGAAGCAAGTTGGTGTTCATCATCCACACAAGAACATCATGACGACCGACAGGCCACTTGAGCTACTCCACATGGACCTATTCGGCCCGATAGCTTACATAAGCATCGGCGGGAGTAAGTACTATCTAGTTATTGTGGATGATTATTCTCGCTTCATTTGGGTATTCTTTTTGCAAGAAAAATCTCAAACCCAAGAGACCTTGAAAGGATTCTTGAGACGGGCTCAAAATGAGTTCGGCTTAAGGATCAAAAAGATTAGAAGCAACAATGGAACGGAGTTCAAGAATTCTCAAATTGAAGGATTTCTTGAGGACGAGGGAATCAAGCATGAGTTCTCTTCTCCCTACACGCCACAACAAAATGGTGTAGTGGAGAGGAAGAATAGAACTCTACTTGACATGGCGAGGACCTTGCTTGATGAGTACAAGACACCGGATCGGTTTTGGGCCGAGATGATTAACACCGCCTGCTACTCCATCAACCGGTTATACCTTCACCGAATCCTCAAGAAGACATCCTATGAACTCCTCACCGGTAAAAAAGCCCAATGTTTCATATTTTAGAGTCTTTGGTAGCAAATATTTTATTCTTGTTAGGAGAGGTAGAAAAACTAAATTTGCTCCTAAGGCTATAGAAGGCTTTTTACTTGGTTATGACTCAAACACAAGGGCATATAGAGTCTTTAACAAGTCCACTGGACTAGTTGAAGTTTCTTGTGACATTGTGTTTGATGAGACTAACGTCTCCCAAGTAGAGCAAGTTGATCTTGATGAGCTAGATGATGAAGAGGCTCCATGCGTCGCGCTAAGGAACATGTCCATTGGGGATGTGTGTCCTAAGGAATCCGAAGAGCCTCCACAAGCACAAGATCAACCATCTTCCTCCATGCAAGCATCTCCACCAACCCAAGATGAGGATCAAGCTCAAGATGATGAAAATGAAGATCAAGAAGATGAGTCACCTCAAGAGGAGGACAATGATCAAGAGGGAGATACCAATGATCAAGACAAGGAAGATGAACAAGATCAAAGACCGCCACACCCAAGAGTCCACCAGGTGATTCAAAAAGATCACCCCGTAAACACCATCCTCGGTGATATTCATAAGGGGGTAACTACTCGATCTTGAGTCGCTCATTTTTGTGAACATTACTCTTTTGTTTCCTCTAATGAGCCACACAGGGTAGAGGATGCACTTAAAGATTCGGATTGGGTGCTGGCGATGCAAGAGGAGCTCAACAACTTCACAAGGAATGAGATATGGCATTTAGTTCCATGTCCTAACTAAAATGTTGTAGGAACTAAGTGAGTCTTCTGCAACAAGTAGGATGAGCATGGTGTGGTGACAAGGAACAAAGCACGACTTGTGGCCAAGGGTTATTCACAAGTCGAAGGTTTGGATTTTGGTGAAACCTGTGCACCCATAGCTAGGCTTGAGTCAATTCGTATATTACTTGCCTATGCTACTTACCATGGCTTTAAGCTATATCAAATGGACGTGAAGAGTGCCTTCCTCAATGGACCAATCAAGGAGGAGGTCTATGTTGAGCAACCTCCAGGCTTTGAAGATAGTGAGTATCCTAACCATGTCTATAAACTCTCTAAGGCGCTTTATGGGCTCAAGCAAGCCCCAAGAGCATGGTATGAATGCCTAAGAGATTTTCTTATCACTAATGGCTTCAAAGTCGGCAAGGCCGATCCTACTCTCTTTACTAAAACTATTGCAAAAGACTTGTTTGTATGCCAAATTTATGTTGACGATATCATATTTGGGTCTACTAACAAATCTACTTGTGAAGAGTTTAGTAGGATCATGGTACAAAAATTCGAGATGTCTATGATGGGGGAGTTGAAGTATTTTCTAGGATTTCAAGTCAAGCAACTCCAAGAGGGCACCTTCATCAGCCAAACAAAGTACATTCATGATATACTCACCAAGTTTGGAATGAAGGATGCCAAGCCCATCAATACACCCATGGGAACCAATGGACATCTCGACCTCGACACGGGAGGTAAATCCATAGATCGTCGAAGATAGGATCTTTACTCTATTTAGGTGCATCTCGGCCGGATATTATACTTTCCGGATGCATGTGTGCAAGATTCCAAGCCGATCCTAAGGAAATTCACCTTAGGGCCGTGAAAAGAATCTTGAGATACTTAATTCATACTCCTAAGTTTGGTCTTTGGTACCCCAAGGGATCCTCTTTTGATTTATTAGGATATTCAGATGCTGATTGGGCAGGGTGTAAAATTGATAGGAAGAGCACATCAGGGACTTGTCAGTTTCTAGGGAGATCCCTGGTGTCTTGGGCTTCAAAGAAACAAAACTCAGTAGCTCTTTCTACCGCCGAAGCCGAGTACATTGCCGCAGGCCATTGTTGCGCGCAATTGCTTTGGATGAGGCAAACCCTCAGGGACTATGGCTACAAATTTAGCAAAGTCCCTCTCCTATGTGATAATGAGAGTGCAATCCGCATGGCGGACAATCCCGTTGAGCACAGCCGCACTAAGCACATAGTCATTCGGTATCACTTTTTGAGAGATCACCAACAAAGGGGGGATATCGAGATAGCCTATATTAACACCAAAGAACAATTAGCCGATATTTTTACCAAACCACTAGATGAGAAAATGAAAGCTCTCTTGTGGGTTTTGGTGTTTGGATGACAACTCAATTAAAGGACTAAGAAGTGTGCTAAGTGTTGAACAGGTGCTTTATGCAAAGCTAATATGGTTCAACACAAGTGAACATGTGTGATGGTCCAAAAGGCTGAATTATGAATAGATAATGGACATCACAAGAAAGATGGACACTGCTTAAGTGAGACTTGATGTGCATAACTTGGAGACAACTGATCAACCAAGGATGGAAGCAAGAAGAGCATCGAGGTACCGAGTGCATGGGAGAAAGTCAAGGAGACCAGGAACCCAAAGCCAGGGGTGAAGAAGGAGACTTGTGGAATCAGGGTTGATCAAGTTATGAAGAGTTATGGTACATCAAGAAACACTATATAAGGACATGACTTACAACCAATGAGGTAACATCTACAATTATGTGGTGTAAGTCATATTGCTCAAGATCAAGCTCAAAAAGTGAACAAGGTCATTGGAAAGAGAACCAGTGTCAAAACTAGAACTGGAAGCAGCCCAAAAGAGCTAAGTGCACCTTGACCTTTAGTTTGGATTGTTCCTATGTTTGGAGATATTCTATGTGACCTTTGCAGGATGCTGGAGCTCAGAAATGCCAATCTAGATCAAGTCAAGCTAACTTGATGATTTATGAGTCCAACATCAATCTCAATTATGCCAAATGCTAAAGATGTAAAAATCAAAGCGAGGGTATGTTTCTAGACTTAGTACATTGGTTTTTATGTACTAATATATATGTCTAAGTATTAGAAACAGAGAAAAGAAGAAAAGAAAAGAGATGCAAAAGGCTTGGCTGTGTACAGCCAAGACTCAGCTCAGTCTGGCACACCGGACTGTCCGGTGGTGCACCGGACAGTGTCCGCTGGTGCAGGCTGAACTCCGGTGAACAGGCCACTCTCAGGAAAGTTTGGCGACGTACGGCTATAATTCACTGGACTGTCCGGTGGTGCACTGGACTGTCCGGTGAGCCAACGGTCGACTGCGCCAACGGTTGGCAGCGCGATCAGCGGGCGACGCGTGGCTTTTGGGCCAACGGATAGTTGGCGCACCGGACTGTCCGGTGTGCACCGGACAGTGTCCGGTGAGCCAAGTCGATCGTTGCTCCAACGGTCAGCTGAGCCCGATTTGGAAGGAAATCACGCACCAGACAAGCTACAGGACCTGTCCGATGGTGCACCGGACTGTCCGGTGCGCCACCCGACAGAAAGCAAGTATTGCCTTCCAAAATGGATTCCAACGGCTCCTAGGCCCCTTGGGTCTATAAAAGGGACTCCTAGGCGCCTCCAACAAGTATACAAGACCAGCCAACAATTGTAGACATCACTCGGATCAATTCTCTCTCTCCCTCTCGTGTATATCTCTCTAGTTTGTGTAGAGGCAAAGCTATAAGCCTTGAGAGAGTGGAGAAGTGCCGCTAAGAGCTAGAGCAAGGTCTTGAGCATATCATTACTCTGCCGGAGTGCTGCCAAGAAGATTGTAAGCAGCCGCGGCTTTGTTGTAACCAACTCAACATGGTGGAAAGCTCTATCTGTCATACTGACAGATCTGAGCAAACGGAGGAAGGAGTTGAAATAGACTCCAAGCCCAGGTGTGGCTAACTCCAACGAGGACTAGGCAAGCATTTCAGGCTTGGCCGAACCTCGGGATAAATCCCTGTGTCTGTGTGCTTCGCTCTGTATTGTGTGCTGTCTCTCTAGATTATCTTCTCTTTATATCTGTACTTCAATACTTATCTGTTGTACAAGTTATATTTGAAGTGCAGGGCACTTTGAGATAGGATCTTCTATTCCGCTGCAACCTACTCGAAGGGTCTTTCATTCCACTGCGATCTGGTCTTCGAGTAGAGTAAGAATATAGATTTAAAGTGATAATTTTTATTCACCTATTCACCCTCCCTCTAGGCGACATCCAGATCCTGTTCCCGGGCAAAGGGAACTCTCAATTGGTATCAAAGCTAGGCCTCTCCAGTGTGGGCTTAGCCGTCCGGAGATGACGATGTCGTCGCAAGAGGTAACTGTAGAACTTCTTCTATGCGATGGTTCTAACTATAAATCCTGGTCTGTCTCTATTTATAATGCTTTCATGCATGTTGATCCTGATTTGAGACAGATCTTTAGTAGAAGTATTTTTCCGTCCAATTTTAGTCAAAATCCTTCTAATGATGAACTAAGATGTCTGTCTCTCAATCACCATGCTTGCAACATCTTAGTTGACTCACTGTCTATTTTGCCATCATGAGTAGTGATAGTGATTTATTTGTTAATGCTCATGATCTATGTACTAAAATTAAGTTGAAATTTTTTAAGTCCATATGCACTGCTTCTGCACCCTCTATTGCCTGTGATACTAACTTGTCCAAGGGAGAAGAACAATAACGATGGCAACCAAACGATGAATCTACCTTACCGAAAGGTTCGTCTTCCCCTAGTTATAAATGTCTTATTGCTAACAATGATAGTGGAGACGAAAGCAATGATGAGGAGGAGTATGAGGATGATAGCGAGGATGAATCTTCATCACCACAAGGTACATTTTCCTGTATTGCTTCCACTGATATTAATGACAGGGAAAATGAGACCGACGATGTGAAAGAAGAGGAGATTCGTCGTTTCTACACCCATCTCAACAAAGAAGACAAAGCGCTCTTGGTTAAGCTGTTGAGAAGGAACAAGGAACAAGGCGAGACGCTTCTTAGGCTAGAGGAGACACTCATCAAAACCAACGGCAGCCTGAAGAAGATGACCAAAGAACATGAGGAGCTAAAGTGCTCTCATGATGATTTGGTCCAACAGTATGATTCAGTTTTAATTGAGCAAAGAAATAATCATGATGTATTATCTAATGTTGCTCAACTTAAAACTGAAAATTGTATGCTTAGGAGTGAAGTAGAAATGATAAATTTAGAAAAACTTGCTCTAGGTGAAAAGTATGATATGTTGTCGTATTCTCATAGTAAACTAGTTGATGACCATATCATGCTTGATGTTGCTCATGAGGTTGTAATTACAAACTTAAATTCATGTGAACTCATTCTTGCACAAGTGCACATTTGGATAATATATCACCATGTGCTAACCCCTGTCGCTCAAAAGGAAGCAAATGTTTGAATGAGCAACAAGTTGTAGGGTCAAAAAGGAAATTGCTTGGAAACAAGAAACAAAGACAATTAAGGAGAAGACGCCTTGCTCGACTTCCTCAAGATATCTACAAACACGTGGTGAAGAAGCTTGAGGAAGGAGAAACCGCAGCAAGGGTCAAACTCCTTGAGAAAGATGTTCCTAAAGCAATAAGTGAAGCAATCAACAAGAGACAAGAAAAAGGTAATGATTTAATTAGTCATGTTATTTGCACTAATAATCTCTCTATGTCATCCAAAAGCAAAAATAGAAGAGGAAAAAGGAGGTGCTTCAAGTGCAAGAGATTAGTGTCGGCGTTTCGAGACCGGGGGGGTCCCTGAGCCGACGAGTGAAGTGTCGCTGCGTGCCCCAGCCCAGATGGGTCGACGCGAGGCCGAACGCGAAGGGGGGGAAGCGAGGTGGCCGGAGATGGGCGTGAGAGAGGTGGAAATCCCGCGGCCTTCGTGTTCGTCCCGCGCCCAGGTCGGGTGCGCTTGCAGTAGGGGGTTACAAGCGTCCACACGGGGGAAGGAGCGAGCGGCCTCACGTGAGCGCCCGTCTCGTCCTCGTCCCCGCGCGGCCAACCCTCTCTAAGAGGGCCCTGGTCCTTCCTTTTATAGGCGTAAGGAGAGGATCCAGGTGTACAATGGGGGGTGTAGCAGAGTGCTACGTGTCTAGCGGAGGAGAGCTAGCGCCCTAAGTACACGCCATCGTGGCGTCCGGAGAGATTTTGGCGCCTGGTTTGTGTGATGTCGTGGCCGTCGGAGGAGTGCTGGAGCCTGGCGGAGGGACAGCTGTCGGGGCCGTCGAGTCCTTGCTGACGTCCTCTTGCTTCCGTAAGGGGGGCGAGAGCCGCCATCGTCAGGGAGCGTGCGGGGCGCCATCATCGCCTATCTAGTGGAGCGAGCCAGATGGGACGCCAGTCTTGTTCCCGTAGCCTGAGTCAGCTTGGAGTAGGGTAATGACGGCGCCTTCTGTTGACGTGGCCGGTCCACGCCCTAGGTTGGGCGATGTGGGGGCTCCTCCGAGGTCGAGGTCGAGTCCGTCTTCCGTGGCCGAGGCCGAGTCTGAGCCCCTAGGTCGGGCGAGGCGGAGTTCGTCGTCTTCTGGGGCTGAGCCCAAGTCCGAGCCCTGGGTCGGGCGGAGCGGAGTTCGCCGTCTTCCGGGGCTTAGCCCGAGTCCGAGCCCTGGGTCGGGCGGAGCGCAGTTCACCGTCTTCCGGGGCTTAGCTCGAGTCCGAGCCCTGGGTCGGGCGGAGCGGAGTTCGCCGTCTTCCAGGGCTTAGCCCGAGTCCGAGCCCTGGGTCAGGCGGAGCGGAGTTCGCCGTCTTCCGGGGCTTAGCCCGAGTCCGAGCCCTGGGTCGGGCGGAGCGGAGTTCGCCGTCTTCCGGGGCTTAGCCCAAGTCCGAGCCCTGGGTCGGGCGGAGCGGAGTTCACCGTCTTCCGGGGCTTAGCCCGAGTCCGAGCCCTAGGTCGGGCGGAGCAGACTTTCCTATGGTGTGCGGCCGGGCCTGACTGCCTGTCAGCCTCACTCTGTCAAGTGGCACCGCAGTTGGAGCGGCGCAAGCGGCGCTGTCTTTCTGTCAGACCGGTCAATGGAGCGGCGAAGTGACAGCGGTCACTTCGGCTCTGTCAGCTGAGGGGCACGCGTCAGGATAAAGGTGTTAGGCCACCTTTGCATTAAACGCTCCTGCGATTTGGTCGGGGTTGCTTCTTGGCGAAGACAGGGCCTCGGGCGAGCCGGGAACGTGTTCGCCGCTGGAGGGGGCCTCGGGCGAGGCAGAGATCCACCGGGGTCGGCTGCCCTTGTCCGAGGCTAGGCTCGGGCGAGGCGTGATCGAGCCCCTCGAATGGACTGATCCCTGACTTGATCGCACTCATCAGGCCTTTGCAGCTTTATGCTGATGGGGGTTACCAGCTGAGAATTAGGAGCCTTGAGGGTACCCCTAATTATGGTCCCCGACAGTAGCCCCCGAGCCTCGAAGGGAGTGTTAGCACTCGCTTGGAGGCTTTCGTCGCACTTTTTTACAAGGGGACCAGCCTTTCTTGGTTGCGTTTTGTTCCGGTGGGTGCGCGCGAGCGCACCCGCCGGGTGTAGCCCCCGAGGCCTCGGAGGAGTGGTTTGACTCCTCCGAGGTCTTAACGCCTCGCGCAATGCTTCGGCTGGTCTGGTCGTTCCCTCATGCGAGCTGGCCGTAGCCCGGGTGTACGGTCGGGTCCTAAGTTCTCGGGCTGGTATGTTGACGCTGTCAACGGTTTGGCCAGAGCTGGGTTTGCGAGAGCAGCCCCCGAGCCTCTGCACAGGGCGAGAGGGCGATCAGGGACAAACTTGACTTTTTTACATACGCCCCTGCATCGCCTTTCCGCAAGGAGGAGGGGGGAGAGCGCCATGTTGCCCTCGGTGGGCGCCGAACATGGTGTCTCCGGTGAGCTGCAGGCGGGTGATCCGAGCGGACGCCCGTGCCCCATTCGTTAGGGGTCGGCTAGGGGCCCAGAGGCGCGCCCGAAAGTACCTGCGGGTGATCTGCCGGACCCGGTCCCCTGGTGACGGGGTCAGAGGGCTCGATGCCTCCCTCTGATGGGATTCCGTTACAGGATCGTTCCCGCTGGTCTCGGAAATGTCCTAGGATACCTCGGGAGCACAGCCCGAGCCTTGGTTATGTATCGAACGTACCCATGGTCATCCCTCGCTCTGTGTCTGAGGCGGCTGTGAACCCTTCGGGGGCCAGCCTTCGAACCCCTGATCAGTAGTGGGCACGGAGCTCGAGTAGCCTGAAGCGGCCGTTGAACCCTTCCGAGGGGCCGGCCTTCGAACCTCTGACCAGTAGTGGGTGTGGAGCCCACGTGCTCTGAGGCGGCTGTTGAACCCTTCCGAGGGGCCAGCCTTCGAACCTCTGATCAGTAGGGAGGCTCGGAGCTTGGTTCCTTCACAGGGAAGGATCCCTTCCGGGGTATCCCCCTTTCCCGGTCCCTGTGGCAAGAGAGAGAAAGAGGGAAAAAGGAAAAGGATACAAAATCGAATGACGCGGCGTACCTTTTTTGACGCGGTCATTATGGCGAAGGCGAAGCGTCGCTCGCTTCTCCTGCCAGAGGCGCCGCCTGTCCTGCCGCGGAGTTAATGCGACGGGGCGAGTGGTTCGCGGGGTAGCCGTTGCGCGTGCGCGAGCCGTTCTAGGAACGGGTCACGGGCGCGTTGTCTTCACGCCGTGAGAGAGGGTTCTCTCGTTGCCCCCGGATGGGACGTGAGCTTGGCTGACGACGTGACCGCTGCTCCTGCCCGCCTGCCACCGCCATTACTGCCGGCCCGTTTTCGGCCGCATTGACCGTCGCGCCAGGCTGGAGCCGCCGGGTCGTGCGCTGGGTCGCCTCGAGTCGCGGTATTGGTTCCGCGGTCGAGGAGGCGCGGTGGTGGTGCACGTGGCGGTGCAGTTGCATGCACGAAGCATTCGGCGCGCCGGTTGCATGACGCGTGGGTCTGGGCCTCCCTGCCGGGCGTGTTGGGAGTCAGAGAAGCGCGCCCACTTGGCGCGGTTGCATGCCGCCTGCATGGCTGCCCGCCCTCTCGCCCGCTGGTCTGGGCAAAAGTGGAGAGCCGCTTGTAACCGCTGGGCGGTTGCACGCACCACGCGCGGCGGTTTGGCTTCTTCTGCTCTGGGCCGGCTTGCATGACGTGTGGGACCCAGCCCCCGCGCCGTAGGGGAGGACCTTGGAGCGTGTTGGAGAAGACTCAACCCACGACGGCTGGGGACGCAAGTAGGGAGAGTCACCTTTAAAAGGAGGGTGACCCTCTTGGAAGGCGACCGTGTCTTCGCGCTCCCTTATGCATCATGTCTTTCAATCTTCCAAGCCCCCGGATGGGGGGTATTCGCCGTCTTTCCGCTTCGTCGTTGGAGGAATGCAACTCTGCGGGAGTTGGTACCTTTCAGCCATCGTTCGGCTTCAAGGATTTTCATCGTGTGCATCCCTCCGTCGCGGGCACCCAAGAGGGTGACCTCCAGCCCCTGGATGGGGAGAGGCAAGCCGGGCTGCGATCTTGGTCCCACCCTCAGCTTCAAGGATGTTCATCATCCCCGCTGGGGTGGAGGCCGGGCTGATGTCCTTGGGGGACAGCTAGCCGAGGCCCCGGGGTGACCGGCCGAGCCGCCTGCTCGGGCCAGATTCTTGGAGAAGACCCTGGCGGCGATGGCCCGGGCTTGGTGATGACGTCGTCCTTCAGAGCGGAGGCCCTTGGACCGCGTCGCCGTCCGAGGCTAGGTCGGACCTCGCCAGAGGTGTTGTCGACGCCGAGGGTGCTGCTGCTCCCTTTAGCCGTCAAGATCCGAGCCTGCAGGATCGGATTATCTTGTAGCGTGTGTTTTCTGCGGCCGCCGAGGCCGAAACACACCCTCGCCGTATTGTAAAGCCGCGTCTCCTTTCCTCTTGTTTCGAGTATCTGGACTTTTTTGTCGGTAACAGAACTGTTTGTGCGAGCGAGAGTTGCTTCTCACGGAAGGTGACGAGTGAGGTATCCGTATCCCGGAGGCGTAGGAGTCCCTCGGCTCGGTCGGCCTTGCCGCTTACGCGCACTCTTACCCATCCATGGGGTTCTATCACCGACGCAGTCGAGAAGGCTCGAAGAATCGCTCCGGCAGAAGAGCTTCCGAACGTGAAGACTTGTCCGGTCCGCGGAATCACTTATCCGAACGTGAGTTACTTATGGCAGAAGGTGATGAGTGAGGTATCCGTATCCCGGAGGCGTAGGAGTCCCTCGGCTCGGTCAGCCTTGGCTGCTTACGTGTACTCCGTCGTTTTCAGGATCCACTTTTCGAAGTAGTCAAAAAGCACGAAAGACATTCCGACGGAAAAGATCTTTTTTCGAGGAAAATTTCGAGGGGGTTCCCCCCTTTTAGCCCCCGAGGGAGGGTCGGGCTTTGCCGAGGCAAGGCTGACCCTTCCTTGACGACTAAACTTTGCGTGAGAGCGAGGTATATGAACAACTTGAAAACATCTTAAGGGTAGAAACGACGTAGCTATTGGATGTTCTAAGCGTTGCTGTAGACCTCACCTTGACTGTTGGCCAGCTTGTATGTTCCGGGTTTTAGAACTTTGGCGATGACGAACGGCCCCTCCCAGGGGGGCGTGAGCTTGTGTCGACCTCAGGCGTCTTGTCGCAGCCGAAGCACCAGGTCGCCCACCTGGAGGTCTCGGGACCGGACCCCTCGGGCGTGGTAGCGTCGCATGGACTGCTGGTACCACGCCGAGTGTAGTAAGGCCTTGTCCCGAGCCTCTTCCAGCTGGTCCAGCGAGTCTTCTCGACTAGCTTGGTTGCTTTGGTCGTCATAGGCCCTCGTCCTCGGGGAACCGTATTCTAGGTCTGTGGGCAAGATGGCCTCGGCCCCATAGACTAGAAAGAACGGCGTGAAGCCCGTGGCTTGGCTCGGTGTCGTTCTCAGGCTCCAGACCACCGAGGGGAGTTCCTTCATCCATCGCTTGCCGAACTTGTTGAGGTCGTTGTAAATCCGAGGCTTGAGCCCTTGTAGAATCATGCCATTGGCACGCTCTACTTGCCCATTCGTCATGGGATGAGCCACGGCGGCCCAGTCCACCCGGATGTGGTGATCCTCGCAGAAGTCCAGGAACTTTCTGCCGGTGAACTGGGTGCCGTTGTCGGTGATGATGGAGTTCGGGACCCCGAAACGATGGATGATGTTGGTGAAGAACGCCACCGCCTGCTCGGACCTGATGTTGTTCAGGGGTCGGACCTCGATCCACTTGGAAAATTTGTCGATGGCGACCAACAGGTGCGTGTAGCCCCCGGGTGCCTTCTGCAAGGGGCCAACGAGGTCCAGACCCCACACAGCAAAAGGCCATGTGATGGGTATTGTCTGCAGAGCCTGAGCGGGCAGGTGGGTCTGCCTTGCGTAGAACTGACACCCTTCGCAGGCGCGGACAATTCTAGTGGCGTCGGCCACCGCCGTTGGCCAGTAGAAACCTTGTCGGAAAGCATTTCCGACAAGGGCTCGAGGTGCTGCGTGGTGGCCGCAAGCCCCCGAGTGTATTTCTTGGAGGAGTTCCTGACCTTCGGTGGTGGAGATGCATCGCTGGAGGATGCCTGAAGGGCTGCGGTGGTAGAGCTCCTTCCCTTCTCCCAGCAGGACGAACGACTTGGCACGCCGCGCCAACCGCCGGGCATCGGCTCGGTCAAGGGGTAGCTCTCCTCGGTGGAGATATTGCAGGTACGGGGTCTGCCAGTTTTGATCAGGCGTGACCCCGCTTTGCTCCCCCTCGACGCGCAGCGTTTCGCCCTCGGGGGCCGAGGGTACCTTGGGCCGAGCTGAGGGTGCCTCAGACTGTGCCGAGGGTACCTCGGGCTGGGTCGAGGGTGCCTCAGGCTCGGGCGCGTCGTCGATCTTGATGGAGGGTTGATGCAGATCTCGGGAGAAGACGTCCGGGGGAACCGTTGTTCGCCCCGAGGCTATTTTAGCCAGCTCGTCCGCAGTCTCGTTGTAGTGTCGGGCGATGTGGTTGAGCTCGAGCCCGTAGAACTTGTCTTCCAGGCGCCGAACCTCATCGCAGTAGGCTTCCATCTTCGGGTCGCGGCAGTGGGAGTTCTTCATGACATGGTCGATGACGAGCTGCGAGTCACCGCGAGCGTCGAGGCGTCGGACCCCTAGCTCGATGGCGATTCGCAACCCGTTTACCAGAGCCTCGTACTCCGCCACATTGTTGGACGCCGGGAAGTGGAGGCGTAGCACGTAGCGTAGGTGCTTCCCGAGGGGCGAGACGAAGAGGAGGCCTGCGCCGGCCCCTGTCTTCATCAGCGACCCGTCGAAAAACATGGTCCAAAGCTTCGGTTGGATCGGAGCCGTCGGGAGCTAGGTGTCGGCCCATTCAGCCACGAAGTCCGCCAGGACCTGAGACTTGATGGCTTTCCGGGGGGCGAACAAGATCGTCTCGCCCATGATCTCCACCGCCCACTTCGCGATCCTACCCGAAGCCTCTCGGGAGTGGATGATCTCTCCCAGGGGGAAGGATGACACCATCGTCACCGGATGAGACTCAAAGTAGTGTCGCAACTTTCGCCGCGTTAGGATCACCGCGTACAGCAGCTTCTGGATTTGTGGGTAGCGGATCTTGGTCTCGGACAGTACCTCACTGATGAAGTAGACTGGCCTCTGAACGGGCAATGCATGCCCCTCTTCTTGCCTCTCGACCACAATCGCAGCGCTAACCACCTGAGTGGTCGCGGCGATGTAGACCAAGAGGGCTTCTCCGGCAGTTGGGGGCACCAAGATAGGCGCCTTCGTGAGGAGCGCCTTCAGGTTCCCGAGGGCTTCCTCGGCCTCAGGGGTCCAAGTGAAGCGCTCGGCCTTCCTTAAGAGGCGGTACAGGGGTAGACCTCTTTCGCCGAGGCGTGAGATGAAGCGGCTCAGAGCCACGAGACATCCCATGACCCTCTGTACGCCTTTCAAGTCCTGGATGGGCCCCATGCTGGTGATGGCTGCGATCTTCTCTAGGTTGGCTTCGATGCCCCGCTCGGAGACGATGAATCCCAAGAGCATGCCTCGGGGCACCCTGATGACACACTTTTCGGGATTGAGCTTGACACCTTTCGCCTTGAGACATCGGAACGTCACTTCAAGGTCGGAAAGGAGGTCGGAGGCTTTCCTCGTCTTGACTACGATGTCATCGATGTAGGCCTCGACCGTGCGGCCAATGTGCTCGCCGAACACATGGTTCATGCATCGCTGGTACGTCGCGCCCGCATTCCTCAAGCCGAACGACATGGTGACATAGCAGTACATGCCGAAGGGTGTGATGAAAGAAGTCACGAGCTGGTCGGACTCTTTCATCCTGATTTGGTGATACCCTGAGTAGGCATCGAGGAAAGACAGGGTTTCGCACCCAGCAGTGGAATCTACAATCTGATCGATGCGAGGCAGAGGGTAGGGAACCTTCAGACATGCTTTGTTCAGACCAGTGTAGTCTACACACATCCGCCATTTCCCCCCTTGCTTTCTCACAAGCACAGGGTTGGCAAGCCATTCGGGATGGAATACCTCTTTGATGAACCCTGCCGTCATTAGCTTGTGGATCTCCTCGCCTATGGCTCTGCGCTTCTCCTCGTCGAATCGGCGCAGAGGCTGCTTGACGGATCGGGCTCCGGCCCGGATGTCCAGCGAGTGCTCGGCGACATCCCTCGGTGTGCCGGGCATGTCCGAGGGACTCCACGCGAAGACGTCGACGTTCGCGCGGAGAAAGTCGACGAGCACTGCTTCCTATTTGGGATCGAGCCCGGAGCCGATCCGGACTTGCTTGGAGGCATCGCTGCCGGGGTCGAGGGGGACGGACTTAACCGTCTCCGCTGGCTCGAAGTTGCCGGCATGACGCTTCACGTCTGGCACCTCCTTAGAGAGGCTCTCCAGGTCGGCGATGAGGGCCTCGGACTCGGCGAGGGCCTCGGCGTACTCCACGCACTCCACGTCGCATTCGAACGCGTGTTTGTACGTGGGGCCGACGGTGATGACCCCGTTGGGGCCCGGCATCTTGAGCTTGAGGTAGGTGTAGTTGGGGACGGCCATGAACTTCGCGTAGCAGGGCCTCCCCAATACCGCGTGGTAGGTTCCTCGAAACCCAACCACCTCGAACGTCAGGGTCTCCCTTCGGAAGTTGGAGGGTGTTCCGAAGCAGACGGGAAGATCGAGTTGTCCGAGGGGCTGGACGCGCTTCCCGGGGATGATCCCATGGAAAGGCGCAGCGCCCGCCCGGACCGAGGACAGATCGATACGCAGAAGCCCGAGGGTCTCGGCGTAGATGATGTTGAGGCTGCTGCCTCCATCCATGAGGACCTTGGTGATCCTGACGTCGCAGATGATGGGGTCGACGACGAGCGGGTATTTCCCCGGACTCGGCACATGGTTGGGGTGGTCGGCTTGGTCGAAGGTGATGGGCTTGTCGGACCAGTCTAGGTAGACTGGCGCCGCCACCTTCACCAAACAGACCTCCCGGCGCTCTTGCTTGCGGTGCCGAGCCGAGGCGTTCGCCGCTTGCCCGCCGTAGATCATGAAGCAGTCGCGGACCTCGGGGAACTCTCCTGCCTGGTGATCTTCCTTCTTGTCGTCGTCGCGGGCCCTGCCACCCTCCACGGGTGGCCCGGCCCTGTGGAAGTGGCGCCGAAGCATGACACACTCCTCAAGGGTGTGCTTGATGGGCCCCTGGTGATAGGGGCACGGCTCCTTGAGCATCTTGTCGAAGAGGTTGGGACCTCCGGGGGGTTTCCGAGGGTTCTTGTGCTCGGCGGCGGCGACAAGGTCCACGTCGGCGGCTTCGCGTTTTGCTTGCAACTTCTTCTTGCCCTTCTTCCTGGCGCCGCGCTGAGCTGACGCCTCGGGGGCATCTTCCGATGGGCGGCCCTGGGACTGCTTGTCCTTCCGGAAGATAGCCTCGACCGCCTCCTGGCTGGAGGCGAACTTGGTGGCGATGTCCATCAGCTCGCTCGCCCTGGTGGGGGTCTTGCGACCCAGCTTGCTAACCAGGTCACGGCAGGTGGTGCCGGCGAGGAACGCGCCGATGACATCCGAGTCGGTGATGTTGGGCAGCTCGGTGCGCTGCTTCGAGAATCACCGGATGTAGTCTCGGAGAGACTCTCCCGGCTGCTGTCGGCAGCTTCGGAGGTCCCAGGAATTCCCGGGGCGCACATACGTGCCCTGGAAATTGCCGGCGAAAGCTTGGACTAGGTCGTCCCAGTTGGAGATCTGCCCCGAAGGCAGGTGCTCCAACCAGGCGCGAGCGGTGTCGGAGAGGAACAGGGGGAGGTTGCGGATGATGAGGTTGTCATCGTCCGTTCCACCCAGTTGGCAGGCCAGACGGTAGTCCGCGAGCCACAGTTCCGGTCTCGTCTCCCCCGAGTACTTTGTGATAGTAGTCGGGGGTCGGAACCGGGTCGGGAACGGCGCCCGTCGTATGGCCCGACTGAAGGCCTGCGGACCGGGTGGTTCGGGCGAGGGACTCCGATCCTCCCCGCTGTCGTAGCGTCCCCCACGCCTGGGGTGGTAGCCTCGGCGCACCCTCTCGTCGAGGTGGGCCCGACGATCGCGGTGGTGGTGCTCGTTGCCGAGGCGACCCGGGGCCACAGGCGCTGTGTTGCGTGTGCGCCCGGTGTAGACCGAGGCTTCCCGCACGAATCGGGAAGTCGCGGCATGATGTTCCGAGGGGTACCCCTGCCTTCGGGATGCGGAGCTCTCGGTCCGCCGGACCGTGGCGCCTTCCAGGAGATCCTTGAGCTCTCCCTAGATTCGCCGCCCCTCGGTGGTTGATGGCTCCGGCATCGCGCGGAGGAGCATTGCTGCTGCAGCCAGGTTCTAGCCGACCCCACTGGATGCGGGTGGCGGCCTGACCCTGACATCATCGGCGATGCGGTGCTGGAAACCCTGGGGTAGATGACGCATTTCTCCGGCCGGAGGTTGGCCCACCCATGCCTGCCCGACGTCCCGGCGGATTGGCTCGAGCGCTCCTGCTCCCTCGTCGAGCCTGGCCTGCACCCCGCGGATTTGCTCGAGTTGTGGGTCGTGACCTCCAGCCGGAACGGGGACCACAGCTAGCTCCCGCGGGATGTCAACGCGAGGCACCGACCTAGGGAGATCACCGTCCTCCGGCATGCCGAGATGGTTACCTTCGGAGGGACCCCCTAGATCGATGTGGAAACATTCGCGGCTCGGGCCGTAGTCCTCGTCGCCGAGGCTACGGCTACCGTCGGAACAGTCGGAAAGGCAGTAGTCGCATGCGGTCATGAGGTCCCGCATGGCACTAGGGTTGCCAAGTCCGGAGAAATCCCAACTGAAGCTGGGCTCGTCGTCTTCCTCGGACCCGGAGGGCCCGTAGGTCGAGACGTCCGTCAGCCGGTCCCAAGGCGACCGCATACGAGATCCCAGAGGGTTCGAATTCGCCTTTACAAAAGCGTCCGCCAAAGCGGAGCCGCTAGGCGGGTCGAGGCTAAATCCGAGAGGCGTGGGATGGGAATCGGTTGGTACCTGTTGGTCGACGGGCGGTGATGAGGTCACGTCGGGGACTGACTGCACCGTCGTCTCAGGTACGAGGGCGACACCCAGCAAGCCTTTCGCGAGCGTGCTGGCGTCGTCCGTTTGCTCGAGATTGACGTGTCGCGGGGGGACAGCGCTCGTCTTCGTCTCAAGCGCGAGGCCGATGCCCGGCGCGCCCCCCGTTGGAGCGCTGGCGTTGTCGACTCGCTCGACGGCCGACGAGGCGCCGCCTCCTGCTTGGCCTTGGTTGCCCCGCCTCCTCCTCCTCCGTCGATGGGGAAGAAGACGGGGCAAGCTCGAAGGTTGTTCTCCCACCACGTGGGGAAGATGTCGTCGATCCTGCCGCCGGCGGGCGGACTGTCGGCCGCCACTGTCGCTGTCGCCCAGCGGTGGAAAGAGTATCATGTCGTAGCTGCCGTCGAGGGACATGAACTCAAGGCCCCCGAAACGGAGCACCGTCCCGGGCCGGAGAGGTTGCTGGAGACTACCCATCTGGAGCTTGACGGGAAGCTGTTCGTCAACACGCAGCAGGCCCCTACCTGGCGCGCCAACTGTCGGCGTTTCGAGACCGGGGGGTCCCTGAGCCGACGAGTGAAGTGTCGCTGCGTGCCCTAGCCCAGATGGGTCGACGCGAGGCCGAACGCGAAGGGGGGAAGCGAGGTGGCCGGAGATGGGCGTGAGAGAGGTGGAAATCACGCGGCCTTCGTGTTCGTCCCGCGCCCAGGTCGGGTGCGCTTGCAGTAGGGGGTTACAAGCGTCCACACGGGGGAAGGAGCGAGCGGCCTCACGCGAGCGTCCGTCTCGTCCTCGTCCCCGCGCGGCCAACCCTCTCTAAGAGGGCCCTGGTCCTTCCTTTTATAGGCGTAAGGAGAGGATCCAGGTGTACAATGGGGGGTGTAGCAGAGTGCTACGTGTCTAGCGGAGGAGAGCTAGCGCCCTAAGTACACACCATCGTGGCGGCCGGAGAGATTTTGGCGCCCGGTTTGTGTGATGTCGTGGCCGTCGGAGGAGTGTTGGAGCCTGGTGGAGGGACAGCTGTCGGGGCCGTCGAGTCCTTGCTGACGTCCTCTTGCTTCCGTAAGGGGGCCGAGAGCCGCCATCGTCAGGGAGCGTGCGGGGCGCCATCATCGCCTATCTGGTGGAGCGAGCCAGATGGGACGCCGATCTTGTTCCCCGTAGCCTGAGTCAGCTTGGAGTAGGGTAATGATGGCGCCTTCTGTTGATGTGGCCGGTCCGCGCCCTAGGTTGGGCGATGTGGGGGCTCCTCCGAGGTCGAGGTCGAGTCCGTCTTCCGTGGCCGAGGCCGAGTCCGAGCCCCTGGGTCGGGCGAGGCGGAGTTCATCGTCTTCTGGGGCTGAGCCCAAGTCCGAGCCCTGGGTCGGGCGGAGCGGAGTTCGCCATCTTCTGGGGCTTAGCCCGAGTCCGAGCCCTGGGTCGGGCGGAGCGGAGTTCGCCGTCTTCCGGGGCTTAGCCCGAGTCCGAGCCCTGGGTCGGGCGGAGCGGAGTTCGCCGTCTTCCGGGGCTTAGCCCGAGTCCGAGCCCTGGGTCGGGCGGAGATCGCCGTCTTCCGGGGCTTAGCCCGAGTCCGAGCCCTGGGTCGGGCGGAGCGGAGTTCGCCATCTTTCGGGGCTTAGCCCGAGTCCGAGCCCTGGGTCGGGCGGAGCGAAGTTCGCCGTCTTCCGGGGCTTAGCCCGAGTCCGAGCCCTGGGTCGGGCGGAGCGGAGTTTCCTATGGTGTGCGGCCGGGCCTGACTGCCTGTCAGCCTCACTCTGTCAAGTGGCACCGCAGTCGGAGCGGCGCAGGCGGCGCTGTCTTTCTGTCAGACCAGTCAGTGGAGTGGCGAAGTGACAGCGGTCACTTCGGCTCTGTCAGCTAAGGGGCGCGCGTCAGGATAAAGGTGTTAGGCCACCTTTGCATTAAACGCTCCTACGATTTGGTCGGGGTTGCTTCTTGGCGAAGACAGGGCCTCGGGCGAGCCGGGAACGTGTTCGCCGCTGGAGGGGGCCTCGGGCGAGGCGGAGATCCTCCGGGGTCGGCTGCCCTTGTCCGAGGCTAGGCTCGGGCGAGGCGTGATCGAGCCCCTCGAATGGACTGATCCCTGACTTGATCGCACCCATCAGGCCTTTGCAGCTTTATGCTGATGGGGGTTACCAGCTGAGAATTAGGAGCCTTGAGGGTACCCCTAATTATGGTCCCCGACAATTAGGTCACCTCATTGCTTCTTATCCATACAAAGACAAGGACGAAGGGATAAGGAGATGTTTTGGATGCAATGAAAAGGAGCACATGATCACCTCATGTCCAGTCATAAAGAATTAAGGACGTGCACCCTCCAAGATGACCCTCACCAAGGAAAATGATAAACAGCAAGCGTCATGTCGGGTTGAGCAACGTTTCTGCTACATGTGCGGTGAGCATGGTCATCCATCTGAGGTATGTAATAAAGGTAAGGTTCCTAAGCAAGTAAATTTGTCTCAATCTTATTCGCTTAGGAGACCCAAACCATACACTTGTGCTAGATCAGTAATGAGATCACCTAGAACTAGCACAATTGCTATTTGGGTACCAAAGGCTCTTTTGGATGATCGTTATGGACCCATCCCGAGATGGGTACCAAATTGTGCCAACTAGACCATGCAGGTGCCTCGAGATGGACTGGAGACCATGGGAGAGCTTAAGATGGTTAATTAAAACTCTATGCTTAAGCTGTTGATTTTTATTATCTATTCACTGACCCAAGGTTGAAAGATTGTGCAATTCTAATCCCATGTTCATCTCAAGTTAAATAAGTTGTAGAGGTCTTGAATCATTATTGGTGAATCAAGCAAAGGACCTTGATGAGAATATGCAACTTGCTCTCCAAAGAACGGTACCCGGGTATCTTAAGTACATTATTGCAAATCAGTTTTGCTCTTAAGTTGGTTTGTTGTGCTACCTATCCTTGGAGTAGTTATGCTTTTGAGATTGCCTGTGTTATCAATGGTTCATAATGATGCTTGCTTAATCATGATTATGTGTTCTATATGTTATATCTTTTGAATCATTCAATGGGTAGCTTTTCAATCGATATATTCACTATGATTAACTCTTTTTGTGTTAATGGATAAACCTGTACCCTTTTGTAAGACATGCTATTGTCTTCATGATTAACCTATGTGCAAGCATGACATCTTGTTTAGTCCATGTTCACATAATTTCCCAATCTTGATACTGTGTGTATACCAAATCCATGTTGTGCCACTAATGCACCTTCTTGAGTTATGAGGTGCATGAGCAAAAGGAGCCCTAAATTGGTGACAACAGGTGCTCTCATGGTATCATGGTATTCAGGTAAAAGGCAAAGGTATGGAGAATGGAACTATGCAATCTCATATCTTGAAGTTCCATTGATTGTGATCATAGCTATGTTCTCGCCTTTCAATTGGTAGCATCTTGGCTTAGGTGCTCTATGCTTTAAAATGTTGTTTCCTTTGGTGTGCCTAAGAAAATACTTCTTAATCATGGTGTGCTTAGACATTGTGCTTTATATGCATGATCTTGTCGTTTTTCAATTGGTATATGTGTTACAGTGATCATCATGTGTGAAGCGTGCCTAGGTTACTTTTAAAATGTTATACTCCTTGAGGCATGCAGTGTTGTATTAAGTCAACTATTCAATTAGTATCTCTTTGTGATGAAATTGATAGAGTATGCCTTGACCAAGATATGTTGTGATCCCCTCTAGTTCTGAGGATGCTAGAATGTGCAAAATGCAAGTCATTCAAATACTTGATGCACAACTTTAGGGGGAGCACACATAACTTGTGTCTTTTGAGACTACTTGTTTCTTGAGTGATCTTGTATAGTCTCAAGGTGAAAAAGGGAAGATGAGCAAGAAATGGAGCAATCAAGACTTGGGTATCTCCATAAGACAAGTATTTGGTATCTTAAGTTGTGAGTAATTACATCCTTATAGATTGCCCATGCTCCATAATACTTAGGTGATACTAGATGCTTATCTTTAAATATTCTAGAACTATAACAGTAATGATTTTTCAATTGGTAGTCGTGGTAGTTTGCTTCAATTGATATCTTTTGGTAATCACTAGAATAGAAGCTTCATCTTGTGCCACAATACTATAACTTGCTCTAAGCTTGGTGTCTTAGCAACAAGAAAAGGTTAGGATAAAGGGTGAGGCACAAGAGTGGAGAAGCTCCCTAGAGATTAAACTTTCAAGATGGAAAGTAAACCACAACATGGTAAAGGTACAAAAGGAAGTATTGATCTTTTGCGTATATGTATCTTAATTTACCTCCAATGCTTGTGGTGCATATGTTTAATGAGTAAAGGGGAGTATTGTTAGTGTGTTTTACCTGCTTAATACCCTGCTGTCCCTTGACATCATCCTATATTCTTGCTCGAATGTGGTTTTGGTGTTTGATGTCAAAGGGGGAGAATTTTGTGCATTAAAGCTTCGGTTAGCTTGCTGTTATAGATAATTCTTAATTCTTATCATATGCGTCTTGTTGTGTTATATGGTGATGATGCAAAACTAGTGCTTCCGCTGATATGAATTAATTGGCATCTATAGTATTTATCCTGTAATAGATATTCATGCGGGTAATGGTGCATGTGGTTAATGGTGCTTTAAAATTGCTTTAAATTGGTATCTTAATGGTGAATAGTGGTAGGTTGATATTTCTGTGATATATCCACTCAATTGATTGGTGTTTAACTCTGATTCTGTGCATTTGTGTGTTATACGCATCATGGTTTGATCCTTGACACAAGCATCCCACAGGTGCTAAGGTGTAGCAATGCTTCGAATTAGCCTAAGTATGTGCATTTTGGCATGTAAGGCCAAAGTTAAGATTTTAATGTAAGCACATATTTAGGGGGAGCATTCTACAAACTTAGAGTTCAAAATTTGTGCTTTAAATTTCACTCTTATGTAAGCTTTAATTGTGTTGCCATCAATCACCAAAAAGGGGGAGATAGAAAGCTCTCTTGTGGGTTTTGGTGTTTGGATGACAACTCAATTAAAGGACTAACAAGTGTGCTAAGTGTTGAACAGGTGCTTTATGCAAAGCTAATATGGTTCAACACAAGTGACCATGTGTGATGGTCCAAAAGGCTGAATTATGAATAGATAATGGACATCACAAGAAAAATGGACACTGCTTAAGTGAGACTTGATGTGCATAACTTGGAGACAACTGATCAACCAAGGATGGAAGCAAGAAGAGCCTCGAGGTACCGAGTGCACGGGAGAAAGTCAAGGAGACCAGGAACCCAAAGCCAGGGGTGAAGAAGGAGACTTGCGGAATCAGGGTTGATCAAGTTATGAAGAGTTATGGTACATCAAGAAACACTATATAAGGACATTACTTACAACCAATGAGGTAACATCTACAATTATGTGGTGTAAATCATATTGCTCAAGATCAAGCTCAAAAAGTGAACAAGGTCATTGGAAAGAGAACCAGTGTCAAAACCAGAACTGGAAGCAGCCCAAAAGAGCTAAGTGCACCTTGACCTTTAGTTTGGGTTGTTCCTATGTTTGGAGATATTCTATGTGACCTTTGCAGGATGCTGGAGCTCAGAAATGCCAATCTAGATCAAGTCAAGCTGACTTGATGATTTATGAGTCCAACATCAATCTCAATTATGCCAAATGCTAAAGAAGTGAAAATCAAAGAGAGGGTATGTTTCTAGACTTAGTATGGTTTTTATGTACTAATATATTTGTCTAAGTATTAGAAACAGAGAAAAGAAGAAAATAAAAGAGATGCAAAAGGCTTGGCTGTGTACAGCCAAGACTCAGCTCAGTCTAGCACACCGGACTGTCCGGTGGTGCACCGGACAGTGTCCGGTGCGCCTAGGCTGAACTCCGGTGAACAGGCCACTCTCGGGAAAGTTTGACGGCGTACGGCTATAATTCACCGGACTATCTGGTGGTGCACCAGACTGTCCGGTGAGCCAACGGTCGACTGCGCCCAACGGTCGGCAGCGCGATCAGCGGGCGACGCGTGGCTTTTGGGCCAACGGATAGTTGGCGCACCGGACAGTGTCCGGTGAGCCAAGTCGACCGTTGCTCCAACGGTCAGCTAAGCCCGATTTGGAAGGAAATCACGCACCAGACAAGCTACAGGACCTGTCCGGTGGTGCACCGGACTGTCCGGTGGGACCCCACAGAAAGCAAGTATTGCCTTCCAAAATGGATTCCAACGGCTCCTAGGCCCTTTGGGTCTATAAAAGGGACTCCTAGGCACCTCCAACAAGTATACAAGAGCAACCAACAATTGTAGACATCACTCGGATCAATTCTCTCTCTCCCTCTCATGTATATCTCTCTAGTTTGTGTAGAGGCAAAGCTATAAGCCTTGAGAGAGTGGAGAAGTGCTGCTAAGAGCTAGAGCAAGGTCTTGAACGTATCGTTACTCTGCCGGAGTGCTACCAAGAAGATTGTAAGCAGCCGCGGCTTTGTTGTAACCAACTCAACATAGTGGAAAGTTCTATCTGTCATACTGACAGATCTGAGCAAACGGAGGAAGGAGTTGAATAGACTCCAAGCCCAGGTGTGGCTAACTCCAACAAGGACTAGGCAAGCATTTCAGGCTTGGCCGAACCTCGAGATAAATCCCTATGTCTGTGTGCTTCGCTCTGTATTGTGTGCTGTCTCTCTGGATTATCTTCTCTTTATATCTGCACTTCAATACTTATCTGTTGTACAAGTTATATTTGAAGTGCAGGGCACTTTGAGACAGGATCTTCTATTCCGCTACAACCTACTCGAAGGGTCTTTCATTCCACTACGATCTGGTCTTCGAGTAGAGTAAGAATATAGTTTTAAAGTGATAATTTTTATTCACCTATTCACCCCCCTCTAGGCGACATCCAGATCATGTTCCCGGGCAAAGGGAACTCTCAGAAAACCTTTACCAAACTTAGGAATGAGCTGAATATTCTTGATTCTAGGAACTTTGATTGATACTTTGCACACATAGCTCATTTATATACCTTTGATCATATCTCTTTATGTCTATGACTAATGTGTTTTCAAGTGTATTCCAATGATTAGTCATAGAATTGAAAGAGAAATGGAGTATTCGGCAAAGACGACGCTTCCACTCAACTCCATTGGTATTATCTACTCTTTGCCGGTATTCCGCCATCTCTCCATTGGTATGATCTTTCACTCATATATTGTTTGCCAAAGTGGGAGAGACTTTACTAGGGCTTATATTTCACTCACAAGTATCCGTTTTTGGCGATTCATGCCAAAAGGGGGAGAAAGTATTAGCCCAAAGCAAAAGGACCGTACCACCACCAACGAATTTTAAAATGAAGTTTTTAAATTGGTATCTTAATGTGTTTTCAAAAGGGGGAGAAAGTTCTAGTATCTTCAAAATTTGTAAAACCCTCTTGAACACTAAGAGGAGAACTTCATTGAGGGGGAGTTTTGTTTAAGTCAAATGAAAAGCATTTGAAATAGGGGGAGAAAAATTTCAAAATCTTGAAAATGCTTCTTTCAATCTTAATCATATACCTTTGACTATTTGCAAAAAGTTTTTGAAAAGAATTCGCAAAAACAAAACTAGTGGTGCAAGCGTGGTCCAAAATGTTAAAATAGAAGAAAACAATCCATGCATATCTTTTGAAATAATTATATTGGTTTAATTCCAAGCAACCTTTGCACTTACCTTATGCAAACTAGTTCAATTCTACACTTATATATTTGCTTTGGTTTGTGTTGGCATCAATCACCAAAAAGGGGGAGATTGAAAGGGAAATAGGGTCAAACCTTTTTCCTAAATGATTTTGGTGGTTGAATTGCTCAACACAAACAATTGGACTAACTAGTTTGCTCTAGATTAGATGTTCTACAGGTGCCAAAGGTTCAACACAAACCAATACAAAGTTAAAAGAAAGGGTTCAAAACAAAGGAGCATAGATAACCGAAGGCTGCCTTGGTCTGGCGCATCGGACAGTCCAGTGTGCCACCGGACAGTGTCCGGTGCACCACCGGACAGTGTCCGGCGCACCAGGGAGAATCACTCCGAACTCCTCAACTTCGAGTTTCTGGAAATTGCTCTCCGCTATAATTCACCGGACTATCCGGTGTAGCACCGGACTGTCCGGTGTGCCAGCGGGGGCAACGGCTAACGCGCCAACGGTCGACTGCAAAAGTGAACAGTGAACAGTGTGGACTGTGCGCGCAGAGTCAGAGCAGGCGCCAGAAGGCGCACTAGACTGTGAACAGGACCTGTCCGGTGCACCACCGGACTGTCCGGTGGCCCAGCTGTCAGAAGCTCCAACGGTCGAACCCTAACGGTTGAGTGACGTGGCTGGCGCACCGGACAGTGTCCGGTGGCGCACGTCGACAGCAGAGTTCCCCAACGGCCATTTTGGTGGGTGAGGCTATAAATACCCCCAACCACCACACTTCAAGGCATCCAAGTTTTCAGCCAACACATTCAATACAAGAGCTAGTGTATTCAATACAAGACACAAATAGATTGAATCAAAGTCTCTCCAAGTCCCAAATTCCACACAAAGCAATTAGTGACTAGAGAGAGAGTTTTGCTCGTGTTCTTTGAGCTCTTGCGCTTGGATCGCTTTTCTTCTTCCTCTTTCTTGTTCTCAAGCAACTTGTAATCAATGCAAGAGACACCAAGTTGTGGTAGTCCTTGTGAGGGGTCTAAGTGACCTGTTGATTAAGGAGAAAAGCTCACTCGGTATATGTGACCGTTTGAGAGAGGGAAAAGGTTGAAAGAGACCCGGTCTTTGTGGCCACCTCAATGGGGAGTAGGTTTGTAAGAACCGAACCTCGGTAAAATAAATCACCGTGTCACACTCTTCATTTGCTTGTGATTTGTTTTTGCCTTCTCTTTTCTGACTCGATTTTATTTCTAACGCTAACCCCGGCTTGTAGTGTGTGCTTAAGTTTATAATTTTTAGATTCCGCCTATTCACCCCCCTCTAGGCGACTTTCAATAAGGCTCATAACTAGAGGCACTATATTCATGTGTGGACATACATTAGGTGTCAACAAACCTAAAAATCTACTAGGCCTTATATCGATCGATCTATTCCCTCTGTCCCAAAATAGTTATCGCTATGGTACTATGAATATTATCTACTCCCTCAAGTTTTACTAAATTTACAAAAACATTAGTAATATTTGTATATTCAAATAAATTTTATTACGAATATAAATTCAAAAATATATCCAACAAACTAAATATATACTATAAGTGTTAATATTTTCATGTATATATTTAGCCAAATATAAAATAGTAGACTCGTAAAGAAACAAGAACAACTATTTTAAAACATAGAAATAGCTTCTTACTGGTGTGGCAACCTAATTAGGGTCAATATAGATGGACTGAGCAGATACAATACTATCATGCTTGACCGTATATATTTACTTAGTCTGACTGTAAAAAGGATGTTGTTCAGTTGAATATACGAAGACATGTTGCATGAGATAAAAATAATAGAAGGTTAAGAGAGTGAATTTTATGTTGTATAGGTATACTCATAAAATTCTTTGTTTATCTTAAACTTGTTTTAAATGCATTAGTATCACTTAATCATATACTAATACCAATATTAATCGGGTATAAGCGCCTGCACCCAGCGAGAACATGCAAAATCATCGGTAAAACTAGGGATGACAACAACTCGGTCTGGGTCGGGTGGAGCAAAAATCCGTCTATGATCGCACCTATAAAATCTATCTAAACCCATATATGCAATTTCAAACCTACCCATGAACTCGTCGGGCTTCGGGTTGGTTTTAGATCACCCATGATTTTTTTACTAATGAAAACATTTATTTAAACAATAATTTAGCTACCTCTACTACTTATTAAGGCTGCAACAGTAGTCTGCCAACATTTCCTGTTCTGTAATTCTCATTCCTTGTTCTGCCTTTCCGATTCACCCCTTCCCGCACACAGCCCATTCCCATGTTCTGTCATCATTCTATATCTATCATTCTCATTCTCCCTACTTGCAAAGCTCATTTCCATTTCCCATACAACCCACGTCTAGCTAAAATTAAAAAAATATACATGGCTAAACTCATATGTGCAATTTCAAACCTACACATGAACTCGTCGGGCTTCGGGTTGGTTTTGGATCACCCATGATTTTTTACTAATGAAAACATTTAAACAATAATTTAGCTATCTCTACTACTTATTAAGGCTGCAACAGTAGTCTGCTAGCATTCCCTGTCTAGCTAAAATTTAAAAAAATACACATGACCCCAAGGGGTTTTGAACCCACAATCTCTCAAGCAAATGCTAGCAATAGCTACCGCTACACTACATGTGTATTTATGTCTATATCTATAACAGGAAACACATCTATTATATCTCTCTCCAAGCCCACCTGTTACCCTTGCACAATGTGTAATAGTAGATAAGTGTCACCGAGACTCTTGAAATATTTTTGGATGAAGGGAGTAGTATTTAAAGAAGAGCCTTCCATGTAATTTCTTTTGTTTGAATAATATTTTCAACTTAAATTCCTTTTTTTGCATGAGTGACATTTACTCTTCGTAATATTTTTTCTATGAATCTAACTTGTGAGTCATTTTTATAAACCAACGCCAAACATGAATCCATGTTTCTTACATGGAAACCCCAAACAAACACCATTAGCAGGAGGCACTCATATTGGCGTCGCTCGTCGACGACGAGAAGAAGCTTGGTGACTACCAGTTCGACCTCTAGAAACAGTCCTACGTGGACGCATGTGCCGCTATGTACGACAAGCTACGGCGTAGCCGCCGCTTGGACGCCGTGCCGAGCGACTGCTCCGTGCTGTCTATCGTCAAGCAGGGGGACCTCAAGGTCATCGCCAACGTCGGCGACTTTCGGGTTGTTCTGGACACCGCATTCGACGACGACGCCATCACACCGTCCAGCTCATCGTCCACCTGAAGCCTAACCTGCCACGTAAGTCGCTACCGACTGGCCATGAATTCTTGTGCGTTGGGACGATGGCCGTTGCTGACGTTGTGTGAGTGTCCTCGAACATGATGTATGTAGAGGAGTAGCGCATCCGGTGGTGCAACGACCAGGAGTACTACCTTGTTGATGAGCCCGGGGTGCACTTCGTTTTGCAGCCCAGCCAAGAGTCATCAGTACTTGGCATGTCGCGCGTGTTCGACGACTATATCGAGGACTGTGGCGTCATCTTGGCGCCTGAGGTGACGCAGAGGAGGACCGACAACAATGGCCAGTTCGTCATCCTCGCTACCGTTGGGGTAGTTTTTATGTCGGCTTGCCTTTAATTCTCTTCGCAAACAACACACTTGCCTTTTTGTTTAAGCAAAAGTGTATGGTGGTGATGTCTGGTGACTAACGATGTACGAGGGGATTTCTTCCGGCATGTGTGGAATGTGGTCTCTAATGATGAGACTATGCAAATCGTGACATATATTGAAGTCTGCATGATACTGATAGTTGCAATGTAGTGGTGAAATAGATAGATTAAAATAATAAAATTTATGTATGATTAGGATCACAAATTGATTATGACACAAATTTTGTATATAAGTTATTGTAGTATACTGGTATTATATATTCCCATTGCAACGCACGGGCATTCAGCTAGTAAGCAATTAAGTACAAACAGTAATGGAGTTATATCTACTGATTTTAAGTCTTCTCACGTTGAGCAACAGCAAAATATTTCATAAATCATTAGCTAAGTTACTTATTCAAAATAACTAGTACTGTATCTTAATTATTTTTAAGCAAAATAAAGAATGGACCCATTTTTGGGTCGGATGCAGGTCACCCGCGGGTTAAAATAGATTCCCATACCCACAGCCAGGGGCGACGGCAGGGGGGCACAGGGCCCCCCTAATGCTCCCCTAAATCTATAGAATATGTTAATTTTTTTAACTAATTTTCATGTAAGTAGTGCAAAAAATACTTCTAATAGCCTCCCTAATCTAATTTGGTCCCCTAATTTTAGATCCTAGCTTCGCCCCTGCCCACAGCCACGAAACTTCGGGTCAGATATGAATTACATCTATAGATTAAAATCTTCACTCGTACCTGCACTCATCATCGGTATCGAGTATCCGTCGGTGTTTGGTTTCGAGTTTGGGAGTTCAATCGGTAAACACTCACGAGGCCTTATTGCCTTAGACTGTCTTCAGTGGAAGATATATAGCTGTAGACTATAATATTTAACACTGTTTAAATAGTAGAGTTTGAAATAATAAGGTAAAGGATGGAATAGGAGATGACCTTACTGGCTGGCCGATCCCATTGGCCATGTACAGCCAAGAGCCAACCAATCGCCGCTGGTGCACGGCGGCCGCAGCTGTGCACGCCATGGAGGATCCAGAGCCCCCCTCTGGCCTCTGATCTTTTCCTCTCACTCGCATCACCGGGGGGGCCCGCTTTCTGTGACAACTCAATGCTGCTGGCTGCTGCCGCTGCTGTAGTGCATGCAGCGCAGGACAGGGCAGTGGCAGGGCCCCCACCGCCCCACGCCACACATCTTGCTCGTCTCCCGTGCTGCCACTCTCACCTCAACTCCTTTCTGTCTCCCTCTCCTCCCCGCTGTCTCCTGCACCCTTCCCTGCAGCAAGCAAAGTGCAACTGTGCTTTGTACGTACGTACGTGGTCTTTCTCTTTCTCTCTCTGCCCTGTCCCTGGACAGTGGACTCCCTGCCCACTCTGAGAAAAAAAATTCAAGTCGGTGGATGGCCTTTTGCAACCTGCAGACTTCCTTTTGGAATGCATGCATGGAGGTGATGACCAAGGAAAGAATTGGAGTCGCAGTCGCTGCATGCATTGCATGGATGGAGCCGAGCCCCCGAGCAGCAGCAGGGGGGTGCAGAAAGGAAGGAGGATGAGTGGCCAAGGAGATGGAGATCAAATCGAAGTGCAATGCAATGCATGCATGCATGCCCACGACCACGACAGCACACAAGATTACAAGAGCGACGTGATGATATGCCTGCCTGACTGACTAGCTGCAAGGATGATGATGGATGGACGCATGGGTCCAATAATAATTTGTGCATATGCATGCCATGCCACACAACGTGCCTCAAAGCCACACACACACACACAGAGAGAGAGAGAGAGAGAGAGAGAGAGAGAGAGAGAGAGAGAGAGAGAGAGAGAGAGAAAACACGCAGCATGTGGAGTCCGAGTCGGTCATATATCGAGCGTACGACACAGTCTTGATGAAGGCAGGAAGCAAGCAAGCAATGCATGTCAGTCAGGCAGAGGCTGCTCACGAGCTGTGATAGCGAGATCGTACACGTACTACACATGCGGCCCCTGCAAACAAGCAAGCTGCTAACAGCCGATAGATATATATATGCAGGACGCATTATGCATGCGCCAAACTAATCAAAACACAGGATCGAGGACCTGGCGGGCATGCTCGTGTGTTTACCACAACTCGACTCCTATTCTAGCACTGGCGTGGCGTGCAGTGCACATAGCTTCACAGCAAGATTGCATGCACAGACGAGAGACGACTACGTACGTGCAAGATTGCATACACAGCGAGCAGTACATGTGCATGTTAGGGTTTACAAAACCGGCCGGTAGAAACTGTGTGGTTTACCGAAACCGCCGCCTAGTGGTACCAGTTAATGAACCACCTTTTTTTTCAAAATTCACTTTAAATTTATTTTTTTTAAAACAATTTACAAAATAATGAAGAAAAAATATGATAAAAAACTACATGTTCTAATGAGTAATATGGTATACATGATATCTAAATTTAATTTACTTTATCCCATTAAAAAAGGAAAACGTATGGACCCGCTAGTAAACCCGTTAATCCGTCGGTTTCTCGTCAAGCGGCGGTGGTAAACCGCCCTGAGCAGTGATTGAAAGGAAAATGTGCCTTTGACAATTTCAATAATGTTTTGGTGATTAAGTGCCCAACACGTTTAATTAAGTTCTCATGTGTCAAGTAAAGAGAAAAGTGCAAATCAAAGAGAAAGGTACGTTTCTAGATTTAGTACATTGTTTTGAGTACTAATGTGTTTTGTCTAAGTGCTAGAATCAGTAAGAAAAGAATTGGAAAAAGAGGTGGCTGTGTGCAGCCAACTTCAGCTCGGCTTGGCACACCGGACTGTCCGGTGGTGCACCAGACAATGTCCGGTGCGCCAGGCTGGTCCGCGTGAAAAGGTCGCTCTCGGAACTCGACGGCGGCGTACGGCTATAATTCATCGGACTATCCAGTGGTGCACCGGACTGTCCAGTGAGTCGTCCGCGGCGAACTCGTCGCTCTCGGGAAGAGGATCAGAGGCGTATGGCTAAAATTCATCGGACTGTCCGGTGTCCGGTGAGCCAACGGTCGCCTACGCCAACAGTCGACCGCGCAATCTTCGCGTGACACGTGGTCGCGCCAACGGTCGGTTGGGCATACCGGACTATCCGGTGTGCACCGGACAGTGTCCGGTGCACCAACCGACACAGAGGACCAACGGTCGGATGCAGAAATAGAAGGAGATCGCGCACCAGACATCTACAGGGACTGTCTGATGGTTCACCGGACTGTCCGGTGCACCACTCGACAGAAGGCAAGTTTGGCTTTCCAAGTTGACCTCCAACAGCTCCTAGCTGCCTTGGGACTATAAAAGGGACCCCTAGGTGCATGGAGGAGTAACCCCAAGCATTCACTAAGTATTCTAAGGCATCCAAACTCTGCTCCCGCGCATTTGCTTTGTTGTGTTAGAGATTTGAGCTCTATTCGAGTCGAGGACTCCCTGTGTTGTCATTTGAGCTCTAGTCTTCACTTGTGTGCATGGGTGTCCTGCGTATTCGAGTCTTGTGTGTGTTGCTTCTCCCAACCTTACTATGTGCCTTCATTGTGATCTTTGTTGTAAGGGCGAGAGACTCCAATTTGTGGAGATTCCTCACAAACGGGAACAGTCATCTAAAGGAAAAACCGTGGTATTCAAGTTGATCATCGGATCACATGAAAGGGGTTGAGTGCAACCCTCGTCCATTGGGACGCCACAACGTGGAAGTAGGCAAGTGTTACTTGGCCGAACCACGGGATAAAAATCGCATGTCTTGTGTTGATCTCTGTGTGATTGTTTGTGTTCACAAGAACTCACTTCAAGTTATTTAGCCGTACTAACACTCATAACTAAGTTTTGTGGCTATTAGTGTTTGAATTTTACAGGATCACCTATTCACCCCCCTCTAGGTGCTCTCAATTGGTATCAGAGCCGTACTCTTCATCTAAGGGACTAACCACCCGAAGAGATGGATCCTAAGGGAAAGGGGATGGTGGTCAACGACAAGGAAAAGGAGTCCTTCCTCAACGAGCCTAGAGACGACAAGCCAACCGACTCTAGCTCGAGTCACAAGAAGAAGGACGGGAAGAAGAAGAGGCGCATCAAGAAGATCGTCTACTACGACAATGATACATCTTCTTCTTCACCAAGAGACGACGACGATGATGATTCTTCGTCAAAGAAAAATACGGTTAATCAAAACTATTCTTTTGATTATTCCCGCATGCCGTACAATTCGAATGCACATTTACTTTCTATTCCTCTAGGAAAACCTCCACACTTTGATGGAGAGTGAAAGGGAAATATGCCCTTGGGCCATTTTTAAGTATTTTGGTGATCAAGTGCCAACACAAATGGTTTAAGTGTGAAACTATGCCAAATGGTGGATGAAGTGAAAATCAACACAAAGGTATGATTCTAGACTTAGTACATTGGTTTTGTGTACTAACATATTTGTCTAAGTGCTAGAATCAGAGAAAATACAATTGGAAAAGACTTGGCTCGAGCAGCCAAGACTCTGCTCAGTCTGGGTACACCGGTCCGGTGTGCCAGGCTGGCGTCTGGTCAACTGGTTGCTCTCGGGTCTCGACGGTGGCGTACGACTATAAATTATCGGACTGTCCGGTGGTGCACCGGACTGTCCGGTGAGTCAGCTACGGCGAAGTCGCCGCTCTCGGGAATCAAGTCAACACCGTACGACTATAATTCACCGGACTGTCCAGTGAGCCAACGGTCGACCGCGTAATCCGCGCGTGACGCGTGGCCGAGCAAACAGTCAGATGGGGGCACCAGACTGTCCGGTGTGCACCGGACAGTGTCCGGTGCACCAACGGCTCTAAATCTTCAACGATCGGCTGCGCCAAAATAGGAAAGAAATAAGCACCGGACAGTGTCCGGTGCACCAACCGACAGAAGGAAAGAATTGCCTTCCTGGATTGCTCTCAACGGCTCCTAGCTGCCTTGGGGCTATAAAAGGGACCCCTAGGCGCATGGAGGAGTACACCAAGCATACTTTGAGCATTCTTGATCATTCACACTCCGTCTTTGCGCACTCGTTTGACATTCTTAGTGATTTGAGCTCCGTTCTAGTGAGAACCTTGTGATATTCATTTGAGCTCGAGTCTTGGCCGTCTGTGTGCGTATTGTTGTGGATTTGTGTGTGTTGCTTCCCTCCCTTACTCTAGTGCTTTCACTTTGATCCTTATTGTAAGGGCGAGAGACTCCAAGTTGTGGAGATTCCTCGCAAACGGGAAAGAGTAAAGAAAAGAAGAACACCGTGGTATTCAAGTTGATCATTGGATCACTTGAGAGGAGTTGAGTGCAACTCTCGTCCATTGGGACGCCACAACGTGGAGTAGGCAAGTGTTGTACTTGGCTGAACCACGGGATAAATCCTTGTGTCTCTTGTGCTTGTTCTCACTGTGTCTATTTTGCTTCACAAGAGCTCTCATTAGCCACTTGATTTTATTGTGCTAACTCCTAACCAAGTTTTGTGGCTTTAAGTTTCAAGTTTCTATAGGATCACCTATTCACCCCCCCTCTAGGTGCTCTCAATTGGTATCGGAGCCGTTCTCTTCAAGAAAGGGACTAATCGCCCGAAGGGATGGATCCTAAGGGAAAGGGGATGGTGATCAACGACAAGGAGAAGGAGTCCTTCATCAATGAGCCAAAAGACGACAAGCCCACTGACTCGGGCTCAAGTCATAAGAAGAAGGATGGGAAGAAGAAGAGGCGTATCAAGAAGATCGTCTACTACGACGACAGCGACGAGTCATCTTCTTCCCAAAAGGACGACGACGACAACGACTACGAGAAAAAGAAGACAGTTAACTCGAACATTTCTTTTGATTACTCTCGTATTCTGCAAAGTTCCAATGCTCATTTGCTTTCCATTCCCCTTGGTAAACCTCCTCACTTTGATGGAGAGGACTACGGATTTTGGAGTCACAAAATGCGTAGCCACTTGTTCTCTCTCCATCCAAGTATATGGGAGATAGTGGAAAATGGAATGCAATTTGATAGTACGGATAGTCCCATGTTCATCAATGAACAAATTCACAAAAATGCACAAGCTACTACTGTTCTTTTAGCGTCATTGTGCAGGGAAGAGTACCATAAGGTTAGCGGCTTGGATAACGCTAAGCAGATTTGGGACACCCTCAGGATCTCACATGAGGGAAATGACGTCACCATGCTCACCAAGATGGAGTTGGTGGAGGGCGAACTAGGAAGGTTCGCAATGATCAGGGGAGAGGAGCCAACCCAAACATATAACAGGCTCAAGACCCTGGTCAACAAAATAAGGAGCTATGGAAGCATGAGATGGACGGACCATGACATCGTCCGTCTAATGCTAAGGTCTTTCACTGTCCTTGATCCACATCTTGTAAATTCTATTTGTGAAAATCCTAGGTACACCAAGATGTCGCCCGAGGAAATACTTGGAAAGTTCGTAAGCGGGCGAATGATGATCAAGGAGGCGAGATACATTGATGAGGCATTGAATGGCCCAATCCACGAGCCTCAAACCGTTGCTCTCAAAGCAACAAGTAGCAGGGAGGCGCTACCTAGCAAGGTGGCGCAAGTTGAGGCGGCGGGGCTCAACGAGGAAGAAATGGCCCTCATCATCAAGCGCTTCAAGACGGCGCTAAAGGGTCGCAAGGAGCATCCCAAAAAGAACAAGACAAAGGGAAAGCGCTCCTGCTTCAAGTGTGGTAAGGTTGGTCACTTTATTGCTAATTGTCCCGATAATGATAGTGACCAGGATCAAGAAAAGAAGAGGGAAAAGAAGAAGACTTACAAGAAGGCTAAAGGCGAGGCATACCTTGGCAAAGAGTGGGACTCAGATTGTTCTTCGTCCGACTCCGACGACGAAGGACTCGCCGCCACCGCCTTCAACAAATCATCACTCTTCCCCAACGAGCATCACACCTGTCTCATGGCAAAAGAGAAGAAGGTAAGCACTCGCAATACTAGTACTTACGCTTCTTCAAGTGATGATGAATCTAGTGATGATGAAATAGACTATGCATGTTTATTCAAAGGATTAGATAGAACCAAAATTGATAAGATCAATGAATTGATTGATGCCTTGAATGAGAAGAATATACTTTTAGAAAAACAAGAAGATCTTTTGTATGAAGAGCATGATAAATTTGTAAGTGCGCAAAATTCTCTTGCTTTAGAAGTTAGAATAAATGAAATGCTTTCATGTGAATTATCTACGTGCCATGAATCTATTTCTAGCTTAAGGAGTATCAATGATGACTTGAAGGCTAAGTTAGAAATAGCTAATAAATCAACCTCTTGTGTAGAACATGTAGTAATTTGCAATAGGTGTAAAGACTTTAATGTTGATGCATGTGTTGAGCACCTTACTTCTATTGCAAAATTAAATGATGAAGTGGCTAGTCTTAATGCCCAACTTAAGACTACAAAAATGATTTTGATAAACTAAAATTTGCAAGGGATGCCTACACTATTGGTAGACACCCCTCAATTAAGGATGGGCTTGGCTTTAAGAAGGAAGCCAAGAACTTAACAAGTCATAAGGCTCCCATCTCCGCCAAGGAGAAAGGGAAGGCTCCAATGACTAATAGAGCTAAAAAGAACCATGCCTTCATGTATCATGATAGGAGATATTCTAGGAATGTTCATTATGATAGAAGTTATAATGCTTTTGATTCACATACCATGATTGCTTCAAGTTCTTCTATTATGCATGGTAGAAATTTGTCTAGGAAAAATGTTATTCATCATATGCCTAGAAGAAATGTTGTTCATGTACCTAGGAATGTAAGTAATGAACACTCTACAATTTACCATGCTTGCAATGCTTCCTTTGCAATTTGTAGAAAGGATAAGAAAGTGATTGCTAGGAAATTAGGGGCAAAATGCAAGGGAGATAAGACTTGCATTTGGGTCCCTAAAGCTATTGTAACTAACCTTGTAGGACCCAACAAGAGTTGGATACCTAAGACACAAGCCTAATTTGCCTTGCAGGTTTATGCATCCGGGGGATCAAGCTGGATTATCGACAGCGGATGCACAAACCACATGACGGGGGAGAAGAAGATGTTCACCTCCTACGTCAAGAACAAAGATTCCCAAGACTCAATCATATTCGGTGACGGGAATCAAGGCAAGGTTAAAGGCTTAGGCAAGATAGCCATCTCAAATGAGCACTCTATCTCTAATGTATTTTTAGTACAGTCGCTAGGTTATAATCTTCTATCGGTTAGTCAATTATGTAATATGGGATATGTCGGCGTTCCGAGACCGGGGGGTCCTCGAGCCGACGAGTGAGAGTGCCGCGTGCCCCAGCCCAGATGGGTCGAGCGCGTGGAGCGAGCGCAAAGGGGGGAACGGAATGAGAGAGAGGTCGGTGGCCGGAGCCGGATCGCGAGGGAGTCGGAGAAATTCCCACGGCCTTCGTGTTCGTCCCGCGCCCAGGTCGGGTGCGCTTGCAGTAGGGGGTTACAAGCGTCCGCACGAGGTGAAGGGAGAGGGCGGCCCCGAGAGAGCGCCTGCCCCTGCCTTTCGTCCCCGTGAGGCCAACCTTCTCTAAGAAGGCCCTGGCCCTTCCTTTTATAGTCGTAAGGAGAGGGTCCAGGTGTACAAGACGGGGGTGTAGCAAGGTGCTACGTGTCTAGTGAGGGAGAGCTAGCGCCCTATGTACATGCCCAGGTGGCAGCCAGAGAGATCGTGGCACCCTGTTGGAGTGGCGTCGTGGCTGTTGGAGGAGTAACGGAGCCGGACGGGGGGACAGCTGTCGAGGTGGCTGGGTCCTTGCTGACGTTCTCCTGCTTTCGTAAGGGAGCTGGGAGCCGCCGTCGTCATGATCTAGCGGGGCGCCATCATGGCCTATCTGACATAGCTGGCCAGATGGGACGCCGGTCTTGTTCTCTGCGACCCAAGTCGGCTCAGGGCAGGGTGATGATGACGCTTCCTGTTGACGTGGCGGTCTCGTATCCTAGGTCGGGCGTCGTGGAGGCTCCTCCGAGGCTGTGGCCGAGTCCGTCCTGCAAGACAGAGACAGAGTCCGAGCCCTGGTCGGGCGAGGCGGAGATTATTCGGCAGAGGCCGAGGCGGAGTCCGAGCCCTGGGTCGGGCGAGGCGGAGGTCGCCGTCTTCCGAGGCCTTAGCCTGAGTCCGAGCCCTGGGTCGGGCGGAGCGGAGTTCGCCGTCTTCCGAGGCCTTAGCCTGAGTCCGAGCCCTGGGTCGGGCGGAGCGGAGTTCGCCGTCTTCCGAGGCCTTAGCCTGAGTCCGAGCCCTGGGTCGGGCGGAGCGGAGTTCGCCGTCTTCCGAGGCCTTAGCCTGAGTCCGAGCCCTGGGTCGGGCGGAGCGGAGTTCGCCGTCTTCCGAGGCCTTAGCCTGAGTCCGAGCCCTGGGTCGGGCGGAGTCTCCTATGGCACCACTGGCGAAGTCTGGCCGCCCGTCGGTCTTACCTTTTGCGTTAAACGCCCTGGTGACTCGGTCGGTTGGTGCGGTGATTTAGTCAGGGTTTCTCCTTATCGGAGGCGGGGCCTAGGGCGAGCCGGGGATGCGCCTGCCGTGAAAGAGGAGACCTCAGGCGAGACGGAGTCATCTTAGGGTCGGCTGCCCTCGCCCGAGGCTAGGCTCGGGCGTGGCGTGGTCAAGTCACTCGTGTGGACTGATCCCTGACTTAATCAAACCCATCAGGCCTTTGCAGCTTTATGCTGATGGGGGTTACCAGCTGAGAATTAGGCGTCTTGAGGGTACCCCTAATTATGGTCCCCGACAGTAGCCCCCGAGCCTCGAAGAGAGTGTTAACACTCGCTTGGAGGCTTGCATCGCACTTTTTTGCAAGGGGACCAGCCTTTCTCGGAGGTACCTTGTTCCGGTGGGTGCGCGCGAGCGCACCCGCCGGGTGTAGCCCCCGAGGCCTCGGAGGAGTGGTTTCACTCCTTCGAGGTCTTAATGCCTTGCGCAATGCTTCGGCGTGACTAGCGGTTCCCTCATGCGAGCAGGGCGTAACCCAGGTGCACTATCGGGGCCCAAGTTCTCGGGCTGGTATGTTGACGCTGTCAACGGTTCGGCCGGAGCCGGGTTTGCGAGAGCAGCCCCCGAGCCTTCGCACGGAGCGAGAGGACGATCAGGGACAGACTCGACTTTTTATATACGCCCCTACGTCGCCTTTCCGCAAGGAGGAGGGGGGGAGTGCGCCATGTTACCCTCGATGGGCACCGAACATGGTGTCTCCGGTGAGCTGCGATCGGGTAATCCGAGTGGACGTCCGTGCCCCGTTCGTTAGGGGTCGGCTAGGGGCCCGGAGGCACGCCCAAAAGTACCTGCGGGTGATCTGCCGGACCCGGTCCCCTAGCGACGGGGTCCAAGGGCTCGTTGCCTCCCTCCGATGGGATTCCGTTACAGAGTCGTTCCCGCTGGTCTCGGAAATGTCCTAGGGTACCTCGGGAGCGCAGCCCGAGCCTTGGTTATGTATCGAACGTACCCCTGGTCATCCCTCGCTCGGCGTCTGAGGCGGCTGTGAACCCTTCGACAGGCCAGCCTTCGAACCCCTGATCAGTAGGGGGCACGGAGCCCTAGTAGCCTGAGGCGGTCATGGAACCTTTCGGGGGCCGACCTTCGAACCCCTGACCAGTAGTGGGTGTCGGGCCCACGCGATCTGAGGCGGCTGTTGAACCCTTCGGGGGGCCAGCCTTCGAACCCCTGATCAGTAGGGAGGCTCGGGGCCTAGTTCCTTCACGGGGAAGGATCCCTTTGGGGTTACCCCCCTTCTCGGTCCCTGTTGCAAGAGATAGAGAAAGAAGGAAAAGGGAAAAAGGGATTCGAAATTGAACTTCGTGGCGTACCTTTCTCGGCGTGGCCGTTTTTGGCGGAGGCGAAGCGCCGCCAGCTGCCCCTGCCAGAAACGTCACCTATTTCGCCGTGGAGTTAATGCGCTGGGGTGAGTAGTTGGCGAGGTCGCCGTTGCGTGCGCGAGCCGTTCGAGGTACGGGTCGCGGACGCGTCGTCTTCACGCCGTGAGAAGGGTTCTCTTGCTGCCCCCGGATGGGACGTGAGCCTGGCCGATGGCGTGACCGCTGCCCTCACACGCCTGCCACCGTCATTACTGCCGGCCCATTTTTGACCGCGTTTGACCGCTGCGCCAGGCTGGCGCCGCTGGATCGCAGGCTGGGCGGCCTCGAGTCGCGGTATCGGTTCCGCAATCGAGGAGGTGCGGTGGTGGAGCGAGAGGCGCAGCGGTTCGCATGCAGCGCCTGGCGCGCCAGTTGAACGACGCGTGGTCTTGAGCCGTCGCGCTGGCCTGTCAGGAGTCGGGGAGGCGCGTCCACTTGGCGTGGTTGCATGCCGCTTGCATGGCCGCTCGCCCCCTTTGCCCGTTGGTCTGGGCAAAAGTGGAGGGTTACTTGTAACCGCTGGGCGGTTGCGTGCGTCGTGCGCGGCGGTTTGGCTCCCTCTGCTTGGAGCTGGTCTGCATGACAGGCGGGCCCCAGCCCCCGCGCCGCGGGGAAAGGCCTAGGAGGCGTGTTGGAGAAGACTCGGCCCGTGACGGTTGAGGGCGCTAGCAGGGGGAGTTGCCTTTAAAAGGAGGGCGACCCTCTTCGTGAGGCGACCATGTCTCCTTTCTCCCTTATGCATTGTGTCTCTCCATCTTCCAGGCCCCCGGATGGGGGGAACCGCCGCCTTTTCGCTCCATCGTTGGAGGAACGCGACCCCGCGGGGGTTGGTACCTTTCAGCCATCGTTCGGCTTCAAGGATTTTCATCAGGCAGCCCGGTTGCCCCCCTCGGCTGGGGGTCACCCGAGACGGTGACCACCAGCCCCTGGGTGGGGAGGAACAAACCGGGCTGCGATCTTGGTCCCACCCTCAGCTTCAAGGATGTTCATCATCCTCGCTGGGGTGGGTGCCGGACTGAGCCGGCGCTCCTCCTCCCACGCGGGCCGGCGGGCCACCTCATTTTCCAGCTTCTGGTGGCGGCAATCGCCTTTTAGCCCCATGGCGGAGACATCCTCCAGCCATGCCGGGGAAGGAGAACTGTTGCTGCCCAGCTAGGATGCAACATTCCGCCTCCCTCCTCGCGTTCGCGGCGAGGGCGGCTGCGAGGATCTGCCGGGGTGATTAGGGGTGACCCGCGTTTGCTGGTGATTCGCCCGGAGCTTGTTGCTCCACGGGCTTCCCAGGCGGGGAGGTTGTCCGTACCCGCGGGGACGGAACCAGAGTTCCGTTTACGATGGCGCTTCGAGTGCCGGGTTTTTTGTTCATTTTCGGCTTTCGGGGCCTGAACATATATGTAACTCCGGCACAGAGCCGTGTTTTTTCCTCATTTCTGAGCAATAAGACTTGCCTATCGATTGTCTGAATCGCTTCACCAAGCATGAGTCGCCCCGTGTCCAGGTGACGAGTGAGGTATCCGTATCCCGGAGGCGTAGGAATCCCTCGGCTCGGTCGGACCTGTTGTCCGAGGCTCTTCTAGCTTAGTTAAAAAGACCCCTCGGTCGCTCTTCGACGAGCCGAGGCCAGGGGTAGCGATATCAGCACAAGCAGAGGCGTTGTTGGCTCGGAAATGGAACCTGGTTGGCCGGAGCCCAGCTGGGTCGTCTGCTGGCAGGCTCGGCGCCGGAGTTGATTGGCCGAGGCCTCGGACCGAGCTGGCGCCCTCGGAAGGGGTCGGCCGAGGCCCCGGAGGTGGCCGGCCGAGCCGTCCGCTTGGGCCGGATTCTCGGGGAAGCCTCTGGCGGAGATTGCTCGAGCGCGGTGTCGACGTCGTCCTTTGGAGCGGAGGCCTTCGGACCGCGTGGCCACCCGAGGCCAGGTCGGGTCTTGCCGAAGGTGCTGCTGATGCCGAGGGTGTCGTCACCCTCTTCCAGCGCCAAGGTCCGCGCCTGCAGGGTCAAGTCGTCCTGTAGCGTGGGCCTTGTGCGGCCGTTGAGGCCAGAACACACACCCTTGTCGCGTTATAAAGCTGTGTCTCTTTTCCTCTTGCTTCGAGTATCTGGACTTTTTGTCGGTAGCAGGGATGTTAGTGCGAGCAAGAGTTGCTTCTCGCGGGAGGTGATGAGTGAGGTATCCGTATCCCGGAGGCGTGGGAGTCCCTCGGCTCGGTCGGCCTCGCCGCTTACGCGTACTTTTACCCATCCATGAGGCCCTGTCACCGACTCGGTCGAGAAGGCTCGAAGAACCTGCTTCAACAGAAGAGCCTCCGTACGTAAAGACTCATTCGATCCGCGGAGTCACTTTATCCGAACGCGAGTTACTTATCACAGAAGGTGACGAGTGAGGTATCCGTATCCCGGAGGCGTAGGAGTCCCTCGGCTCGGTCGGCCTTGGCTGCTTACGTGTACCCCGTCGTTTCTAGGACCCACTTTTCGAAGTAGTCAAAAAGCACGAAAGATGTTCTGGTAAAAGAGGTTTTTTGTTCGAGGAAAATTTTGACGCAGAGGGGGTTAACCCCCTTTTAGCCCCCGAGGGAGGGTCGGGCTCCGCTGAGGCGAGGCCGACCCTTCCTTGTTGACTAAACTTCGCGTGGGTACGGGGTATAAGAACAACTTGGAAACATTCTTAAGGATAGAAGCGACGTAGCTGTTGGATGTTCCAAGCGTTGCCGTAGACCTCGCCTTGACTGTTGGCCAGCTTGTAAGTTCCGGGCTTCAGAACTTTGGCGATGATGAACGGCCCCTCCCAGGGGGGCGTTAGCTTATGCCTCCCTCGGGCGTCCTGCCGCAGCCGAAGCACCAGATCGCCCACCTGGAGATCTCGGGGTCGGACCCCTCGGGCGTGGTAGCGTCGCAGGGACTGCTGATACCGCGCTGAGTGTAGTAGGGCCCTGTCCCGAGCCTCGTCCAGCTGGTCCAGCGAGTCTTCTCGGCTGGCTTGGTTGCTTTCTTCGTCGTAAGCCCTCGTCCTCGGGGAACCGTATTCCAGGTCCGTGGGCAGGATCGCCTCGGCCCCGTAGACCAGGAAGAATGGCGTGAAACCCGTGGCTCGGCTTGGAGTCGTCCTCAGGCTCCAGACCACCGAGGGGAGTTCCTTCATCCATCGCTTGCCGAACTTGTTGAGACTGTTATAAATCCGAGGCTTAAGCCCCCGTAGAATCATGCCATTGGCACGTTCCACTTGCCCATTCGACATGGGGTGAGCTACGGCGGCCCAGTCCACCCGGATGTTGTGATCGTCGCAAAAATCCAAGAATTTTTTGCCGGTGAACTGGGTGCCATTGTCGGTGATGATGGAGTTCGGGACCCCGAAGCGATGGATGATGTTGGTGAAGAATGCCACCGCCTGCTCGGACCTGATGCTGCTTAGGGGTCGGACCTCGATCCACTTGGAGAATTTGTCGATGGCGACCAGCAGGTGCGTGTAGCCCCCGGGTGCCTTCTGCAGTGGGCCGACGAGGTCCAGACCCCACACCGCGAAGGGCCAGGTGATGGGTATCGTCTGCAGAGCCTGAGCGGGCAGGTGGGTCTGCTTCGCATAGAATTGGCACCCTTCGCAGGCGCGGACAATTCTAGTGGCCTCAGCCACCGCCGTTGGCCAGTAGAAGCCTTGGCGGAAAGCATTCCCGACGAGGGTTCGAGGTGCTGCATGATGACCGCAAGCCCCCGAGTGTATTTCCTGCAGGAGGTCCTGACCTTCGGCGATGGTAATGCATCGCTGGAGGATGCCCGAGGGGCTGCGGTGGTAGAGCTCCTTCTCGTCGCCCAGCAGGACGAACGATTTTGCTCGTCGCGTTACCCGCCGAGCCTCGGTTTGGTCGAGGGGCAGCTCTCCTCGGCGGAGATATTGCAGGTACGGGGTCCTCCAATCTTGATCTGGCACGACCCCGTTCTGCTCCTCCTCGACGTGCAGCGCTTCGCGCTCGGGCCCCGAGGGTTCCTTGGATTGAGCCGAGGACGGCTCGGGCTGAGCCGAGGTCACCTCGGACGAGGCTGAGGGTGCCTCGGGTTCGGGCGCGTCGCCTATCTTGACTGAGGGTTGGTGCAGATCCCGGGCGAAGACGTCCGGGGGAACCGTTGTCCGCCCCGAGGCTATCTTCGCCAGCTCGTCCGCAGTCTCGTTATAGCGTCGGGCGATGTGGTTAAGTTCGAGCCCGTAGAACTTGTCCTCCAGGCGTCGAACCTCTTCGCAGTAGGCCTCCATCTTCGGGTCGCGGCAGAGGGAATTCTTCATGACTTGGTCGATGACGAGCTGCGAGTCGCCGCGTGCATCGAGGCGTCGAACCCCTAGCTCGATGGCGATTCGCAACCCGTTGATCAGAGCCTCGTACTCAGCTACATTGTTAGACGCCGGGAAATGGAGGCGAAGCACGTAGCGCAGGTGTTTTCCGAGGGGCGAGACGAAAAGCAGGCCCGCGCCAGCTCCCGTCTTCATCAGCGACCCGTCGAAAAACATGGTCCAGAGTTCTGGTTGGATCGGAGCCGTTGGTAACTGGGTATCGACCCATTCGGCTACGAAATCCGCCAGTGCCTGGGACTTGATGGCCTTCCGAGGGGTGAACGAGATCGCCTCGCCCATGATTTCCACCGCCCACTTTGCGATCCGTCCCGAGGCTTCTCGGCACTGGATGATCTCCCCCAGGGGGAAGGATGACACCACAGTCGCCGGATGGGACTCGAAGTAATGTCGCAACTTTCGCCTCGTCAGGACCACAGCGTATAGCAGCTTCTGGACTTGTGGGTAGCGGGTCTTGGTCTCGGACAGCACTTCGCTGACGAAGTAAACTGGCCTCTGAATGGGCAAAGCAAGCCCTTCTTCCTGCCTTTCGACCACGATCGCGGCGCTGACCACCTGAGTGGTTGCGGCGACGTAGACCAGGAGGGTCTCTCCATCAGTTGGGGGTACCAAGATGGGCGCCCGTGTGAGGAGTGCCTTCAGGCTCCCGAGGGCTTCTTCGGCCTCGGGAGTCCAAGTGAAGCATTCGGCCTTCCTTAAGAGGCGGTACAGGGGCAGGCCTCTTTCGCCGAGGCGCGAGATGAAGCGGCTCAAGGCCGCGAGGCATCCCATGACCCTCTGTACGCCTTTTAAGTCCTTGATAGGTCCCATGTTTGTGATTGCTGCGATCTTCTCCGGATTGGCTTCGATGCCCCGCTCGGAGACGATGAACCCCAAGAGCATGCCCCGGGGCACCCCGAAGACGCACTTCTCGGGATTGAGCTTGACGCCCTTCGCCTTGAGACACCGGAATGTCAGTCCGAGGTCGGAGAGAAGGTCGGAGGCTTTCCTCGTCTTGACCACGATGTCGTCGACGTAGGCCTCGACCGTGCGACCAATGTGTTCGCCGAACACATGGTTCATGCACCGCTGGTAGGTTGCAACCGCGTTCCTCAACCCGAACGGCATTGTGACATAACAGTACATGCCGAAGGGCGTGATGAAAGAAGTCGCGAGCTGGTCGGACTCTTTCATCTTGATTTGATGATACCCTGAGTAGGCATCGAGAAAAGACAGGGTTTCGCACCCTGCTGTGGAGTCCACAATTTGGTCGATGCGAGGTAGAGGGTAGGGGACCTTTGGACATGCTTTGTTGAGGCCAGTGTAGTCTACACACATCCGCCACTTCCCCCCTTTTTTCCTCACAAGTACAGGGTTGGCAAGCCATTCGGGATGGAATACCTCTTTAATGAACCCTGCTGCCATCAGCTTGTGGACCTCCTCGCCTATCACTCTGCGCCTTTCCTCGTCGAATCGGCGCAGAGGCTGTCTGACCGGTCGGGCCCCGGCCCGATTATCCAGCGAGTGCTCGGCGACTTCCCTCGGTATGCCGGGCATGTCCGAGGGACTCCACGCGAAAACGTCGGCGTTTGCGCGGAGAAAGTCGACGAGCACTGCCTCCTATTTGGGGTCGAGCCCCGAACCGATCCGGATCTGCTTGGAGGCGTCGCCACTGGGGTCGAGAGGGACGGCCTTAACCGTCTCTGCTGGCTCGAAGTTGCCGGCATGCCGCTTCACATCCGGCACCTCTCGGGAGAGGCTTTCCAGGTCGGCAATGAGGGCCTCGGACTCGGCGAGGGCCTCGGCGTACTCCACGCACTCCACATCGCATTCGAATGCGTGTTTGTACGTGGGGCCGACGGTGATGACCCCGTTGGGGCCCGGCATCTTGAGCTTCAGGTAGGTGTAGTTGGGGATGGCCATGAACTTCGCGTAGCATGGCCTTCCCAACACCGCGTGGTAGGTCCCTCGGAACCCGACCACCTCGAACGTCAAAGTCTCCCTTCGGAAGTTGGAGGGTGTTCCGAAGCAGACAGGGAGGTCGAGCTGTCCGAGGGGCTGGACGCGCTTCCCGGGAATGATCCCGTGGAAGGGCGCAGCACCTGCTCGGACGGACGACAAGTCGACGCGCAGGAGCTTGAGAGTCTCGGCGTAGATGATGTTGAGGCAGCTGCCCCCATCCATCAGGACCTTGGTGAGCCTGACGTCGCCAATGACAGGATCGACGACGAGCGGGTACTTCCCCGGGCTCGGCACGTGGTCGGGGTGGTCGTCCTGGTCGAAGGTGATGGGCTTGTCGGACCAGTCTAGGTAGACTGGCGCCGCCACCTTCACCGAGCAGACCTCCCGACGCTCTTGCTTACGATGCCGAGCCGAGGCATTTGCCACATGCCCTCCGTAGATCATGAAGCAGTCGCGGACCTCGGGGAACTCTCCTGCTTGGTGATCCTCCCTTTTGTCGTCGTCGTGAGCCTTGCCACCCTCGGCGGGTGGCCCGGCCCGATGGAAGTGACGCCGAAGCATGACGCACTCTTCGAGGGTGTGTTTGACGGGCCCCTGATGGTAGGGGCACGTCTCCTTGAGTGCCTTGTCGAAGAGGTTTGCACCTCCGGGGGGTTTCCGAGGGTTCTTGCGCTCGGCGGCGGCGACAAGGTCAGCATCGGGAACGTCGCGTTTCGCTTGCGACTTCCTCCTGCCTTTCTTCTTGGCGCCGCGCGGAGCAGACGCCTCGGGAGCATCTTCCGACGGGCGGCCCTGGGGCTGCTTGTCCTTTCGGAAGATGGCCTCTACCGCCTCCTGGCCGGAGGCGAACTTGGTAGCGATGTCCATCAGCTCGCTCGCCCTGGTGGGGGTCTTGCGACCCAACTTGCTCACCAGGTCGCGGCAGGTGGTGCCGGCGAGGAACGCGCCGATGACATCGGAGTCGGTGATGTTGGGCAGCTCGGTGCGCTGCTTCGAGAACCGCCGGATGTAGTCCCGAAGGGACTCTCCCGGCAATTGCCGACAGCTTCGGAGGTCCCAGGAATTCCCGGGGCGCACGTACGTGCCCTGGAAGTTCCCGGCGAAGGCCTGGACCAGATCCTCCCAGTTGGAAATCTGCCCCGGGGGCAGGTGCTCCAACCAGGCACGAGCGGTGTCGGAGAGAAATAGGGGGAGGTTTCGGATGATGAGGTTGTCATCGTCCGTCCCACCCAGCTGGCAGGCCAGGCGGTAGTCTGCAAGCCACAATTCCGGTCTCGTCTCCCCCGAGTACTTCGTGATAGTAGTCGGGGGTCGGAGTCGGGGCGGAAACGGCGCCCGCCGAATGGCTCGGCTAAAGACCTGCGGACCGGGTGGTTCGGGCGAGGGACTTCGATCCTCCCCGCTGTCATAACGTCCCCCACGCCTGGGGTGGTAGCTTCGGCGCACCCTTTCGTCGAGGCGTGCCCGACGGTCACGATGAGGGTGCTCCTCGCCGAGGTGGCCCGGGGCCGCAGGCGCGGTGTTGCGCGTGCGCCCGGTGAAGACCGAGGCTTCCCGCGTGAGTCGGGAAGTCGCGGCACGAGGATCCGGGGTGTATCCCCGCCTTCGAGAGGCAGAGCTCTCTGCCCGCCGGGCCGCAGCGCCTTCCAGGAGATGCCTGAGTTCTCCCTGAATCCGCCGTCCCTCGGTGGTTGACGACTCCGGCATCGCGCGGAGGAGCATTGCTGCAGCGACCAGGTCCTGGCCAGTCCCGCCGGATGCGGGTGGCGGTTTGTCCCTGGCATCGTTGGCGATGCGGTGCTGGAGACCTTGGGGCAAGTGACGTATTCCTCCGGCCGGGGGTTGGCTCGCCCATACCTGCCCGATGTTCTGACGGATTGCCTCGAGCGCTCCTGCTCCTTCATCGAACCCGGCCTGCGCCCCGCGGACTTGCTCGAGCTGTGGGTCGTGACCTCCCGCCGAAGCGGGGACCACAGCTAGCTCCCGCGGGATGTCAGCGCGAGGCGCTGGCCTAGGGGGATCACCATCCTCCGGCATGCCGAGACAGCCGCCTCCGGAGGGATCCCCTAGCTCGATGTGGAAACATTCGCGACTCAGGCCGCAGTCCTTGTCGCCAAGGCTGCGGCTGCCGTCGGAACAGTCGGAGAGGCAGTAGTCACATGCGGTCATGAAGTCCCGCATGGCACTAGGGTTGCCAGATCCGGAGAAATCCCAGCAGATGCTGGGGTCGTCGTCTTCCTCGGACCCAGAGGGTCCGTAGGTCGAGACACCCGTCAATCGGTCCCAAGGCGACCGCACAGGAAACCCCAGAGAGGTTGCACTCGCCTCAATGTGAGCGCCCGCCAAAGCGAGATCGCCAGGCGGGCTGAGGCCGAGTCGAAATAACGAAAGATGGGTAGCAGTCGATACCTTTTTGTCGACGAGGAGCGATGAAGTCGCGTCGGGGGCTGACCGCGTCGTCGTCTTGGGTCCGAGGGCGACGTCCTGCAGGCCTTCCGTGAGCGTGCTGGCGTCGTCCGCTTGCTCGGAGTCGACGTGTTGCGGGGGGATGGCGCTCGCGTCTGCCTTGAACGCGAGGGCGACGCTTGGCGTGTCCTCCGTCGAGGCGCCGGGGATGTCGATTTGCCCGACAGCCGTCGGAGCGCGACCTCCCGCTCGGCCCCGGTTGCCCTGCCTCCTCCTCCTTCGACGGCGAGGGAGAGGATGGGGCGAGCTCGAAAGTTGTCCTTCCCCTACGCGGGAAAGACGTCGTCGATTCCGCCGCCAGCGGGCGGGCTGTCCGCCATCAATGTCGCCGTCGCGCGGCGGTGGAAGGAGTATCATGTCGTAGTCGCCGTCGAGCGAGATGAACTCGAGGTTCCCGAAACGGAGCACCGTCCCGGGTTGAAGAGGTTGTTGGAGACTGCCCATCTGGAGCTTGACGGGAAATCGAACGTCAACACGCAGCGTGCCCCTACCTGGCGCGCCAACTGTCGGCGTTCCGAGACCGGGGGGTCCTCGAGCCGACGAGTGAGAGTGCCGCGTGCCCCAGCCCAGATGGGTCGAGCGCGTGGAGCGAGCGCAAAGGGGGGAACGGAATGAGAGAGAGGTCGGTGGCCGGAGCCGGATCGCGAGGGAGTCGGAGAAATTCCCACGGCCTTCGTGTTCGTCCCGCGCCCAGGTCGGGTGCGCTTGCAGTAGGGGGTTACAAGCGTCCGCACGAGGTGAAGGGAGAGGGCGGCCCCGAGAGAGCGCCTGCCCCTGCCTTTCGTCCCCGTGAGGCCAACCTTCTCTAAGAAGGCCCTGGCCCTTCCTTTTATAGTCGTAAGGAGAGGGTCCAGGTGTACAAGACGGGGGTGTAGCAAGGTGCTACGTGTCTAGCGAGGGAGAGCTAGCGCCCTATGTACATGCCCAGGTGGCAGCCAGAGAGATCGTGGCACCCTGTTGGAGTGGCGTCGTGGCTGTTGGAGGAGTAACGGAGCCGGACGGGGGGACAGCTGTCGAGGTGGCTGGGTCCTTGCTGACGTTCTCCTGCTTTCGTAAGGGAGCTGGGAGCCGCCGTCGTCATGATCTAGCGGGGCGCCATCATGGCCTATCTGACATAGCTGGCCAGATGGGACGCCGGTCTTGTTCTCTGCGACCCAAGTCGGCTCAGGGCAGGGTGATGATGACGCTTCCTGTTGACGTGGCGGTCTCGTATCCTAGGTCGGGCGTCGTGGAGGCTCCTCCGAGGCTGTGGCCGAGTCCGTCCTGCAAGACAGAGACAGAGTCCGAGCCCTGGTCGGGCGAGGCGGAGATTATTCGGCAGAGGCCGAGGCGGAGTCCGAGCCCTGGGTCGGGCGAGGCGGAGGTCGCCGTCTTCCGAGGCCTTAGCCTGAGTCCGAGCCCTGGGTCGGGCGGAGCGGAGTTCGCCGTCTTCCGAGGCCTTAGCCTGAGTCCGAGCCCTGGGTCGGGCGGAGCGGAGTTCGCCGTCTTCCGAGGCCTTAGCCTGAGTCCGAGCCCTGGGTCGGGCGGAGCGGAGTTCGCCGTCTTCCGAGGCCTTAGCCTGAGTCCGAGCCCTGGGTCGGGCGGAGCGGAGTTCGCCGTCTTCCGAGGCCTTAGCCTGAGTCCGAGCCCTGGGTCGGGCGGAGTCTCCTATGGCACCACTGGCGAAGTCTGGCCGCCCGTCGGTCTTACCTTTTGCGTTAAACGCCCTGGTGACTCGGTCAGTTGGTGCGGTGATTTAGTCAGGGTTTCTCCTTATCGGAGGCGGGGCCTAGGGCGAGCCGGGGATGCGCCTGCCGTGAAAGAGGAGACCTCAGGCGAGACGGAGTCATCTTAGGGTCGGCTGCCCTCGCCCGAGGCTAGGCTCGGGCGTGGCGTGGTCAAGTCACTCGTGTGGACTGATCCCTGACTTAATCAAACCCATCAGGCCTTTGCAGCTTTATGCTGATGGGGGTTACCAGCTGAGAATTAGGCGTCTTGAGGGTACCCCTAATTATGGTCCCCGACAGGATACAATTGCTTATTTACAAACGTAGATGTGTCTGTCTTTAGAAGAAGTGATGGTTCATTAGCGTTTAAGGGTGTACTAGACGACAAACTCTATTTAGTTGATTTTGCAAAGGAGGAGGCCGGTCTAGATGCATGCTTAATTGCTAAGACTAGCATGGGCTGGCTGTGGCATCGCCGTCTAGCACATGTGGGGATGAAGAACCTTCACAAACTTCTAAAGGGAGAACATGTGTTAGGTCTAACAAATGTGTATTTCGAAAAAGATAGACCTTGTGCAGCTTGTCAAGCAGGTAAACAAGTGGGAAGTGCTCATCACATCAAGAATGTGATGACTACATCAAGACCTCTGGAGCTATTACATATGGATCTCTTCGGACCCGTCGCCTACCTCAGCATCGAGGGAAGTAAGTATGGTCTCGTTATCGTTGATGATTTTTCCCGCTTCACTTGGGTATTCTTTTTGCAGGATAAATCTGAAACCCAAGGGACCCTCAAGCGCTTCCTAAGGATAGCTCAAAATGAATTTGAGCTCAAGGTGAAGAAGATAAGGAGCGACAACGGGTCCAAGTTCAAGAACCTGCAAGTGGAGGAGTACCTTGAGGAGGAAGGAATCAAGCACGAGTTCTCCGCTCCCTACACACCACAACAAAATGGTGTGGTAGAGAGGAAGAACAGGACGCTCATAGACATGGCGAGGACGATGCTTGGAGAATTCAAGACGCCCGAGCGGTTTTGGTCGGAAGCTGTGAACACGGCTTGCCACGCCATAAACCGAGTCTACCTTCATCGCCTCCTCAAGAAGACGTCATACGAGCTTCTAACCGGTAACAAACCCAACGTTTCTTATTTTCGAGTTTTTGGGAGTAAATGCTACATTCTGGTGAAGAAAGGTAGAAATTCAAAATTTGCTCCCAAAGCTGTAGAAGGGTTTTTGTTAGGTTATGACTCAAATACAAAGGCGTATAGAGTCTTCAACAAATCATCGGGTTTGGTTGAAGTCTCTAGCGACGTTGTATTTGATGAGACTAATGGCTCTCCGAGAGAGCAAGTTGATCTTGATGATGTAGATGAGGATGATGTTCCAACGGACGCAATTCGTACCATGGCGATTGGAGACGTGCGACCACAGGAACACAAGGAGCAAGATCAACCTTCTTCCTCAACGATGGTGCACCCCCCAACTCAAGATGATGAACAGGCACCTCAAGAGGAGGCGTGTGATCAAGGGGGAGCACAGGATGTCCAAGTTGAAGAGGAAGAAGCACCACAGGCCCCTCCAACTCAAGTTTGAGCGATGATTCAAAGGAACCATCTTGTCGACCAGATTTTGGGTGACATTAGCAAGGGAGTAACCACTCGCTCTAGATTAGCTAACTTCTGTGAGCATTACTCTTTTGTCTCTTCTATTGAGCCTTTCAGGGTAGAAGAGGCCTTGCTAGATCCAGACTGGGTGTTGGCCATGCAGGAAGAGCTCAACAACTTCAAGCGAAATGAAGTTTGGACACTGGTGCCGTGTCCCAAGCAAAATGTTGTGGGAACCAAGTGGGTGTTCCGCAACAAACAGGACGAGCACGGAGTGGTGACAAGGAATAAGGCTCGACTTGTGGCAAAAGGTTATGCCCAAGTCGCAGGTTTGGACTTTGAGGAGACTTTCACTCCTGTGGCTAGGCTAGAGTCGATTCGTATTTTGTTAGCCTATGGCGCTCACCATTCTTTTAGGTTGTACCAAATGGATGTGAAGAGCGCTTTCCTCAACGGGCCAATCAAGGAGGAGGTGTACGTGGAGCAACCCCCTGGCTTTGAGGATGAACGGTACCCCGACCACGTGTGTAAGCTCTCTAAGGCGCTCTATGGACTTAAGCAAGCCCCAAGAGCATGGTATGAATGCCTTAGAGACTTTTTAATTGCTAATGCTTTCGAGGTTGGGAAAGCCGATCCAACTCTTTTCACTAAGACATGTGATGGTGACTTATTTGTGTGCCAAATTTAAGTCGATGACATAATATTTGGTTCTACTAACCAAAAGTCTTGTGAAGAGTTTAGCAGGGTGATGACACAGAAATTTGAGATGTCGATGATGGGCGAGTTGAACTACTTCCTTGTGTTCCAAGTGAAGCAACTCAAGGACGGCACCTTCATCTCTCAAACGAAGTATACGCAAGACTTGCTCAAGCGGTTTGGGATGAAGGACGCCAAGCCCGCAAAGACTCCAATGGGAACCGATGGACATGTCGACCTCAACAAAGGAGGTAAGTCCGTTGATCAAAAGGCATACCGGTCTATGATAGGGTCTTTACTTTATTTATGTGCTAGTAGACCGGATATTATGCTTTGCGTATGCATGTGTGCTAGATTTCAATCTGACCCAAGGGAGTGTCACCTTGTGGCCGTTAAGCGAATTCTTAGATATTTAGTTGCTATGCCTTGCTTCGGGATCTGGTATCCAAAGGGGTCTACCTTTGACTTGATTGGATATTCAGACTCCGATTATGCTGGATGTAAGGTCGACAGGAAGAGTACATCAGGGATGTGCCAATTCCTAGGAAGGTCCCTGGTGTCGTGGAGTTCTAAGAAACAAACTTCCGTTGCCCTATCCACCGCTGAGGCCGAGTACGTTGCCGCAGGACAGTGTTGCGCGCAACTACTTTGGATGAGGCAAACCCTCAGGGACTTTGGCTACAACCTGAGCAAAGTCCCACTCCTATGTGACAATGAGAGCGCTATCTGCATGGCGGACAATCCTGTTGAACACAGCCACACAAAGCACATAGACATCCGGCATCACTTTTTGAGAGACCACCAGAAAAAGGGAGATATCGAAGTGTTTTATGTTAGCACCGAGAACCAGCTAGCCAATAACTTTACCAAGCCTTTAGATGAGAAGACCTTTTGCAGGCTGCGTAGTGAGCTAAATGTCTTAGATTCGCGTAACTTGGATTGATATAGAGCATACATGTGTTTTATGCCTTTGATCATGTTCCTTTATGCATTTTATTGCTTACTTATGGTGCTCAAGTTGTGCAAAGGATCCCCGGACCTCACAAGTCCATGTGCGAATGATGCACATACTTAGGGGGAGAAATGCTACAACTTGACCCTTTGAGACTAATCGTGTGCTTGAGTTTTCTTAATTTAGTCTCAAAGGTGGATTGAAAGGGAAAGATGAACTTGGACCATGCAAGACTTCCACTGCACTTCGATGAGAGGGTTACTTACTCCAAGTTCATCTCCATGTTCTTATTGTCTCTTTACTCTTAATTGAAGATTTTGGTGAGGCAATGGGGTTCAAGGGCCAAGATTGATCCCGTTTTGGTGCTTGATGCCAAAGGGGGAGAAAATAAGGCCAAAGCAAGAAATGGATGAGCTACCACTTGAGAATTTTGAAAATAATAGAATTAGAGCTTTTGGTTTGTCAAAATACTCTTATTGTCAAAAGTTGGTCTCTTGTGGGGAGAATGTTTGATTATGGGAAAAAGGGGGAATTCTTGAATTCTTGATCAATTTCTCTTGGAATACCTCTCTCTATGCCTCAACAAGTGTGTTTGACTTAGAGATAGCAAATTGAGTTTGATTTGCAAAAACAAACCAAGTGGTGGCAAAGAATGATCCAAATATGCCAGATTTGAATCAAAACAAATTTGTGTTCTCATTTTCATTGATGTTACACTTCCTTTAGTTGCTTTTTGTTGTGTTGGCATAAATCACCAATAAGGGGGAGATTGAAAGGGAAATGTGCCCTTGGGCCATTTCTAAGTATTTTGGTGATCAAGTGCCAACACAAATGGTTTAAGTGTGAAACTATGCCAAATGGTGGATGAAGTGAAAATCAACATAAAGGTATGATTCTAGACTTAGTACATTGGTTTTTGTGTACTAACATATTTGTCTAAGTGCTAGAATCGGAGAAAATACAATTGGAAAAGACTTGGCTGGAGCAGCCAAGACTCTGCTCAGTCTGGGTACACCGGACTGCCCGGTGGTGCACCGGACAGTGTCCGGTGCGCCAGGCTGGCGTCTGGTCAACTGGCTGCTCTCGGGTCTCGACGGCAGCGTACGGCTATAAATCACCGGACTGTCCGGTGGTGCACCGGACTGTCCGGTGAGTCGGCTGCGGCGAAGTCGCCGCTCTCGGGAATCAAGTCAACAGCGTACGGCTATAATTCACCGGACTATCCGGTGAGCCAACGGTCGGCCGCGCAATCCGCGCGTGACGCGTGGCCGAGCCAACGGTCAGATGGGGGCACCGGACTGTCCGGTGTGCACCGGGCAGTGTCCGGTGCGCCAACGGCTCTAAATCTTCAACGGTCGGCTGCACCAAAATAGGAAAGAAATAAGCACCGGACAGTGTCCGGTGGTGCACTGGACTGTTCGGTGCACCAACCGACAGAAGGAAAGAATTGCCTTCCTGGATTGCTCTCAACGGCTCCTAGCTGCCTTGGGGCTATAGAAGGGACCCCTAGGCGTATGGAGGAGTACACCAAGAATACTTTGAGCAGTCTTGATCATTCACACTCCGTCTTTGCGCACTCGTTTGACATTCTTAGTGATTTGAGCTCCGTTCTAGTGAGAACCTTGTGATATTCATTTGAGCTCGAGTCTTGGCCGTGTGTGTGCTTATTGCTGTGGATTTGTGTGTGTTGCTTCCCTCCCTTACTCTAGTGCTTTCACTTTGATCCTTATTGTAAGGGCGAGAGACTCCAAGTTGTGGAGATTCCTCTCAAACGGGAAAGAGTAAAGAAAAGAAGAACACTGTGGTATTCAAGTTGATCATTGGATCACTTGAGAGGATTTGAGTGCAACTCTCGTCCATTGGGACGCTGCAACGTGGAGTAGGCAAGTGTTGTACTTGGCCGTACCACGGGATAAATCCTCGTGTCTCTTGTGCTTGTTCTCACTGTGTCTATTTTACTTCACAAGAGCTCTCATTAGCCACTTGATTTTATTGTGCTAACTCCTAACCAAGTTTTGTGGCTTTAAGTTTCAAGTTTCTACAGGATCACCTATTCACCCCCCTCTAGGTGCTCTCAATGACTACTCATTTTGGAGTCATAAAATGCGTAGTCATCTATTTTCTCTCCATCCTAGCATTTGGGAAATAGTTGAAAACGGAATGCATTTCGATAGTACGGATAATCCTGTGTTTATTAATGAGCAAATACATAAAAATGCCCAAGCCACTACTGTTCTGCTAGCATCTCTGTGCAGGGATGAATACAACAAGGTTAGCGGCTTGGACAATGCAAAGCAAATCTAGGACACCCTCAAGATATCTCATGAGGGAAATGACGCCACCATGATCACCAAAATGGAGTTGGTGGAAGGCGAGCTGGGGAGATTTGCGATGATCAGGGGAGAGGAGCCAACTCAAACCTACAATAGGCTCAAGACCCTGGTCAACAAGATTAGAAGCTATGGAAGCACAAGATGGACGGACCATGACGTCGTCCGACTCATGCTCAGGTCATTTACTGTAATTGACCCCATCTTGTCAATCTTATTCATGAAAACCCTAGGTACACAAAGATGATGCCCGAGGAGATCCTTGGAAAGTTTGTGAGCAGGCGCATGATGGTGAAGGAAGCGCGATACATGGATGACGCTTTGAACGGTCCACTACCTATCTACGAGCTACAGCCCGTTGCTCTCAAAGCAACAAGCAGCAAGGAGGCGCTACCAAGCAAGGTAGCTCAAGTAGAGGCTACCGACCTCAATGAAGATGAGATGGTGCTTATCATCAAGCGCTTCAAGACCACACTTAAAGGACGCAAGGAGTACCCCAACAAGAATAAAACAAAGGGAAAACGCTCCTGCTTCAAATGCGGTAAGACTGGTCATTTTATTGCTCAATGTCCCGATAATGAAAATGACCAGGTACAAGAAAGACATGGGAAGAAGGAGAAGAAGAAAAGCTATAGGAAGGTGAAAGGCGAGGCTCATCTTGGAAAAGAATGGGATTCCGACTGCTCCTCATCTGACTCCAACTATGAAGGACTCGCTGCCTTGGCCTTCAATAAGTCTTCGCTCTTCCCCAACGAACGCCACACTTGCCTCATGGCCAAGGAGAAGAAGGTAAGTGTTCGAGAAACCCATAAGTACACTACTTCTAGCGATGATGATTCTTCCGATGATGAAGTAGATTACTCTAGCTTATTTAAAGGTTTAGATAGAGCCAAAGTAGAGAAAATAAATGAATTAATTGATGCTCTAAATAAAAAGATAGATTGCTAGAGAAGCAAGAAGACATTTTATATGAGGAACATGACAAATTTGTTAGTGTACAAAAGTCTCTTGCTTTAGAAACTAAGAGAAATGAAATGTATCTTCTGAGTTATCTGCTTGCCATGAATCTATATCTAGTTTAAATATTTTAAATGATGATTTAAATTCTAAGCTAGAGGAAGTTAACAAATCTAGTTCATGTGTAGAGCATGTTGTTATTTGCAATAGATGTAAAGACTTTGATGTTGATACTTGTAATGAACATCTTATTGCTATTACTAAATTAAATGATGAGGTGGCAAGTCTTAATGCTCAACTTAAGACTTGCAAAAATGATTTGGATAAATTAAAGTTTGCTAGGGATGCCTACACTGTTGGTAGACACCCCTCAATTAAGGATGGACTTAGTTTTCGAAGGGAAACCAAGAACTTAACAAGCCAAAAGGCTCCCATTCTTACCAAGGAGAAAGGGAAGGCCCCTATGGCTAGTAGTACTCAAAGGAATCATGCTTTCATCTATAATAGGAAAATTGATAGTCATTCCAATTATAATAGGAGTTATGATCATGATGCTTTTAATTCACATGCTATGTTTACATCAAGTTCTACTTTTAATGGTAGGCCTAGGAGAAATAATGTTGTGTCTCATGCTCCTAGAAAGATGTGCAAAGAACCTTCTACCATTTACCATGCTTGCAATACTTCATTTCTTCTTTTATGTAAGAATGCAAAAGTAGTTGCTAGGAAATTGGGATCCAAATGGAAGGGAGACAAGACTTGTATTTGGGTTCCAAAAACTATTGTGACTAACCTTGTAGGACCCAACAAGAGTTGGGTATCTAAAACTCTAGCTTAAATTCCTTGCAGGTTTATGCATCCGGGGGCTCAAGCTGGATTATCGATAGCGGATGCACAAACCACATGACGGGGGAGAAGAAGATGTTCACCTCCTACGTCAAGAACAAGGATTCCCAGGATACGATTATTTTTGGAGATGGGAATCAAGGCAAGGTCAAAGGCTTGGGCAAGATAGCCATCACCAACGAGCACTCCATATCGAATGTATTTCTAGTAGAGTCGCTTGGTTACAACCTCCTGTTTGTAAGTCAATCATGTCACATGGGTTACAATTGTCTTTTTACAAATGTTGATGTATCTGTCTTTAGAAGGAGTGATGGTTCATTAGCTTTTAAGGGTGTATTAGACGACAAACTCTACTTAGTTGATTTTTCGAAAGAGGAGGCCGATCTAGATGCATGCTTAATAGCTAAGACTAGTATGGGCTAGCTATGGCATCGCCGTCTAGCACATGTTGGGATGAAGAACCTTCATAAACTTTTAAAGGGAGAACATGTGTTAGGACTAACCAATGTTTGTTTCGAGAAAGATAGACCTTATGCAGCTTGTCAGGCAGGAAAACAGGTGGGAAGCACTCATCACAGCAAAAATGTGATGACAACATCAAGACCATTGGAGCTACTTCACATGGACCTCTTCGGACCAGTTGCCTACCTTAGCATCAAGGGAAGTAAGTATGGTCTTGTAGTTGTTGATAATTTTTCCCGCTTTACTTGGGTGTTCTTTTTGCAGGATAAATCATAAACCTAAGGGACCCTAAAACGCTTTCTAAGGAGGGCTCAAAACGAATTTGAGCTCAAGGTGAAAAAGATAAGAAGCGACAACGGGTCCGAGTTCAAGAATCTGCTAGTGGAGGAGTATCTTGAGGAAGAAGGCGTCAAGCACGAGTTCTCCGCTCCCTACACACCATAGAAAAACGGTTTGGTAGAGAGGAAGAACATGACACTTATCGACATGGCGAGAACGATGCTTGGAGAATTCAAGACGCCTGAGCGGCTTTGGTCAGAAGCTGTGAACACAGCTTGCCACGCCATAAACCGGCTCTACCTACATCGCCTTCTCAAGAAGACCTCGTATGAACTCCTTATCGGTAACAAACCCAACGTTTCTTACTTTCGTGTATTTGGGAGCAAATATTACATTTTGGTGAAGAAAGGTAGACATTCTAAATTTGCTCCTAAGGCAGTAGAAGGGTTTTTACTAGGGTATGACTCAAATACAAAGGCGTATAGAGTCTTCAACAAATCATCGAGTTTGGTTGAAGTCTCTAGCGACGTTGTATTTGATGAGACTAATGGCTCTCCAAGAGAGCAAGTTGATCTTGATGACATAGATGAAGATGATGTACCGACGGCCGCAATGCGCACGATAGCGATAGGTGATGTGCGACCACAGGAACAACAAGAGCAAGATCAGCCATCTTCCTCTACAATGGTGCATCCCCCAACTCAAGATGATGGACAGGTTCCTCAAGAAGAGGCGCGTGATCAAGGGGGAGCACAAGAAGAACAAGTTATGGAGGAAGAAGCACCACAGGTCCCTCCAACTCAAGTCCGAGCGATAATCCAAAGAAATCACTCCGTTGATCAGATTCTGGGTGACATAAGCAAGGGAGTAACTACTCGCTCAAGATTAGCTAACTTTTGTGAGCATTACTCGTTTGTCTCTTCTATTGAGCCTTTCAGGGTAGAAGAGTCCTTGCAGGATCCGGACTGGGTGTTGGCCATGCAGGAAGAGCTCAACAACTTCAAGAGGAATGAAGTTTGGAGCCTGGTGTCACGTCCAAAGCAAAATGTTGTGGTAACCAAGTGGGTGTTCCGCAACAAGCAAGAGGAGCACGGGATGGTGACAAGAAACAAGGCTAGACTTGTGGCAAAAGGTTATGCCCAAGTTACAGGTTTGGATTTCGAGGAGACTTTTGCTCCTGTGGCTAGGCTAGAGTCTATTCGAATATTATTAGCCTATGCCGCTCACCACTCTTTCAGGTTATTTCAAATGGATGTGAAGAGCGCTTTCCTCAACAGGCCAATCAAGGAGGAGGTATACGTGGAACAACCCCCTGGCTTTGAGGATGACAGGTACCCCGACCATGTGTTCAAGCTCTCTAAGGTGCTCTATGGACTTAAGCAAGCCCCAAGAGCATGGTATGAATGCCTTAGAGATTTCTTAATTTCTAATGCTTTCAAGGTTGGGAAAGCCGATCCCACTCTTTTTACAAAGACTTGTGATGGAGATCTTTTTGTGTGCCAAATTTATGTCGATGACATAATATTTGATTCTACTATTCAAAAGTCTTGTGAGGAGTTTAGCAGGGTGATGACACAAAAGTTTGAGATGTTGATGATGGGCGAGTTGACCTACTTTCTTGGATTCCAAGTGAAGCAACTCAAGGACGGCACCTTCATCTCCCAAACGAAGTACACTCAAGATCTTCTCAAGCGGTTTGGGATGAAGGACACCAAACCCACGAAGACACCTATGGGAACCGACGGGCATGTCGACCTCAACAAAGGAGGTAAGTCTGTTGATCAAAAGGCATACTGGTCCATGATAGGTTCACTGCTTTATTTATGTGCTAGTAGACCGGACATTATGCTAAGTGTATGCATGTGTGCTAGATATCAATCCGACCCCAGGGAATGTCACCTTGTGGCCGTTAATCGAATTCTTAGATATTTAGTTGCTACGCCTTGCTTTGGGATCTGGTATCCAAAGGGGTCTACCTTTGACTTAATTGGATACGCAGACTCCGATTATGCCGGGTGCAAGGTAGATAGGAAGAGTACATCAGGGATGTGCCAATTCCTAGGAAGGTCCCTAGTGTCCTGGAGTTTTAAGAAACAAACATCCGTTGCCCTATCCACCGCTGAGGCCGAGTATGTTGCCGCAGGACAGTGTTGCATGCAACTACTTTGGATGAGACAAACCCTCCGGGACTTTGGCTACAATCTGAGCAAAGTCCCACTCCTATGTGACAATGAGAGTGCAATCCGCATGGCGGATAATCCTGTTGAACACAGCCACGCTAAGCACATAGACATCCGGCATCACTTCCTGAGAGATCACCATCAAAAGGGAGATATCGAGATTTTTCATATTAGCACCGAGAACCAGCTAGCCGATATCTTCACCAAGCCGTTGGATGAGAAAACATTTTACAGGTTGCGTAATGAGCTAAGTGTCTTAGATTCGCGTAACTTGGATTGATCTATAACATACATGTGTCATATGCCTTTGATCATGTTACTTTGAAGCATTTACATTACTTGTTGTATATCTGTGGTGCTCAAGTTGTACAAGACCTCCCCGAACCTCACAAGTCCATATGCAAATGGTGCACTTATTTAGGGGGAGATATGCTACAACTTGACCCTTTGAGACTAACCTTTGTGTTTGAGTATTCTTGATGTAGTCTCAAAGGTGCATTGAAAGGGAAAATGGACTTGGACGTTGCAAAGACTTCCACTGCACTCCGGCATTGGTGTACTTAATTCCAAGTTCATTCCTATGCTCTATTTGCCTTTTTGCTCTTAATTGACATTTTTGGTGAGGCAATGGGGTTAAAGGGCCAAGAATGATCCCATTTTGGTGCTTAATGCCAAAGGGGGAGAAATTAAGGCCAAAAGCAAATGGATCAGCTACCACTTGTGAATTTTGAAAACAATAGAGTTAGAACTTTTGATTTGTCCAAAATACTCTTATTGCAAAATTTAGTCTCTTGTGGGGAGAATTTTTGATTATGGGAAAAGGGGGAGTTTTTGGTACTTGATCAATTTTTCCATTGAGATATCTCTCTTTGTGCCTAAACAAGTGTGTTTGACTTAGAGATAGGAAAATGAATTTGATTTTCAAAAACAAACCAAGTGGTGGCAAAGAGCGATCGAAATATGCCAAATTATAGTCAAAAACAATTTAGTCTTCAATTGTATTGATTTTGCACTTCTCCTGTTGCTTTTTGTTGTGTTAGCATAAATCACCAAAAAGGGGGAGATCGAAAGGGAAATGTGCCATTGGGCAATTTCAATAATGTTTTGGTGATTAAGTGTCCAACACGTTTAATTATGTTCTCATGTGCCAAGTAAAGAGAAAAGTGCAAATCAAAGAGAAAGGTACGTTTCTAGACTTAGTACATTGTTTTGAGTACTTTCTAGACTTAGTACATTGTTTTGAGTACTAATATGTTTTGTCTAAGTGCTAGAATCAGTGAGAAAAGAATTGGAAAAAGAGGTGGCTGTGTGCAGCCAACTTCAGCTCGGCTTGGCACACCGAACTGTCCGGTGGTGCAACAGACAGTGTCCGGTGCGCCAGGCTGGTCCGCGTGAAAAGGCCGCTCTCGGGACTCGACGGCAGTGTATGGCTATAATTCACCGGACTATCCGGTGGTGAACCTGACTGTCCGGTGAGTTGTCCGCGGCGAACTCGTCGCTCTCAGGAAGAGGATCAGAGGCATACGGCTAAAATTCATCGGACTGTCCAGTGGTGCACCGGACTGTCCAGTGAGCCAACGGTCGCCTGCGCGAACGGTCGGCCGCGCAATCTTCGCGTGACACGTGGTCGCGCCAACGGTCGGTTGGGCACACCAGACTGTCCGGTGTGCACCGGACAGTGTCCGGTGCGCCAACCGACACCGAGGACCAATAGTCGGATGCACCAGAAATGGAAGGAGATCGCGCACCAGACAGCTACAGGGACCGTCCGGTGGTTCACCGGACAATCCGGTGCACCACCCGACAGAAGGCAAGTTTGGCTTTCCAAGTTGGCCTCCAACGGCTCCTAGCTACCTTGGGGCTATAAAAGGGACCCATAGGCGCATGGAGGAGTAACTCCAAGCATTCACTAAGTATTCTAAGGCATCTAGACTCTGCTCCCACGCATTTGCTTCGTTGTGTTAGAGATTTGAGCTCTATTCGAGTCAAGGACTCCCTGTGTTGTCATTTGAGCTCTAGTCTTCACTTGTCTGCATGGGTGTGCTGCGTATTCGAGTCTTGTGTGTGTTGCTTCTCCCAACCTTACTCTGTGCCTTTATTGTGATCTTTGTTGTAAGGGCGAGAGACTCCAATTTGTGGAGATTCCTCGCAAACGGAAACAATCATCTAAAGGAAAAAGCGTGGTATTCAAGTTGATCATCGTATCACTTGAAAGGGGTTGAGTGCAACCCTCGTCCATTGGGATGCCACAACGTGGAAGTAGGCAAGTGTTACTTGGCCGAACCATGGGATAAAAATCGCGTGTCTTGTGTTGATCTCTATGTGATTGTTTGTGTTCACAAGAACTCGCTTCAAGTTATTTAGCCGTACTAACACTCATAACTAAGTTTTGTGGCTATTAGTGTTTGAATTTACAGGATCACCTATTCACCACCTCTAGGTGCTCTTAGTGGTAAACCACGATTTGATACTGAGAAACTGTGTTGAGTTGTGTTATTTAGTAATTTTAGTGTCTAGATTTTATTTTTGAATTTAGGGTTTTAGATTTTTTTATGTGATGACATCTTGTTAATATCTAGTTATATATTAGTATTGTTAATGTGTAGTTATATATGTTAGTATTGTTAATATTAAGTTATATATGTTAGTATTTGTCGGTGTTTCGACCCCGGGGGGTCCCTGGACCGACGAGTAAATTGTCGCTGCGTGCCCCAGCCCAGATGGGTCGGCGCGAGATGGGACACAAAGGGGGGAGAACTGCGAGGGGAAACCGCGGCCTTCGTGTTGTCCTGCGCCCAGGGCGGCTGGATGCGCTTGCAGTAGGGGGTTACAAGCGTTCGCGCGGGAGTGAGAGAGAGAGAGAGAGAGCGAGCGAGAGCCTTATGCGCCGGCCCGTTCTCCCGCGCGGCCAACCTCTCCGTACGAGAGCCCTGGACCTTCCTTTTATAGACGTAAGGAGAGGGTCCAGGTGTACAATGGGGGGTGTAGCAATGTGCTAACGTGTCTAGCAGAGAGAAGCTAGAGTCCTAAGTACATGCCGTCGTGGCAGTTGGAGAGGTTTTGGCATCCTGTTCATGTGATGTCGTGGTCGTCGGAGGAGTGCTGGAGCCCTACAGAAGTACAATTGTCGGGGCTGTCAGGTCATTGCTGACGTCTCCTTGCTGACATAAGAGGCTGGGAGCTGCCGCCGTCATGGAGCGTGTGAGGTGTCATCATTACTTGTTTACCGGGGTGAGCCAGATGGGACGCCGGTCTTGTTCCCCGTAGCCTGAGCTAGCTAGGAGTAGGGTAATGATGGCCCTCCTGGCGACGTGGCTGGTCCGAACCCGAGTTGGGGCGAGGTGGCGATTCCTCCGAGGTCGAGGTTGAGTCCGAGCCCTAGGGTCGGGCGAGGCGGAGTCTGTCGTCTTCCAGAGCCGAGGCCGAGTCCGAGCCCTGGGTCGAGCGAGGCGGAGTCCGTCGTCTTCCAGAGCCGAGGCCGAGTCCGAGCCCTGGGTCGGGCGAGGCGGAGTTCGTCATCTTCCGGAGCCGAGACCGAGTCCGAGCCCTGGGGTCGGGCGAGGCGGAGTTCGTCGTCTTCTAGAGCTGAGGCCGAGACGGGGGCCGAGCCCTGGGGTCGGGCGAGGCGGAGCTTCCTATGTCGCCCGAGGCTGGACTTAGCCGCTGTCGACCTTACTCTGGCGAGTGGCACGGTAGTCGGAGCAGGGCAGGCGGCGCTGTATTCCTGTCAGGTCGGTCAGTGGAGCGGCGAAGTGACTGTGGTCACTTCGGCTCTGTCGACTGAAGAGCACGTCAGGATGAGATGTCAGGCGATCCTTGCATTAAATGCTCCTGCGATACGGTCGGTTGGCGTGGCGATCTGGCCAAGGTTGCTTCTCTGCGAAGACTGGGCCTCGGGCGAGCCGAAGGTGTATCCGTTGCTTGAGGGGGCCCTCGGGCGAGACGTGAATCCTCCGGGGTCGGTTGCCTTTGCCCGAGGCTGGGCTCGGGCGAGGCGAGGTCGTGTCCCTTGAGTGGACTGAGCCTTGACCTTAATCGCGCCCATCAGGCCTTTGCAGCTTTGTGCTTATGGGGGTTACCAGCTGAGATTAGGAGTCTTGGGGGTACCCCTAATTATGGTCCCCGACAGTAGCCCCCGAGCCTCGAAGGGAGTGTTGGCACTCGCTTAGAGGCTTTTGTCGCACTTTTTTTTGCAAGGGGACCGGCCTTTCTCGGTTGCATTTTGTTCCGGTGGGTGCGCGCGAGCGCACCCGCCGGGTGTAGCCCCCGAGGCCTCGGAGGAGTGTTTTGACTCCTTCGAGGTCTTAGTGCCTTTCGTGATGGCGTGGCCGGTTTGGTTGTTCCCTCATGCGAGCTGGCCGTAGCCCGGGTGCATAGTCGAGTCCCAAGTTCTCGGGCTGGTATGTTGACGCTGTCAACGGGTTGGCCGGAGTCGGGTTTGCGAAAGCAGCCCCCGAGCCTTCGCACAGAGCGAGAGGATGGTCAAGGATAGACTCGGCTTTTTTCATACGCCCCTGCGTCGCCTTTCCGCAAGGAGGAGGGGGGGGGGGGAAAGCGCCATGCTGCCCTCGGAGGGCACCGAACATGGTGTCTCCAATGAGTTGCTAGCTGGTAATCCGAGTGGACGCCCGTGCCCCATTCGTTAGGGGTCGGCTAGTGGCCCGGAGGCGCGCTCCAAAAGTACCTGTGGGTGATTCACCGGACCCGGTCCCCTTTTGATGGGGTCCGAGGGCTCGATGCCTCCCTTTGGTGGGATTCCGTTACGAAGATCGCTCCCGCTGGTCTCGGAAATGTCCTAGGGTACCTCGGGAGCGTAGCCCGTGCCTTGGTTATGTATCGAACGTACCCAGGGTCATCCCTCGCTCTGCATGCTCTGAGGCGGCTGTCGAACCCTTCGGGGGCCAGCCTACGAACCCCTAATCAGTAGTGGGCGCGGAGCCCGAGTGGCCTGAGGCGGCTGTTGAACCCTTCCGAGGGGCCAGCCTTCGAACCTCTGACCAGTAGTGGGCGCGAAGCCCGAGTGCTCTGAGGTGGCTGTCGAACCCTTCCGAGGGGCCAGCCTTTGAACCTCTGATCAGTAGGGGGGCTTGGGGCCCGTTTTCTTCGTGGAGAAGGATCCCTTTCGGAGTATCCCCTTTCCCGGTCCCTATGGCAAGAGAGAGAAAGAGGAAGTGGAAAAGGACACTAAATCGAACGACGTGGCGTACCTTTTTGATGCGGTCATTATGGCAGAGGTGAAGTGTCGCCCGCTTTGCCTGCCAAAGGTGCCGCCTACCCTGCCGCAGAGTTAATGTGACGGGACGAGTGGTTCGCGGGGCAGCCGCTGTGCGTGTGCGAGCCGTTTGAGGAACGGAACACGGGCGCGTCGTCATCACGCCGTGGGAGAGGGTTCTCTCGCTGTTCCAGGAGGGGACGTGAGCCTGCAGATGATTTGACTGCTGCTTCCGCCCGCCTGCCATCCCCATTACTGCCAGCCCATTTTTGGCCATATCGACCGTCGCCCCTTCTTCCGCGGCTGACTGACCCGTGACCGGCGTGCCTGGTTGGCACTGCTGGGCCGTGCACAGGGTTGCCTCGAGTTGCGGCACCGGTTCCGCAGTCGAGGAGGCGCGGGACTGGCGCGGGTGGCGGTGCAGTTTCTCGCACGTAGTAACCGGCGCGCCGGTTACATGACGTGTGGGCCTGGGCCTCCATGCTGGACGCGGCGAAGTCGAAAGGGTGCGCCCTCCTGGTGCGGTTGCATGCCGCCTGCATGGCGGTCCGCTTTTTCACCCGCTGGTCCGAGTGATAGTGGAGGAATGCTTGTGACCGCTGGGCTGTCGTGCGCTTCGCGCGCGGTGGTTTGGCTCCTTCTGTCCTGGGGCAGCTTGCATGACGCGTGGGACCCAGCCCCCATGTCATAGGGGGAGGACCTTGGAGCGTGTTGGAGAAGACTCAGCCCGCGACGGCTGAGGACGCAAGTGGGAAGAGTCGCCTTTAAAAGGAGGGTAACCCCCTTAGACGGCAACCATGTCTTCACACTTTCCTCATGCGTCGTGTCCTTCCACCTTCCGAGCCCCCGGGTGGGGACCGCTCGCGTCGTTTTCGTCTTGCTGTCGTTGGAGGAACACTTCGCGGAAGTTGGTACCTTTCAGCCATCGCTCGGCTTCAAGGATTTTCATCAGACAGCCCGGTTGCATCCCCTCGCCGGTGGTCACCCAAGACGGTGACCACCAGTTCGATGGTGGGGAGAAGCGGGCTAGGCTGCGGCCTCTGCCCCGCCCTCAGCTTCAAGGATCTTCATCATCCTTGCTGGGGCGGAGAGTGCGCCGAGCCGAGGCCTGCCTTCGTGTGGGTTGGCGTCCCGCCTCCTCCAGCTTCTAGGGGTGGAAACCATCCCCCAGCTCTGTGAAGGAGGCGCCCTCCAGCCATGCCGGGGAAGGCGGACTGTTGCTGCCCAGCTAGGATGCAACATTCCGTCCTCTGTCCTCGCTTTCATGGCAAGGACAGGAGTGAGGACCTGCCGGTGCGCTTCGGGGCGGCCGACGCTCGCTGGTGCGGTGTTGGTGGACAGGTGGACGCCGCCGTCGGTGCTGAGGTGGTGGCAGCTGGAGAGGTAGGACTTTCTGCCGACGAGACCGTCAGCGCCGCCCGTGGACCAACCTCCGGCTCTTTGGCTTTAATATCTGGTTCGTGTCCCTTGGGTGGGGACGCGAATGAGAGCCCTCCGGTGGCCGCGTCCGTCCTGGGACCATGGCTGCTGCTGTGGAGGTTGCTGGCGAGTCGCCCGGAGTCTGTCATCCCGCAGGCTCTTCGATGTGGAGGTTGTTTATACCCGCGGGGGTGGAACCGGAGTTCCGTTTGTAATGGCACCTTGAGTGCCGGTGTTTGTTCATTGTGGCTATCGAGGCCTGAACATGTAGGTTTTTTTGGGTGTAATACCATGTTTTTTCCCTCATTTTCGAGCACCGGGACTCGCTTGTCGGCTAGCCGAACCGCTTAACCAAATGTGAGTTGCTCTGTGCGGAAGGTGACGAGTGAGGTATCCGTATCCCGGAGGCGTAGGAATCCCTCGGCTCGGTCGGCCTAGCCGCACGAGGCTTCACTTGTTTAGTCAAAGAAACCCTCGGCCGCTCTTCGATGAGCCGGAGCCGGAGGCAGCGGTGCCAGCACGGACAGAGGCAGAGTTGGCTAAAAAAGGGAGCTTCGTCAGCCGGGGCTTGGCCGGGACCAACGCCGGAGTCGGGTCACTGAGGCCACGAGCCGGGCCGGTGTCCTCGGGGGACGGCTGGCTGAGACTTCGGGGCGGCCGGCCGAGCCGTCTGCTCGGACCGGGTTCCTGGAGGAGACTCTAGCGGCGATGGCCCGGGTGTGGCGCTGACGTCGTCCTTCGGTGCGGAGACCCTCCGCCCGTGTTGCCGTCCGAGGCTCGGTCGGACTTCGCCGAAGGTGGAGTTGACGCCGAGGGTGCTGCTGCTCCCTCTCCATCGACATCTGAGCCTACAGCATCGGTTCGCCTGTAGTATGCATATGTTTTTTTGCGACCGCCGAGGCCCAAACATACTGTCGTCGTGTTGTAAAGCTGCGTTTCTTTTCCCCTTGTTTCGAGTATCAAGACTTGCTTGTTGGTGGCAGAATCGTTCATCCGAGCGAGAGTTACTTCTCACGGAAGGTGATGAGTGAGGTATCCGTATCCTAGAGGCGTAGGAGTCCCTCGGCTCGGTCGACCTTGCCGCTTACGTGTACCCTTACTCGTCCGTAGGATTCTTTTGTCGACATGGTCGAGATGGCACGAAAAATCGTTTCGGCAGAAGAGTCTTCAAGCGTTAAGACTTGTTCGGTCAGCGGAACCGTTTATCCGAGCGTGAGTTACTTATCGCAGAAGGTGATGAGTGAGGTATCCGTATCCCGGAGGCGTAGGAGTCCCTCGGCTCGGTCAGCCTTGCCTGCTTACGTGTACTCCGTCATTTTCAGGATCCCACCATCGAAGTAGTCGAAAAACACAAAAAATGTTCTTGCCGAAAGAAATTTTCCGAGGAAAATTTTGACGCAGAGGGGGTTCGCCCCTTCTAGCCCCCGAGGGAGGGTCGGGCTTTGCCGAGGCAAGGCCAACCCTTCCTTGATGGTTAGAATTCATATGTAAACGAGGTATATGAACGGCTTGAAAACATCTTAAGGGTAGAAGCGACGTAGCTGTCGGATGTTCCAAGCGTTGCTGTAGACCTCGCCTTGACTGTTGGCCAGCTTGTATGTCCCGGGCTTCAAAACCTTAGCGATGATGAATGGCCCTTCCCAGGGAGGCGTGAGCTTGTGCCGCCCTCGGGCGTCTTGTCATAGTCGAAGCACCAAGTCGCCCACCTGGAGGTCTCGGGACCGAACCCCTCGGGCGTGGTAGCGTCGCAGGGACTGCTGATACCGCGCCGAGTGTAGTAAGGCCACGTCCCGAGCCTCTTCCAGCTGGTCCAGTGAGTCTTCTCGGTTGGTCTGGTTGCGTCGGTCGTCGTAGGCCCTCGTCCTTGGGGAACCGTATTCTAAGTCTGTGGGCAAGATGGCCTCGGCCCCGTAGACTAGAAAGAACAGCGTGAAGCCAGTGGCTCGACTTGGCGTCGTCCTCAGGCTCCAGACCACCAAGGGGAGTTCCTTCATCCATCGCCTGCCGAACTTGTGGAGGTCGTTGTAGATCCTCGGCTTGAGTCCTTGCAGAATCATGTCGTTGGCACGCTCTACCTGCCCATTCGTCATGGGGTGAGCCACGGCGGCCCAGTCCACCCGGATGTGGTGATCCTCGCAGAAGTCCAGAAACTTTCTGCCGGTGAACTGGGTGCCGTTGTCGGTGATGATGGAGTTTGGGACCCCGAAGCGATGGATGATGTTGGTGAAGAACGCCACCGCCTGTTCGGACCTGATGCTGTTTAGGGGTCGGACCTCGATCCACTTGGAGAATTTGTCGATGGCGACCAGTAGGTGCATGTAGCCACCGGGTGCCTTCTGCAAGGGACCGACGAGGTCCAGACCCCACACAGCAAACGGCTAGGTGATGGGTATTGTTTGCAGAGCCTGAGCAGGTTGGTGCGTCTGCCTTGCGTAGAACTGACACCCTTGGCAGGTGCGGACAATTCTAGTGGTGTCGGCCACCGCGGTCGGCCAGTAGAAACCTTGTCGGAAAGCGTTTCCAACAAGGGCTCGGGGCGCTGCGTGATGACCGCAAGCCCCCGAGTGTATTTCTTGTAAGAGTTCCTGGCCTTCGGCGATGGATATGCATCGCTGGAGGATGCCGGAGGGGCTGCGGTGGTAGAGCTCCTTCCCGTCACCCAGCAAGACGAATGACTTGGCGCGCCGCGCCAGTCGCCGAGCTTCGGCTCGGTCGAGTGGTAGCTCTCCTCGGTGGAGATATTGCAAATACGGGGCCTGCCAGTCTCGATCAGGCGGGACCTCATTCCGCTCTCCCTCGAAGCGCAGTGCCTCACCCTCGGGGGCCAAGGGTGCCTCGGGTTGAGCCGAGGGCGCCTCAGGCCGAGCCGAGGGCGCCTCGGACTGAGCCGAGGGTGCCTCAGGATGAGCCGAGGGTGCCTCCGGCTCTGTCGAGGGTGCCTCGAGCTGAGCCGAGGGTGCCTCGGGCTCGGTCGTGTCGCTGGTCTTGACCGAGGGTTGATGTAGGTCTCGGGAGAAGACGTCCGGGGGAACCGTTGTCCGCCTCGAAGCTATCTTTGCTAGCTCGTCCGCAGTTTCATTGTATCATCGGGCGACGTGGTTGACCTCGAGCCCGTAGAACTTGTCTTCCAGGCGCCGAACCTCGTCGCAGTAGGCTTCCATCTTCGGGTCGCGGCAGTGGGAGTTCTTCATGACTTGGTCGATGACAAGCTGTGAGTCACCGCGAGCGTCGAGGCGTCGGACCCCTAGCTCGATGGCGATGCGCAACCCGTTGACCAGAGCCTCGTACTCAGCCACGTTGTTGGACGCCGGGAAATGGAGGCGCAACACGTAGCGGAGGTGCTTCCCGAGGGGCGAGATGAAGAGCAGGCCCGCGTCTGCCCCTGTTTTCATCAGCGACCCATCGAAAAACATGGTCCAGAGTTCCGGTTGGATCGGAGCTGCCGGAAGCTGGGTGTCGACCCATTCAGCCACAAAGTCTGCCAAGACTTGGGACTTGATGGCCTTCCGAGGGGCGAACGAGATTGTCTCGCCCATGATTTCCACCACCCACTTTGCAATCCTACCCGAGGACTCTCGGCACTGGATGATCTCCCCGAGGGGGAAGGATGACACCACAGTTACCGGATGAGACTCGAAGTAGTGTCGCAACTTTCGCCTCGTCAGAATTACCGCGTACAGTAGCTTCTGAATTTGTGGGTAGCGGATCTTGGTCTTGGACAGTACCTCACTGATGAAGTAGACCGGCCTCTGGACAGGCAATGCATGCCCTTCTTCTCGTCTCTCGACCACGATCGCGGCGCTAACCACCTGAGTGGTAGCGGCGACGTAGATCAAGAGGGCTTCTCCGGCAGCGGGGGGCACCAGGATGGGTGCGTTCGTAAGGAGCGCCTTCAGGTTCCCGAGAGCTTCCTCGGCCTCGGGGGTCCAAGTGAAGCACTCGGTCTTTCTTAAGAGGCGGTACAGAGGTAGGCCTCTTTTGCCGAGGCGCGAGATGAATCGGCTCAGAGCCGCAAGGCATCCCATGACCCTCTGTATGCCTTTCAAGTCCTTGATGGGCCCCATGTTGGTGATGGCCGCGATTTTTTTCGGGTTGGCCTCGATGCCTCGCTTGGAGACGATGAACCCCAAGAGCATGCCTCGGGGGACTCCGAAGACGCACTTCTCGGGATTGAGTTTTACGCCTTTCGCCTTGAGACACTTGAATGTCGTTTCAAGGTCGGAGAGGAGGTCGGAGGCTCTCCTCGTCTTGACTACGATGTCATCGACATAAGCCTCGACCGTTCGACCAATGTGCTCTCCGAACACGTGGTTCATGCACCTTTGGTACGTCGCACCCACATTCCTCAAACCAAATGGCATAGTAACGTAGCAGTACATGCCAAAAGGTGTGATGAAAGAAGTCGCGAGCTGGTCGGACTCTTTCATCCTGATTTGGTGATACCCTGAGTAGGCATCGAGGAACGACAGGGTTTCACACCCAGTAGTGGAATCCATGATTTGGTCGATACGAGGCAGAGGGTAGGGAACCTTCGGACATGCTTTGTTTAGACCAGTGTAGTCTACACACATCCGCCATTTCCCATCTTTCTTTTTCACAAGCACAGGGTTGGCAAGCCATTCGGGATGGAATACCTCTTTGATGAACCCAACGGCCATCAGCTTGTGAATCTCTTCGCCTATGGCTCTGCGCTTTTCTTCGTCGAATCGGCGCAGAGGCTGCTTCACGGGTCGGGCTCTAGCTCGGATATCCAGTGAGTGCTCGGCGACTTCCCTCGGTATGCCAGGCCTGTCCGAGGGACTCCACACAAAAACTTCGGCGTTCGCACGGAGAAAGTCGACGAGCACTGCTTCCTATTTGGGGTCGAACTCGGAGCCGATCCGGATCTGCTTGGAGGTGTCGTTGTTGGGGTCGAGAGGGACGGATTTAACCGCCTCTGCTGGTTCGAAGTTGCCGGCGTGGCGCTTCGCATCTGGAACCTCCTTGGGGAGGGTTTCCATGTCGGCGATGAGGGCCTCAAATTCGGCGAGGGCCTCGACGTACTCCACGCACTCCACGTCGCATTCGTACGCGTGTCGGAACATGGGGCCGACGGTGATGACCCCGTTGGGGCCTGGCATCTTGAGCTTGAGGTAGGTGTAGTTGGGGACGGCCATGAACTTGGCATAACATGGTCTCCCCAGCACTGTGTGGTAGGTTCCTCGGAACCCGACCACCTCAAACGTGAGGGTTTCCCTTCGGAAGTTGGAGGGAGTCCCGAAGCAGACGGGCAGATTGAGTTGTCCGAGGGGTTGGACGCGTTTCACGGGGATGATCCTGTGAAAAGGCACCGTGCCTGCCCGGATCGAGGACAGATCGATCTGCAGGAGCCCGAGGGTCTCGGCGTAGATGATGTTGAGGCTGCTGCCTCCGTCAATGAGGACCTTGGTGAGCCTGACGTGGCCGATGACGGGGTCGACAACGAGTGGATATTTCCCTAGGCTCGGCAGGCGGTCGGGGTGGTCGCCTTGGTCGAAGGTGATGGGCTTGTCGGACCAGTCTAGGTAGACTGGCGCCGCCACCTTTACCAAGCAAACCTCCCGACGCTCTTGCTTGCGGCATCGAGCCGAGGCATTCGCCACTTGCCCACCGTAGATCATGAAGCAGTCGTCGACCTCGGGAAACTCCTCTGCCTTGTGGTCCTCCTTCTTGTCGTTGTTGTGGGCCCTGCCACCTTCCGCCGGTGGCCCAGCCTTGTGAAAGTGGCGCCGAAGCATGACACACTCCTCAAGGGTTTGCTTGACGGGCCCCTGATGATAGGGGCATGGCTCCTTGAGCATCTTGTCGAAGAGATTGACACCTCCATGAGGTTTCCGAGGGTTCTTGTACTCAGCGGCGGCGACAAGGTCTGTGTCGGTGGCGTCGCGTTTCGCTTGCGACTTCTTCTTGTTCTTCTTCTTGGTGTCGCGCCGAGCGGACGGCTCGGGGAGGTCTACCGGCTGGCGGCCCAGGGGCTGCTTGTCCTTCTGAAAGATGGCCTCAACCGCCTCCTGGCCAGAGGCAAACTTGGTGGCGATGTCCATCAACTCGCTCGCCCTGGTGGGGGTCTTGCGACCCAGCTTGCTCACCAGGTCGCGGCAGGTGGTGCCGGCGAGGAACGCGCCGATGACGTCGGAATCGGTGATGTTGGGCAGCTCGGTGCGCTGCTTCGAGAATCGCCGGATGTAGTCCCGGAGAGACTCTCCTGGCTGTTGGCGGTAGCTTTGGAGATCCCAGGAGTTCCCAGGGCGCACGTACGTGCCCTGGAAGTTGCCGGCGAAGGCTTGGACTAGGTCATCCCAGTTGGAGATCTGCCCCGGAGGCAGATGCTCTAGCCAGGCTCGAGCGGTGTCGGAGAGGAACAGGGGGAGGTTGCGGATGATGAGGTTGTCATCGTCCGTTCCACCCAGCTGGCAGGCCAGTCGGTAGTCCGCGAGCCACAGTTCCGGCCTCGTCTCCCCCGAGTACTTTGTGATGGTAGTCGGGGTTCGGAACCGGGTCGGGAACGGCGCCCGTCGTATGGCCCGGCTGAAAGCCTGTGGACTAGGTGGTTCGGGCGAGGGGCTCTGATCCTCCCCGCTGTCGTAGCGTCCCCCACGCCTAGGGTGGTAGCCTCGGTGCACCCTTTCGTCGAGGTGGGCTCGACGGTTGCGGTGGTGGTGCTCATTGCCGAGGCGACCCGGGCAGCAGGTGCCGTGTTGCGCGTGCGCCCAGTGTGGACCAAGGCTTCTCGCACGAATCCGGAAGTCGCGGCGTGATGCTTCGGGGGTACCCCTGCCTTCGAGAGGCAGAGCTTTCGGCCCGTCAGACCGCGGCATCTTCTAGGAGGTTCTTGAGCTCTCCCTGGATACGCCGCCCCTCGGTGGTGGAGGGTTCCGGCATCGCTCGGAGTAGTATCGCAGCTGCAGCCAGGTTCTAGCCGACCCCACTAGAAGCCGGGGGCAGCCTTGGCCTGGTATCGTCGGCGATGCGGTGCTGGACGTCCTGGGCCAAATGACGTGCTTCTCCAGCCGGAGCTCGGCCTGCCCACTCCTGCCCGAGGTTCAGCCGAGGCTGCGCAAGCGTTCCTGCCTCCTCGTCGAGCCTAGCCTGCATCTCGCGGATTTGCTCGAGCTGTGTGTCCTGACCCCCCGCAGGGACTGGGACCACAGCTAGCTCCCGAAGGATGTCAACGCGATGCGCAGGCCTAGGGGGATCGCCGTTCTCCGGCATGCCAAGATGGCTACCTTCGCCGAGACCCCCTAGATCGACGTGGAAACATTCGCGACTTGGGCCACAGTCCTGGTCGCCGAGGCTGTGGCTACCATCGGAACAATCGGAGAGGCAGTAGTCACACGCGGTCATGAAGTCCCGCATGGTACTAGGGTTACCAAGCCCGGAGAAATCCCAACCAGAGTCGGGCTCGTCATCTTCCTCAGAACCCAAGGGCTCGTAGGTCGAGACGGCCGTCAGTCTGTCCCAGGGTGACCGCACATGGTACCCCGGAGGGTTTGGACATGCCTTTGCGAAAGCCTCCACCGAAGCGGGGTCGCTTGGTGGATCGAAGTTGAACCTGAAAGGCATGGGATGGGAAACGGACAGTACCTCTTGATCGATGGGTGGTGACGAAGTCGCGTCAGGGGCGGACTGCACCGTTGTCTCAGGTATGAGGGCGACGCCCAGCAAGCCCTTCGCGAGCATGCTGGCGTCATCCGTCAGCTCAATGTTGGCATGTTGCGGGGAAACGACGCTCGTCTTTGTCTCCGACGCGATGTCAACGCCCGGCGTGTCCCCCGCTGGGGAGCCGGTGCCGTCGTCTTGCTCGACAGCCGACGAGGTGTTGCCCCCTGCTTGGCCATGCCTGCCCCATCTCCTCCATCGGCGAGGGAGGCGACGGGACAGAACTGAACGTTGCTCTTCCGCCATGTGGGGAAGACGTCGTTGATTCCGCCGCCGGCGGGCGGGCCGACGACCGCCATTGTCGTCGTCGCACGGCGGAAGGAGTACCATGTCGTAGCTGCCGTCGAGAGACATGAACTCGAGACTCCCGAAATGGAGCGTCGTCCCGGGTTGGAAAGGTTGCTGGGGACTACCCATCTGGAGCTTGACGGGAAGCTGTTCGTCAACACGCAGCAGGCCCCTACCTGGCGCGCCAACTGTCGGCGTTTCGACCCTGGGGGGTCCCTGGACCGACGAGTAAATTGTCGCTGCGTGCCCCAGCCCAGATGGGTCGGCGCGAGACGGGACACAAAGGGGGGAGAATAGCGAGGGGAAACTGCGGCCTTCGTGTTGTCCTGTGCCCAGGGCGGCTGGATGCGCTTGCAGTAGGGGGTTACAAGCGTTCGCGCGGGAGTGAGAGAGAGAGAGAGCGAGCGAGAGCCTTATGCGCCGGCCCGTTCTCCCGCGCGGCCAACCTCTCTGTACGAGAGCCCTGGACCTTCCTTTTATAGACGTAAGGAGAGGGTCCAGGTGTACAATGGGGGGTGTAGCAATGTGTTAACGTGTCTAGCAGAGAGGAGCTAGAGCCCTAAGTACATGCCGTCATGGCAGTCAGAGAGGTTTTGGCATCCTGTTCATGTGATGTCGTGGTCGTCGGAGGAGTGCTGGAGCCCTGCGGAAGTACAGCTGTCGGGGCTGTTGGGTCGTTGCTGACGTCTCCTTGCTGACATAAGAGGCTGGGAGCTGCCGTCGTCATGGAGCGTGCGAGGTGTCATCATTACTTGTTTACCGGGGCGAGCCAGATGGGACGCCAGTCTTGTTCCCCATAGCCTGAGCTAGCTAGGGGTAGGGTAATGATGGCCCTCCTGGCGACGTGGCTGGTCCGAACTCGAGTTGGGGCGAGGTGGCGATTCCTCCGAGGTCGAGGTTGAGTCCGAGCCCTGGGGTCGGGCGAGGCGGAGTCCATCGTCTTCCAGAGCCGAGATCGAGTCCGAGCCCTGGGTCAGGCGAGGCGGAGTCCGTCGTCTTCCAGAGCCAAGGCCGAGTCTGAGCCCTGGGTCGGGCGAGGCGGAGTTCGTCATCTTCCGGAGCCGAGGCCGAGTCCGAGCCCTGGGGTCGGGCGAGGCGGAGTTCGTCGTCTTTTGGAGCCGAGGCCGAGACGGGGGCCGAGCCCTGGGGTCGGGCGAGGCGGAGCTTCCTATGTCGCCCGAGGCTGGACTTAGCCGCTGTCGACCTTACTCTGGTGAGTGGCACGACAGTCGGAGCAGGGCAGGCAGCACTATATTCCTGTCAGGTCGGTCAGTGGAGCGGCGAAGCGACTGCGGTCACTTCGGCTCTGTCGACTGAAGAGCGCGTCAGGATGAGATGTCAGGCGATCCTTGCATTAAATGCTCTTGCAATACGGTCGGTTGGCGTGGCGATCTGGCCAAGGTTGCTTCTTTGCGAAGACTGGGCCTCGGGCGAGCCGAAGGTGTGTCCGTTGCTTGAGGGGGCCCTCGGGTGAGACATGAATCCTCCGGGGTCGGCTGCCTTTGCCCGAGGCTGGGCTCGGGCGAGACGAGGTCATGTCCCTTGAGTGGACTGAGCCTTGACCTTAATCGCGCCCATCAGGCCTTTGCAGGTTTGTGCTGATGGGGGTTACCAGCTGAGATTAGGAGTCTTGGGGGTACCCCTAATTATGGTCCCCGACAGTATTGTTGATATTTAGTTATATATGTTGATATTTAGTTATATATGTAGCTGGTAATATTATTTGCTACTAATGTGTTGCATACTTACATTATTTTTGCCACATTTGTAGGACACATGTCGGATTTAGTGTGGCGGTGCGAAGAGAAGGTTGGATCAGATTTTAAGTGCAAGTATTATAGAGAAACAAAGAGTGGAGGGTGGTATCCGATTGAAGGAGTATCTCGCGCATAGAGGAAAGAATGCAAATATGTTTCGATGTTTTATTGTTTTATGTGAATATGTCATTTGTTACAAGTAATATATTTTTATTCTACTCTCGTTACATGATATTATGTCTTGTTCTTATTTATATGAGACATGTTGGACCTAGTCTGGTAGCATGGAGAGAAGGTTAGCACAAGTTTCAAGTATAAGTATTTTAGAGAAACGAAGAGCGAAGGAGGGTGGTACCCGATTGAAGGATCATATCGCAGATAGACGGAATGAGCACATATCAGGATCCTTCACATATGACTGAGTAGCATGACTCGAGCTGAAAACGTGAGTATTGTGAAATATGTCAACCTATATGTCGTGAGAGAACTCTAAAAGAACTTGTATTGGAGTATTATGAAGTCCGATGATCGTTTGTTTCATGAGAATTAAATTTTGTCGTTACATATGTATGTTGTATGTTGTAATACCTAATTTGTAAAGGTAATAAAAGAGGAGAAAAGTTATTTTCCAATATTTTATGTGTATGATTGAACCTACTTATCATCACATGTGAACACCATATTCAAAAAAAATAATAATAGTTCATAAAAGACTTATCACAAAAAAATGTGCATCATGTCGGTTCTTTATTTTGCGTGCATTATGTGGCAATATAAAAGTAATGTGACAAGAAAATATTAAAGTCCAAAAAGGGAATTTAGAACCTAAAAGAAATTCTTGAATCTAGAAAAGAGAAGGAAATAAATATTGTGAGGATAAAATAAGTAAATAAAAATATATTATTCCAACATTAGAATGTGAATATGTATAATGGACTCAAAGGAGAATCTCACATTCAAATTCAAATTTGGATTAAAAACAATTAAAGAAAATAGAGAAAAAAATAATAAAGCATAAAAGAAAAGAGAAAAGGGACCTTACTGGGCCGGCGTATTCGTTTTTGGCCCACCTCCGAATCGCCACCGCGCGCCCATGTTGATCTGCCCACCGCGCGCATGGCCACTCGCTGCCAACCGGGCCCAGGTCGTCAGCCAGCTGGAAATCGTCCCGCGCGCGCACCGATGATGTTGTTCCGCTGACCGGTGGGGCCGTTTGACCGGTCTCTGGGTCGCAGTCGTCTCCTCCGCGGATGTCGCGCGGCGCGGACGGACGTCGCCGCCACGGCCAGCGCAGGACTCGCTCGGACATTGGGGGTTGACCCATATAAATGAGGATGGTCGGTGCCGTGATTACTCCTCGCCCCACCCAGCCGTGTTCACGCTGCCGATAGGATCTCAGTGCACCGCCGCGTGGAGATAGCCCATCGCCGCCGCTGACTCTCCTCTTCGCCATCGTTCCGGTGTTGGCCGGTTGTCGGGGTGATTCGCCCGGGCCCGTGGAACTAGTCTGTGGCGGATTGAGGCCCGGAAAGCTTCGGTCGTGGGCGGAATTTCTCGTCGGCGTAGCCCTGTCCACGTTACCCGCATACCGCCGTGGTCGGGCTCCCGTACCGCACAATCCGTGGTAAGCACCACCTCCCTGTCTTGATTTTTCCATGCGCATCGTTTAAATTAGACTCGTGTGGGGAATTACGTGTTGGCGTGCCCGGGATTGCTCGCCGGAGCTCTGGGGCATGGCGCCGCCGTGAGGGAGCTCCGCCGTGCGTGTGCTCGAGTGAGGGATGACAGCGTCACGGTCGTGGATCTGGGAATGGGCGGCTCAGATTAGAACCCTTCGCGCAATCCAGTTTGGACCATAGATCCTTGATCGAGCGGCTATCGCGCGATCTACACTACTTAAAACCCTAGCGGTTCGATTTTAATCTAAGGGCCCTCGGCTGATACCGGTTCAGCGAGCCGGGATCTAATCTCAACCGTAGGATCTAAATCCTATGGTCGATGCTGCGTACCGATTCATAATCCCACTCACCTAATCTTGCGCGTTCAAATTGAATCGAGCGGTGTAGATCGTCCCGTACCCCTTGGTTTGCCCATCTTGCAAAAGAGACCCCAGGATTCCAGAAAACTAACCCGCCGTCCTGTGCTCAGCACTCTGTGTCTTGGAAAGACTTACGCCGAGCCCCCTACACTCTTTAAAAATAGTGCGCCCAGTCCAGAGACTGTTTAAATGGAATAAATGAAATAGAAAATGGATTTTTATTATGAAAATAACTACTAGAACTTAATAAATTCATAGAAAATTCATACTTGCTCCAAATCACTCCATTCCACTTTCTAAATTTTTATAATTTAATTCTCTATCACTTAGAGTCTCTGTTTTATCATGACAACAGTAAGAAAATTTGTCCCACACTTAATCCTATTTTAAACACATAAAACATTGGGAAATTCATAACTTAAAATCTATAACTCCAAAAATTATGATTCCTGTCCCTAGAATTTTATTTTAATGTGTAGATTATTACTGTGTATTTTGTTTATATGTTTGGTATAATGTTAATTTTTCTATATGCACTGTGCTTGTTTGTATTGTGGCGAGTAGAAGAGCCCGTTGCTGAGGATCCTGGTGAGCAGCAGGTTGAAGTAGCTGAGCAGGAGCTCATAGAAGGCAAGTTATGCCCTTGACCACTTTTTACCCAATAATGTTCTTTAATATCACTTATTCATGCATAGGTTAATTTTGATGGGACTCGATAGGTCACCCTAGATTGTTTACCTCATTACCTTGGTTACCCCTGAATCACTTGGGTAGTTTGCTATTGCTTTACATGGTTTTGGGATAATCATTTATTATATCTATGTTCCAATTATTCTTGTTATTCTATTTATGTTCATGTCAAGTTCATTAATGTTAATTGGAACATAGAGCTTAACTTGAGAACCACGTGCCACCACAAGGGTTTAATGGGACGCCCTTGGCTGACTAATTAGGAAAGCTAGTGGAAGACTACCTTACCCGAAAGGGGCAAGGGCAGTAGGGGAGTGGTCAGTGTAGGGAGGTCCTTGGTTGATTTTGCTGCGATGGCGGTCAGACAAGAACCCTGCATTGGAGCTTCCTATAAACTGTAGCGGGTTTTCGGAAGCTAGTGGAACTTTGTAAAGGCCTCGTAGTGTTGCCCTGCCGCGCTTCCTCGGCAGAGGTGTATGGGAAGTCGTGATCCCTTGGCAGATGGGTAACATGACTTGTGGGTAAAGGTACAACCTCTGCAGAGTGTAAAACTAGTATACTAGCCGAGCTCACGGTCATGAGCAGCTCAGGACTCTCTGATGTTTAAATTATGAAACTTAAATTCAATTTGTCATTTGCATTGCATGGGTTTGTTATTAATTTGTTCTATTACTTTGTTTATGGTTTGATATTTACTTACACTTAGTAATTGCTAATAAAATTTTGACCAACTACTTAAAAGCAATGCTCAGCTTTAACCCCTATCATTGATTAGCCTTACACATCACATGAACTCACACCTTTGTGAGTTTATGTCCACTGGTTCCCCACAACTTGTTGAGCTATGATCATGTGTGAGCTCACCCTTGCTGTCTCACACCCCCCCACAGGAGAAGAGCAGGTGGTTCAGGAGGAGCCACAAGGCGAGGAGTATGATCTGATCTAGGTGGCGTTTCTCAGTTGACATTGGCGCCGACGATTCTTAGTTCGTTTAATCTTTATTATTTTATTTTGTAATAAGTCTTCCGCTATGTAATAAATACTCTGATGATTTATGACATTTATCTCTATACACTCTGTTATTATATATGTTGTCTTCTTGGCGCATGTATGAGATGCACCTGGCTTTGTTCCTTAAAGCCGGGTGTGATATATGTCATTTTGGTGAACATAAATTGTGTGGATCAATTAGTATTTACTATGCAACGTGAATTGAGCAAATTACAAGTGAACCCTGTCAATTTTTTTTCATTTTTATGTAAAAAAAAACTAGTTCAAATGTGCGATTTATCAGTGGTATTGAGCGGTTTACAGTCGATTTTTAGCCAAAAAACAGTTTTGAATTTGTTTAAATTTGGTTTGGTCAAACCGGTCGGTTTTACCGGGTTTCACTGGTTTACCGACGGTAAACCGTTACTGGTGGATAGCGTGTTCTTTTTTTGTCACAAAATGGTTTGGTAATCCTTGTCATGTACTGATGTACATCATGCATGCAGCACAGGCCACCCTTCAATGCTATTGCTATGCCTCCTTCCTTGCTTCGCAGCCTGTCCATGTCCGATGCTCATTGAAACTCCCTTCGTCTTCCAGGCACCATAGCCGCCTGCACAGTGTGCGCACAGTGAAATGTCCAGTATAACCAGAGCCGGGCGGATCTGCATCTGCATGAAGATTTTGTTCCGGGCGGCCCGGCCCTGTAACAAGGTGCAGTTCTTCAGCTGGCCGGCCAACAGTAACTCCGTCTAATTAGCCAGTGCTAGCTAGCTAGAGCTAGCTACTACTAGTAGTAGCATTGTCTTCCCAATGCGTGTGCAGGTGCATCCATACTGTAGGAGTACGAGTATTCATGTGAGTGATCGATTCGGCTGTGAACAAAGTGGCAATGGTCCAATGCATGGAGATTGGAGAGTAGCCTCAAAGCTCGACTCGAGACTCGACCACAGACTGCTGCGCCTCCGCGTCTAAGCTACGCTAAACTATCTCTAGCAAAATTTCTATCTCACTTCATATTTAAAACTACACTATCCAAGCAGTGTAATTTACCGTGTAAAATAGTAATTTACACAACAGTGTAATCAGAATCGTTGCATCGGGCGGCCACAGCAGTGCAGTAAATTTCCTTCTGTCGCAATTGCAGTGCAGGCCAGCAGGTCGTCGCCAGCGTAAGGGTAGTAATACACAGTGACAGTGGGGTGGTACAGAACTGGCATGCATTCTAGTTTTACTAGCTACTGGCACACCGCTAGCTAGTTCGTCCGTCCATGGGCTAGCTTCAACTTCAAGCAGGTTTGATATGAACCTTCAGGTTGCATGCATGAATTCTGCAATCTGATCCAACCTTACCATGCAAGATGCGTGTACTTCTTTCTGCGTACGCGAACCCGGTTGCGTGTACGGGTAAAATGTAAGCTCCCACGTCAACGCTGCCCATCCTTCTCCGGTTTTTTCCCCGAGAGCAATGTCAACGCAACGCAAGGGCGGAAGGTTGGAGAAGGGACGCGTGGGCACATCCTGGCTAGGCAAAGCGTGGGGTATTTAGCCGCCAACCAAACGAGTTCCTAGAATTTCACTACAAAATCGCGTCAAAATTTTCATTATATATAAGAGCAACTTCAAAAGATTGTTAAAAATTTTACCCTAAAAACTGATTATTAAGAGTAGGCTAAAAAGTTTTAAGAGTGAATTAGATAAGTACTCCAATGATTTCTTTAAATATGACATGTGACGTAATCTGTACAGTTGTCGAGAGGCTATGGATGATCTGATACGTTGAAAAATGGATTGGGGAGAGATGGAACACACCAAATATGAGGGAGATGAGGCTATGGATGCGAGACGCTAATTTTTTGGAGAAAGAATGAGAGAGCTCACTACCGGAATCCGAGGCTTTGCCGAGTGTCGGATTCTTTGCCGAGTGTCTTTTGTCGGGCACTTGGCAAAGAAGGCTTTGCCGAGAGCCGCACTCGGCAAAGTTCGGCTCTCGGTAACGAGCCTCTTTACCGAGCGCAAGACACTCGGCACAGGACAACACTCGGCAAAGACATGTTTGTCGAGTGTTTGACACTCGGCAAAGAAGGCGCTCGGCAAACGGCCGTCAGCGGCCGTCCTAAAGCTGACGGCTGTCAGCCTTTGCCGAGAGCCGAGGACTGGCACTCGGCAAAGTGGCTTCTTTGCCGAGTGCCAAATAATGTGCACTCGGCAAAGAACTCTTTATCGAGTGCCTTCTATAGACACTCGGCAAAGCATATTTTTGTTTTTTACATTTTGGCCACCAAACTTTTTGTGGTATGTTCCGACACTATGTAGACCTACATGTACCATTTTGGGATAATTATACCAGTGTTTGCAATAGCTAGTAGATTTAGTTCGTTTATTTGAATTTGTTCGGAAAATTCAGATTTGAACTGCAGGTCACTCGAAACTTGGAAAACCGTGCATGCAAAAATGATATCCATGCTACTTAGCACAAGTTACGACCGATTTCAGGAGCGGACCCGAAACTTCGAGCACCATGCTCACTCAACATGGCTGTGAACTTGCCATCCAGGTGTTTAAAAATTGTATAAAACACAAACAAAGTCAGTAAATCATGAAACCTGTCCACGTGTCATGATATCATATGTAGAGGCTGTGATAAAAATTTGAAAAAGTTTCGAGAAAACTGTGACGCACTATGTGTATAAACCTAAGAGATCCACATTGAAACTATATGATTTCATGTGTAGTTCTCTTAGGTTTCTACACATAATGTCTCACAACTTTCTCGAAACTTTTTCAAATTTTTATCACAGCCTCTACATATGATATCATGACACGTGGACAGGTTTCATGATTTTCTGACTTTGTTTGTGTTTTATACAATTTTTAAACACCTGGATGGCAAGTTCACAGCCATGTTGAGTGAGCATGGTGCTCGAAGTTTCCGCTCCCCTCTTGAAATCGGTCGTAACTTGTGCTAAGTAGCATGGATATCATTTTTGCATGCACGGTTTTCCAAGTTTCGAGTGACTTGCAGTTCAAATATGAATTTTCCGAAGAAATTCAAATAAACGAACTAAATCTACTAGCTATTCAAAACAATGTTATAATTGTCCCAAAATGGTACATGTAGGTCTACATAGTGTAGGAACATAGCACAAAAAATTTGGTTGAAAAAAAGAAACAAATAAAAATGTACTTTGCCGAGTGTCTAGAAAAGACACTCGGCAAAGCATTTTTTGCCGAGTGTTAGACATGAGACACTCGGCAAAGATTATTTAAAAATATTAAACTGTCTTTGGCTGTCTTCGCCGAGTGTTTGTCAGCTGGCACTCGGCAAAGCCTTCTTTGCCGAGTGCTAGATCACGGACACTCGGCAAAGTATGTTTTAAATTAAAAAAAATCTTTGCCGAGTGCCCGATCGTGGCACTCGGCAAAGAAGGCTTATGTAGCCGCCACAGCCGCGCCGCGCCCTTTCACTCTCACTCACACTCTCTTCTCTCACACCGCCGCCACCGCGCTCTCCTCCGCCGCGCCAACAGCACCGCCGCCGCGCCCCACCGCCGCCGCGCCCTCTCCTCCGCCGCGCCAACATCACCGCCGCCCCTTCCCCGCGGCGGTTCCCCACACCGCCGCTACCCCTTCCCCGCGGCGGTTCCCCGCACCGCCGCCGCCCCTTCCACGCGGCGGGTCCCCACACCGCCGCCGCGCCCTCCCAGCCATCGTGCCACCACTCCCTTCCCCATCCGTCGTCGGCTCACTCCATTGTAAGTCTTTAATTATGGTATGAATTAGCGGTAGTTTTAGGGCATTATAGTGAATTTGCTATGTTTATTAAAATACTTCTATATATTGTGATGGTGGATATGGATGCCACCTAGATGTGACTTGCATCCATCGTGTCGTTTGTATATATGCGTGTCAGCCATCGTGCTGTTAGATCTATTTGCAGGTTTTGGAAACCTCCCCGTACAGGGGAAGTGCTGCCGATTTTTTTGACATGCTTGTTTATTTTTTTTCGAGCCGTACCGAGCCGGTCACGAGCCAAGCCGAGCCGATGAGGCACAAGTATTTCGTCCAACCCTACACACACCACGACGACAATGGTGTATTGATATGGTTCCAGAGTTACCCAACGCATCAACCACCATATCCATCATCGACACCAATCCTAGAAACCTCTGACTTGGCCAAACTAGACCACATTGGCATAGCTCACCACAATGGACACACGGCTAGATTTCCACGATTGACAACTCCCCAACCTTAAGGAACCACCATAGGAGAACTCCATAACTCTTATGGGTGTGGCCCATGGCTCGGATGGCCACTCTGGTGACAGAACTAACCGATAGCGGTAGATAGGCACAAGTAGTGGTAGGTTTGCCGATGGCAGTCGTGGTCCTAAGGATGGCGGTCGTTGCCTTAAAGCGACACTTATAGTGTGACACGCAATCGCCCGAGCTTACGAGTGATATATGTTTGTATCCTCAGGCGTAACCTCACCAATATCTACTATGACATCGGCTAGGAAGACCCTAGTATCGTTTCCTTCCATATAGGCAACCTTGGAAACATCTAAGCCATGTTTCTAATGGTTGTCCCTAAAGGAGTTGGCGACCAAATGGGCAAACAGGGAATGCTACCACTACCCTAAAAGGTACACCAGCGTCCACAAATGTGTGTCCAAGGCCGTGTTTCTGTTGGAGCTCAATGATGAGGAGGAAATAGAGGCCACGATCGAAGAGCTGAGATCTCCCTGTATGCCTTGATAGGGATCAACATCACCATCACTATGGAGCTCCATGTCACGATCGACAACCATACTGTGGTGTCCCTAGTGGACATGGGGTCAACCCACACATTCGTTCAAAGGCCATCCACCATGGACTCCTTCACTGACCTCTTTAACAAGCATTAAGGTCTGCCTCCACCAAACCATCATGACTACTCCATGAGGACACTACCAAGTACCAAACACAGCATTGGGCTATAGTTGTGATATTAAGTTTGACTTGATGTGAATTCATATGAAAAAAGTTATGAAATACTTTTTTGTATTAATAGACTTGTGTTTCTTTTTTACAGAGAAGATACTTGTCTTCCTAGCCGCTGCGGGTCTGCCTGCACCGCGTCGCGTCGCCACTGCACCGACCCGCCACAGCCCCACTAGCCTGACTCCACCGCCACCCTTGGTATAACCTCTATTTCCGCATCATGGTCGTAGATCACGTAACCCAGTTAGGCGTCTCCCGTTCGAAAGAGATACGGTGTAGATATGCAGATCTTTGCATATCTACAAATGTACCAGTTTCGAATTGTCCACGTTTTTTGGATAGCCCGCGGTTGCGTAGATGGTGTTAGTTTCCATGCTCTACTCCGGTCCGAGAAAGAGTTTCGGCGTCACCTCCCTGTTGTTCTCCGGACAGTACACTCTCCCTGCCAGGACGTGTATCCGGAGAACAGCGGGGAGGTGCTGCCGAAATTCTATCTCGGATCAGAGTAGAGCATGGAAACTAACTCCATCTACGCAACCGCGGGTGGGATTAGGACCTATCCTCACCTATTAGAAGGTAGGAACGTAGTGTACATGCATTACATGTCTATATTAAACTATACTCGGTTATATATGTTAGAGGATGGAGGACCGTGAGTGGATGTACACGGGCCGCGTTCGACGTAATGATGTCACCCCAAAATGGATTAGGAAGACCGATGCTTTCGTGGAACGGGCATATGGCGAAGCTGCTAAAGGAGCTAGCCTAGTCCCTTGTCCGTGCAGCAAATGTGACAACCGGAAAAGAAAACCAAAGAAGGCCATGGTAGAACATATTTGGAAGAATGGATTTACGCCGGACTATACTCGGTGGATCTTCCATGGTGAAGCGCATCGCACGAGAGAGGAGGTGGTGAGACAACGCGTCGAGGATTACGATGCTGATGCCGGGGTAGGAGACATGTTGAACGACTATCACGAGGCACAGTTCGCCGAAGGACGTACGGAGGACGAGCCAGAGGCGACCGCAAAGGCATTCTACGACATGTTTGACGCGGCACAGAAACCCCTTCACGGCAAGACAAAGGTTTCTCAACTGGATGCCATTGGGCGTATAATGGCGTTCAAGTCGCAGTATAGCATGAGTCGAGACGCATTCGATGGTTTGTTGACAGTTATTGGCAGCCTGCTTCCGGAGGATCACGTTCTGCCAAAGAGCATGTACGAGGCACAGAAACTCCTTCGTGCACTCAAGATGACGTATGAGCAGATACATGCTTGTCCGAAGGGCTGCGTCCTATTTAGGAAAGAACACACTGAGGCAAAGTACTGTCCGAAGTGTAAATCGTCTAGGTTCATGGAGGTAGACTCTGGTGATGGACAGAAGAGGCAGCTCGACATCCCCGTGACAATCCTACGCCACCTTCCGTTCATACCGAGGATCCAGCATCTATACATGACAGAGGAATCCGCGAAACAGATGACATGGCACAAAAAAGGCAAATGATACAATCCTGACAAGATGGTTCACGCATCCGATGGTGAAGCATGGACCCACTTTGATGCCATTCACCATGAGAAAGCCAAAGAGGCTCGTAATGTTCGTGTTGCGCTGGCCACAGATGGGTTCAATCCCTATGGAATGACCGCTGCCCCATACACATGTTGGCCCGTGTTCGTTATCCCCATCAATCTCCCCCCCGGCGTATGCTTTCAAAGACAGAACATATTCGTGTCGTTGATAATTCCTGGACACCCGGGGAATAAAATGGGCGTGTACATGGAGCCTTTGATTGATGAATTGGTCCGTGCTTGGGAGGAAGGGGTATGGACGTACGACCGAGCTACGAAGACAAACTTCAAAATGCATGTTTGGTACCAGTACTCCATGCATGACTTTCCGGCGTATGGGCTATTTTGCGCCTGGTGTGTTCACGGTAAGTTCCCATGCCCAGTTTGTAAGGAAGCTCTTAGGTTCATTTGGTTGAAGAAGGGTGGCAAATATTCGTCATTCGATAAACATCGACAATTTCTCCCTCCTGACCATGCATTCCGACTAGACATCAAGAACTTTACAAAAGGTGTTGTGGTGACAGACCGCCCACTTGCAATGATGACTGGTGCCGAAGTTCGCGAACAGATAGATGGTCTCGTGGCCAACCCAGAAGGTGGTTTTGTGGGATATGGTGAGCAACATATGTGGACACATAAGTCGGGCTTGACTCGGCTCCCCTATTATGATGACCTGCTCCTTCCACACAACATTGACGTGATGCACACTGAAAAGAATGTCGTCGAGGCACTTTGGGCGACAATTATGGAGATTCCTGATAAGTCAAAGGATAACGTAAAGGCAAGAGTGGATCTGGCAGAGTTATGTGATAGACCAAACCAAGAGATGAAGCCGCCTAGTGGTAAGACATGGAGAAGGCCTAAGGCCGATTTCGTCCTGAGCAGGGCCCAGAGGAAGGAAGTACTACAATGGATCAAGATGTTAATGTTCCCTGATGGGTATGCAGCTAACCTTAGTAGGGGGGTGAACTTATCTACTCTGCGAGTCTTAGGGATGAAGAGTCATGACTTCCACATATGGATTGAACGAATTCTTCCGGCGATGGTTCGAGGCTATGTCCCTGAGCATGTCTGGCTAGCGCTTGCAGAGTTGAGCTATTTCTTCCGCCAGCTTTGTGCAAAAGAGTTAGCTCGGACCATGATTGCAGACTTGGAAAGGATGGCACCCGTGTTACTGTGTAAGCTGGAGAAGATCTTTCCACCCGGCTTCTTCAATCCGATGCAGCATTTGATTATTCATCTCCCGTATGAGGCACGAATGGGGGGGCCCGTGCAGGGACGTTGGTGCTATCCAATCGAGAGATGTCTAAAGAGTATCCGAAAGAAATGTAGAAATAAATGCAAAATCGAGGCTTCCATTGCAGAGGCATACATACTGGAGGAGGTGTCGAACTTCACAACAACTTACTATGGTGACAAACTGCCGAGCGTGCATAATCCACCCCCTCGTTACAATGATGGCGGCAATGAATCGAACCTCAGCATTTTTCGAGGGCAACTCGGAAGCGCGAGTGGTTCGACCACCAAGACCCTGAGACATGAAGAGTGGCGCCATATCATGCTATATGTATTGACCAACCTTGAAGAGGTGATGCCATACATGGAGCAATTTCTTCATGAATTCTGGCGTCGATCAAGGGACCCAACTCCACAGGAATATGATACCCTTCTTAGAAAGGGTGCGGGAAATGGATTGCCCGATTTCATTTCCTGGTTTAAACATAAGGTACGTGCTTAGTTTGTTATTCCAAGTTGCTCTTACGTGCGAATAATATAACAATCTAGCGTGTTTGAACTTGCAGGGCCAAAGAGAGCCGTCTATGAGTGCCGAGTTGAGACAAGTAGCCAATGGCTTTGCCTATAGGGTCAGGAAATTTTCTGGGTATGACGTCAATGGATACCGTTTTCGCACAACAAGCTACGACCAAAGTCGACCCAATCGAAAAACCACGTGTTCTGGAGTCTTTACGCCCGGGCTTGACGAGGTCGAGTATTATGGAAGAATTGAAGAAATATATGAACTCAATTTTTATGGTTCCAAACCTCTTACTCCAGTGATATTCAAATGTCATTGGTTTGACCCTGAAGTTACGAGACGGACACATTCTAATCTTGGGATAGTCGAAATTCGACAGGATTCCACCTTAACAGGAGACGATGTCTATATTGTGGCCCAACAGGCCACACAAGTGTATTATCTTCCATATGCGTGCCAAACGAAACAACATCTTAAGGGTTGGGATGTTGTGTATAAGGTATCACCGCACGCTAAATTACCTGTTCCAAACGATGAAGATTATAACTTAGACCCGGACACATATGACGGAGAGTTCTTCCAAGAAGATGGGCTCGAAGGGCAATTTGAGATAGACTTAACCGAAGCGATCGGAATGGAAGTAGATATTGAAATGGTTGTTGATGACGAGGATGATGAGGTGCAAAATGAGAATGACTTAGAAATACTTGAAGGCAATGCCAATGACGAAATTGCGCCTTCAGATGATGTTGACTATAAAATGGTTGATAGTGATGATGACACTTATGATCCGGCTAACCCGGACACATATGAAGATTATTTTTAATCGATGTAATGCTATATTTCATTTATTTTGCATATGTTTCTAAATACATATTTTTTATCTGTGCTTAATTGTTTACTCTTAATTGCAGGTTGTTGGACAAAGATGGTGGGCGGTGGGACGAGGACGAGGAGGGGGAGGGGGAGGGGGAGGAGGAGCACCCGTAGGACGGAGGAGGAGGCGCAGCAGGACGACGCCGTACAGCAGCAGGTGGAGCAGCAAGCCGCTGTCGATGCGGCACAGCAGGACGACGACGATGCGGCGCAGCAGGACGACGACGACGACGACGCCGCTCAGCAGGACGTCTCAGGTTCGGGCTCCTCAGGTTCGAGGAGTATCTACCTGCGAGGTCCCGCGAGCCTACCTAAGCGACCCATACTTCGTGACAGACGTCCGCTGATACGACCCGATGGAGAGAGGTAGGTAACTTTAGATGTTGTTGCTGCCTTTTCATATTATATGTTCAAATTAATAATAGAAACTAATACTTCATCTTAATCACTTGGACAGGTCTTGGATGGTTTTGGAGACTGCAGGGGGTCACGGCCGCAACCCCAATGGCATCCTCGGCCTTCTATGCCGGGAACACTTCCCTGGACTTGTCGAGTACGCCGGAGTGACGAGCCCAGCATACACCTTCGACCACTACGCCGTCGCCCCCGATGCAGTAGATCGGGACGGCAGACAATTCAACAACAAGGCGGAGCGGGTCAAGCAAGAGCTGTGGGTAAGTCTTCCTCGCACTATATTGTTTAATAAGTAGCATTTGTTGCATATTCTTGAAATAATGTATGGATACATCATCTTTGTATGTAGGATTTCTTCAGGTGCGATGCTAGATACGAGGCCAGGGCGGATGTGGTGTCTACGACGTGCTGTAAGAAGCTCGTCGTGGACATGCACTACGAGGCGCGCATCCAGGCCATCGTCACTTACCACGGCTCCGTCCTTGGGGAGAAGGTGAACAAGAAGGACGCCCGAACCATGTCATTGACTGCGGACCAGTACTTGCAGGTAAATACAAAACTTTATTATTGGTACTAAATATGCTTATTCTTATCTTCTGATATGCGGTGTACTTATATTTTTTTAGATGATTCCTCATTGGTGCGCCGCGCATCCTGAGTGCTGGGAGAAGATGGTGCAGAGGTGGTGCTCGGCTGAGTGGGACGAGGCGCACAACGCTAGCCGGGAACGGCGTTTGCTGATGCAAGGTCCCTCCCACCATCAAGGCAGCCGCAGCCTGGGCAAATACGCGGAAGCATGGGTACGCGCTCTTTTTTATTTAGGTATATAACTTTCGATTAGACATGATTTCTAACCATATCGTTGGTTTTCTCGCAGTCGGCGGCACATGGTGGCGCGCCTTGCTCCACGTTCTCGGCATATGCCATGGCCCACAAGGGGAAGGCGACGTCCGACGTCACCTACAACCCGGATGACGGGCCCGAGGCGTACACCAACCCCGCCATCCACAGCTGACTCAGTGAGTACACCGCCATGGCCAAGGAGGTCCATGGGCCAGATTACGATCCGAGGACCGAGGACATCGACGGAGATGTCCTCATGAGGGTCGGAGGAGGCAAGAGGCATGGGCGGTACTGGATTGCCGACGGGGCAATCGACTCGTCCTCCACTCCCACTCTCTCTCAGGTGCGAGCAAGGAGCACGAGCGCGAGCCCAGCCATACGACCTCGGCAGGACACCTCACAGCATCGTATCCAGCAACTCCAGGTTATTCCTTATCTATTCATCGTTCATTGATTTTTATATATCTTCTCTTTGCATTATCGTAACATTAGGGCGAAATATTACAGACTCAGCTAGATGATGAGAGGAGGCAACGTGAGGAGCTGGAGAAGAGGATGGCGGAGATGTTCGCGTACATGCAGAGCCTTGGCGCCGCACAGGGTCATGCTCCACCACCTCCGTTGTTCCCTACAGCTGACCCTACAGAGTTCACTACTCCTGTGAGTATCAAAATTTTAGTACTGCATGATATATATTCATATGTTCTCACACATACAATCTGTTCTCTATGCAGGGTCAATCAGCGGCGTCGAACAACCCTCATGCTTCGTCCAGCCCTTCGCCGAACCAGTCCAGATGCCCACCTCGTTGATGATCTGTTTTGTGATGATCCAGACTTACCTTTATGAGTGTTGGTGATGTTAGTTAGACTTTGTCTTGTGAGATACTTGGTGATGTCAGTGATGATGCAGACTTGTATCTGTTTTGTGATGATCCTGACTTTAGTGAGACTTGTGATCTGTTTTCTGAGACTTTAGTGAGACTTTGTGATATATATGGTGTTGATGATAAATGTGTTCATTCTGTGATGTGCTTGATATATAATGTGATGTGAATGATATATATCTTTTGTTTGTTTGGATGGAACAACAAAAGCAAATAAAAAAGGGACATCCTGGTCACTTTGCCGAGTGTAACACTCGGCAAAGGGTTGCTTTGCCGAGTGCTATGACCATGGCACTCGGCAAAGAAGGAAACCTGGGAACCGGTAAAGCCATCTTTGCCGAGTGCTGACAGTGGCACTCGGCAAAGAAGGAAACCTGGGAACCGGCAAAGACATCTTTGCCGAGTGCTTTCGCCAAGGCACTCGGCAAAGATACTGGCAAAGGGGCCCACTGGAGGGTCCTTTGCCGAGTGCCAGTGCACCAGACACTCGGCAAAGAAACCTCCTTTGCCGAGTGCCTACTAGAGCTCTCGGCACAGGGACTGGCTGTGGGGTCCACTGGACCAGTCTTTGCCGAGTGTCGCCGTAGGCACTCGGCAAAGGATCCGTCACCGTCACTTGGCGCCGTGACGGTGACTTTTCTTTGCCGAGTGCCAAATGGCACTCGGCAAAGACTTTGCCGAGTGCCCGACAAAAAGTACTCGGCAAAGATGCTGTTGCCGATGTACAGTTCGCCGAGCTTTCTTTGCCGAGTGTTACACTCGGCAAAGCCTTTGCCGAGTGTAAAATAGCCTTTGCCGTGTGTTTAGAACACACGGCAAAGAAGCTGATTCCGGTAGTGGCTGTTGGAGTAAGAAAAATCATTATTCTTAACTAATATCTGTTTTGGTGTTAGTTTACACGTTCTTTTGGAGTTGCCCTTATACGGTAAAATCCATTTAGCATCAGCAAAACAGTATTTAAAGTGAAAACTAGCATACAAGTCGTTAGGTAACCTACTTAGGTTTCTCTACAGTTTAACCTAACAGTGCATGTATAGATGAAAACATAACAATTAATATTATTAGGTTAAACAATGTGATCAATAACACACTTTCCTTTTACTTGTGATAGCATGTTGCTCAAATCTCTTTAAAAGTCTTGATATGCAAATCTACATGCACTCGCCCATATAAACGTAGTAGTACAAACATGCAGACAAATAAGAATTAAAATTACAGTAAACCAAATAAAGAAACAAACTACATAATAATATTCTGCACGTTGAGACGAGTCCGTAGGTTAAAGAACCGCTAAATTTAAAGTTATCAATTAACTAAGCATTATGAATTATTTTTTATACTAGAAATTATTTTCTCGGAAATCATTTATAAAATTCAGAAAACTCTGGACTGCATGTTCTATTCCTTAAAAGCTTAGGGTTCAATTTAAAAAGATTTGGACTTCATTGTAACAATCTTTGAACCAGAGTGAACGGCGAGTTGTTTTTAAAAGAATATAGGGGCTCTTTAGCAAAACAAATATGCTGAAGGGGTATCTTTCATCCTGACCGTTGGATCTAAAACCTGCGGTGCAGATTAGATATATTATTACTTTGTTCTAACTGGACCAGTATGCATTGTTGCCCATCAGATTGAAGATCGATAGTTGTGTTTTCACGAAGCGTGATCTATTCCGAGGCACAAGCTCCTGATTCGTGGGCTTCGGTTGATCGTACTCTAGTGGCACCCCTAGATCAACACTGGCACTTCTTCTCCATCACGTTAGCCAGGCATGATGACACCCTTACCGTGGTGGTGCATCGTCGGCACAAATCCATTCCAGCACTCCGGTGGCCAAACTCGTGCATAGGAACGTGCTACACGAAGTAGAAAGGATAGAGAAGAAAAGGATACATATCTTACTAAAATTCTCGGCACAAAACGCCCTGCTCACAATGAGGGATGGCTCCACGGTGTATAACAACCACGATGGGCAATCACTGTCGACTCGACCACTCACGCACCCTCATTTTTCACCGTCCACCTTCACGTGCTCTACGCTTCCTCCTAGATCGGTCCCTAAGGCTTGATGTCGGCTTGGGCGACATTCGACTCTGGAGGCTCTCCTCTATCTCTCTCTGCTCCATCGATGGCACCGATGGCAGCTCTGACCACACCCTATGTGGCTCGATGGAACGAGAGGGGGCTTGGTACTTATACCTAATGTCGGCTCCCAACAACCAACTCTTGATTCAATGGATCTAGCTGGCAACGACGGTGGTTACAAAAGGATTTGATGAGATCCTAACGACTCGAAAAGAAGGCTCTGGCAACCTAGCCCCACCTGACAGCGACTTCAAGAGCGCATATCGACATGAGAGGGTGAGGCTACACTGTGGGTCCTACGTGTCGGTCACTAGCGGAAAAGAAAAAAGAGGAGGGAGTGGGCCGCGTGGGGGTGGTACTAGGCCGCAAGCATGAGGAGCAACATGGGCTGAAAAACTCGGCTTCCCGTTTTATTTATCTTTTTCTATTTCCTTTTTAATTTTCCTCTATTTTCTAGTTTTAATTTGAAACTCAAACTCGAATTCATCTAAGTTTAGCAATTAAATATAAATCGACAAACAGAACACAACATGAATGCAAAAATATAATTTATTTCTCATATGCATGAGAGAAAAATAGTTCATTCAAATAAAAGAAATAGCAGGAAAAACTTCACTAAACCCCTCCCTCTCTAAATAAAAACTTGACTAAATTAACTTTTGGGGTTTCCAAATCTTACCCTCCTTAAAAATAATCTTGGCCTCGAGATTAGTGCAAAGATAAGAGAACCTTGATTTATTGCTCATTTTCTTCTTTCCAATTTTCTTCATTATCCCTAGGTACAACTTATGGGTCTTCAGGAGCGGCTTCTGCTTCAACATGGTTAATCTTGCCACACGTAAGGTTTTGTTGTTGTCCTTGATTGACTGATAGAGCCTGACTTTTATTTTTCGTGGATTGACCATGCTTTTCATTGGAGCTGGAGTGGTGTAGGCATCCTTGTTGTTGGGACAGTTGTTGGCATAATGGCCAACCTATCCAGATTTAAAAATGCTTTGTGAAAGAGAAATAGGGTTAACCTTTTCCCACAATTAATTTTGGTGGTTGAATGTCCAACACAAACAAATGCACTAACTAGTTTGCTCTAGAATACATGTTCTACAGGTGCATAAAGGTTCAACATAAACCAATAAATATTCAAGTTAGGGATTAAATTAAAAGGAGCAAAAGAAACCAAGTGTGCTGTGGTCTGGCGCACCTGACTATCCGGTGTGCCATCGGACTGTGTCCAGTGCACCAGGACCGTACAGAGTCCAAATAGCCACTCTCAGGTTTTTGCAGGCGCGCTCCGCTATAATTCACCGGACTGTCCAGTGTGCCAGCGGAGCAACGGCTAGCTCGCGGAACGGCCGACTCTGCAAAGGTGAACATTGCACGATAGAAGTCAGAGGCGTATCGGACTGTTCGGTGTGGCACCGGACTGTTCAGTGTGGCACCAGACTGTCCGGTGCCGCAAGAGGACAAAGCTCCAACGATCGATCGAGCTCTGAACCCTAACAGTTGGGTGACGTGGCGGCTCACCGGATAGTGAACAGGACCTGTCCGATGGTGCACCGGACTGTCCGATGCGCCCTTCGACATCAGCCTCCCCAAGACTCAACGACTACCTTGGTGGTTGAGGGCTATAAATACCCCCAACCACCACAACTCCAAGCATCCAAGTTTTCTGAAGTTCTCATTCAATACAAGAGCTAGTGCATTCACTCCTAGACACAATTCAAAAGATCAAAGCCTCTCCAAGTCTAGAATTCATTCCAACCACCTAGTGACTTGAGAAAGAGTGTGTTCGTGTTGATTTGCACTCTTGTTGCTTGGATCGCTTTCTTCCTTTCTCATTCTTGTTCCCAAGTGACTTGTAATCAAAGCAAGAGACACCTAAGTGTGTGGTGGTCCTTGCGGGGTCTAAGTGACCCGTTTGATTAAGGAGAATGCTCACTCGGTCTAAGTGACCGTTTGAGAGAGGGAAAGGGTTGAAAGAGACCCGGTCTTTGTGACCACCTCAATGGGGACTAGGTTTTTTGGAACCGAACCTCGGTAAAACAAATCACCATGTTCATTCGCTTGATTTCCATTTGATTTATTTCCCCCTCTCTCCCAGACTTGAATTTAATTCTAACGCTAACCTCGGCTTGTAGTGTGTGCTTAAGTTTATAAATTTCAGGTTTCGCATATTCACCCCCCCTCTAGGCAAATTTCAATTGGTATTAGAGCCTGGTGCTTCATTAGAGTCTAACAACTCGAAGTGATGTCGGGAGATCACACCAAGAGGGAGATCATGATTGGCGACAAGCCCGCAAGCTTGGGAAGGACTCTCTCAAGGGAGTCCGACAACAAGCACAAGGAGGAATCCTCTTCCTCCATCAAGTCCCATCGAAGAGGTGACAAGAAGATGATGAAGAAAGTGGTCTACTACGAGACCGACTCTTCATCGACCTCCACATCAAGCTCCGAGTCATCCATCACTTCTAAGCGCCATGAGCGCAAGAAGTATAGTCAGATGCCCCTTCGCTATCCCCGTATTTCTAAGCATGCTCCTCTACTTTCCGTTCCCCTAGGAAAACCACCATATTTTGATGTTGAGGATTATTGTATGTGGAGTGATAAAATGAGGCACCACCTAACCTCAATCCACGCAAGCATTTGAGATATTGTTGAGTTTGGAGCGCAGGTACCTAAGGTGGGGGACGAGGGCTACGACTTGGATGAAGTCGCCCAAATTAGGCACTTTAACTCCCAAGCCACAACTATGCTCCTCGCCTCCTTGTGTTGAGAGGAGTATAATAAGGTGCAAGGGTTAAAAGTGCCAAAGAAATTTGGGACGTCCTCAAGACACCGCACGAAGGGGATGAGGTGACCAAGATCACCAAGCGTGAGACGATCGAGGGAGAACTCGGTCGATTCGTCCTCAACAAGGGAGAAGAGCCACAAGCAATGTACAATTGGCTCAAAATATTGGTGAACCAAGTGCGCAATCTCGGGAGCACAAAATGGGATGATCATGAAATAGTCAAGGTTATTCTAAGATCTCTTGTTTTTTCGTAATCCTACTCAAGTGCAACTACTCCGTGGAGATCCTAGATACAAGCTAATGTCTCCCGAGGAGGTGATTGGTAAGTTTGTGAGCTTTGAACTTATGATCAAAGACTCCAAACATATTGTCAACTTGGAGCAAGGCGCCACCTCAACACTCGAGGTGCAACTCATCGCATTCAAGGTGACGGAAGAAGAAAAGAGGGAGTCTACACCAAGTAGACTTCCAATTGATGCCTCCAAGCTCGACAACGAGGAAATGGCGCTCATCATCAAGAGTTTCCGCCAAATCCTCAAGCAAAGGAGGGGGAAGGACTATAAACCCCGCTCCAAGAGGGTGTGCTACAAATGTGGTAAGCCCGGTCATTTTATTGCTAAATGTCCAAATTCAAGTGATAGTGATAGGGGCGACGACAAGAAGGGGAAGAAGAAGGAGAAGAAGAAATATTACAAGAAGAAGGGCGGCGATGCCCATGTATGTCTGGAATGGGACTCCGATGAGAGCTCCACTGACTCCTCCTCCGACGAGGATGCCGCCAACATCGCCATCAACAAGGGCCTCCTCTTCCCCAACATCGGCCACAAGTGTTTTATGGCTAAGGACGGCAAAAAGAAGAAGGTACAATCTAGAACCACCCCCAAGTATACTACATCTAGTGATGAGGGTAGTTCTAGTGATAGTGAAGATGATTTAATGTCTCTTTTTGCCGAGCTTAACATGGAACAAAAAAAATTAAATGAACTAATTGAGACCATTAACGAGAGGGATGATCTCTTGGAAAGCCAAGAGGACTTTCTTATTAAAGAAAATAAAAAACATGTTAAAGTGAAAAATGCTTATGCTCAGGAAGTAGAAAAATGTGAAAACTTAACTAAGGAGCTTAGCATTTGCCATGATTCAATTATTTGTCTTAGAAATGAAAATGCTAGTCTAAAAGCTAAGATTGATGAATTGAATGTTTGCCATGACTCAATCTCTAGTCTTAAAACTGAAAATGCTAGCTTAGTTTCTAAGATTAAAGAATTGAATGTTTGCAATGATTCTATCTCCTGTCTTAGAGATGAGAATGCCACATTACATGCTAAGATAGAAGAATTAAATGTTTGCAAACCTTCTACATCTACTGTTGATCATATTTCCATTTGCACTAGATGTAGAGATATTAATATTGAAGCTATTAATGATCACCTTGCTCTAATTAAACAACAAAATGATCATATAGCTCAATTAACTACTAAAATTAATGAGCATGAAATTGAAAATAAAAGGTTTAAATTTGCTAGAAGCATGCCCTATAATGGAAGACGCCCTGGCATTAAGGATGGCATTGGTTTCCAACAAGGGAGCAATGTCAATCTTAATGCCCCTAAGAAATTGTCTAATTTTGTTAATGGTAAGGCTCCTATGGTTCAGGATAATGAAGGCTACATTTTATATCTTGCTAATTATCCTGAGCACAAATTAGAAAAATTCATGCTAGAAAATCTCATTCTGTTTCTCACCATGCTTTTATGTATAAGAATGAGGCATCTAGCTCTAGGCAAACCACTCATGTTAAATTGCCTAGAAAGAAAATTCCTACTGCATCAAATAAGCAAACATTTCATTTAAGACTTTTGATGCTTCATATGTTTTAACTAACAAATCAGGCAAAGTAGTTACCAAATATGTTGGGGGCAAACACAAGAGCTCCAAGACTTGTGTTCGGGTATCCAAGGTACTTGTTTCTAACATGAAAGGACCCAAGACTGTTTGGGTACCTAAGAACAAGGCCTAAATTGTTTTGCAGGTTCATGCATTTGGGGGTTCAAGTTGGATAATCGATAGCGGATGCACAAACCACATGACAAGGGAGAAAAGGATGTTCTCCTCCTACGAGAAAAATGAAGATCCCCAACGAGCTATCACATTCGGGGACAGAAATCAAGGTTTGGTCAAAGGGTTGGGTAAAATTGCTATATCACCTGACCATTCCATTTCCAATGTTTTTCTTGTAGATTCTTTAGATTACAAGTTGCTTTCAGTTTCTCAATTATGCAAAATGGGTTACAACTGTCTTTTTACTGATATAGGTGTTACTGTCTTCAAAAGAAGTGATGATTCAATACCTTTTAAGGGAGTGTTAGAGGGTCAACTATATTTAGTTGATTTTAATGAAAACAAAGCTGAACTTGACACTTGCTTAATTGCTAAGACTAATATGAGTTGGCTCTGGCATCACCGACTTGCCCATGTTGGAATGAAGAATCTTCACAAGCTTCTAAAGGGAGAACACATTTTAGGACTAACGAATATTCATTTTGAGAAAGACATGGTTTGTAGCGCATGTCAAGCAGGAAAGCAAGTTGGCGCTCATCATCCACACAAGAACATCATGACAACGGACAGGCCACTCGAGCTGCTCCACATGGACCTATTTGGCCTGATCGCTTACATTAGCAACGGCGGGAGTAAGTACTGTCTAGTTATTATGGATGATTATTCTCGCTTCACTTGGGTGTTCTTTTTGCAGGAAAAATCACAAAACCAACAGACCTTAAAGGGATTCTTGAGACGAACTCAAAATGAGTTCGAATAAAGGATCAAGAAGATAAGAAGCAACAATGGGATCGAGTTTAAGAACTATCAAATTGAAGGATTTCTTGAGGATGAGGGCATCAAGCATGAGTTTTCTTCTCCCTACACACCTTAACAAAATGGTGTAGTGGAGAGGAAAAATAGAACTCTACTGGACATGGCAAGAACCATGCTTGATGAATACAAGACTCCGGACCGGTTTTGGGCGGAAGCAATCAACACTGCTTGCTACTCCATCAACCGGCTCTACCTTCACCAAATCCTCAAGAAGACATCTTATGAACTCCTCACCGGTAAAAAGCCCAATGTTTCATATTTTAGAGTCTTTGGGAGCAAATGCTTTATTCTTATTAAAAGAGGTAGAAAATCTAAATTTGCTCCTAAAGCTGTAGAAGGCTTTTTACTTGGTTATGACTCAAACATAAGGGCATATAGAGTCTTCAACAAATCCACTGGACTAGTTGAAGTTTCTTGTGACATTGTGTTTGATGAGACTAATGGCTCCCAAGTGGAGCAAGTTGATCTTGATGAACTAGATGATGAAGAGGCTCTGTGCGTCGCGCTAAGGAACATGTCCATTGGGGATGTGTGTCCTAAGGAATCCGAAGAGCCCACATAAGCACAAGATCAACCGTCATCTTCCAACCAAGTATCTCCACCAACTCAAGATGAGGATCCGGCTCAAGACAATGAAGATAAAGATCAAGAAGATGAGCCACCTCAAGAGGAGGACAACGATCAAGGGGGAGATGAAGAAAATAAAGACAAGGAAAATGATCAAGAAATACATAGTCAAAGACTGCCACACCCAAGAGTCCACCGAACAATTCAACGAGATCACCCCGTCAACTCCATCCTTGGTGACATTCATAAGGGGGTAACTACTAGATCTCGGGTTGCACATTTCTGTGAGCATTACTCTTTTGTTTCCTCTATTGAGCCATACAGGGTAGAGGATGCATTAAGAGATTCGGATTGGGTGGTGGCTATGCAAGAGGAGCTCAACAACTTCACGAGGAATGAGGTATGGCATTTAGTTCCACGTCCTAATCAAAATGTTGTAGGTACCAAATGTGTATTCCGCAACAAGCAAGATGAGCATGGTGTGGTGATAAGAAACAAAGCCCGCCTTGTGGCTAAAGGATATTCACAAGTCAAAGGTTTGGATTTCGATGAAACTTATGCACCTGTAGCTAGGCTTGAATCAATTCGCATATTACTTGCCTATGCTACTTACCATGGCTTTAAGCTTTATCAAATGGATGTGAAGAGTGCCTTCCTCAATGGACCCATCAAAGAAGAGGTCTATGTTGAGAAACCTCCCGACTTTGAAGATAGTGAGTACCCTAACCATTTTTACAAACTCTCAAAGGCGCTTTATAGGCTCAAGCAAGCCCCAAGAGCATGGTATGAATGCCTGCGAGATTTTCTTATCACTAATGGCTTCAAAGTTGGCAAGGCCGATCCTACTCTCTTTACTAAAACTGTTGAAAAAGACTTGTTTATATGCCAAATTTATGTTGATGATATCATATTTGGGTCTACTAACAAGTCTACTTGTGAAGAGTTTAGTAGGATTATGGTTCAAAAATGTGAGATGTCAATGATGGGGGAGTTGAGATATTTCTTAGGATTTCAAATCAAGTAACTCCAAGAGGGCACCTTCATCAGCCAAACAAAGTACATTCAAGACATACTTAAGAAGTTTGGAATGAAGGATGGCAAACCCATCAAGACACCCATGGGAACAAATGGGCATCTTGACCTCGACACGGGATATTATGCTTTCTGTATGCATGTGTGCAAGATTTCAAGCCGATCCTAAGGAAGTTCACCTTAGGGCCATGAAGAGAATCATGAGATACTTAGTCTACACTCCTAAGTTTGGGCTTTGGTACCCCAGGGGATCCACCTTTGATTTAATAGGATATTTCGATGCCGATTGGACAGGGTGTAAAATTGATAGGAAGAGCACATCAGGGACTTGTCAGTTTCTGGGGAGATCCCTGGTGTCTTGGGCTTCAAAGAAACAAAACTCCGTAGCTCTTTCCACCGCCGAAGCCGAGTATATTGCCGCAGGCCATTGTTATGCGCAATTACTTTGGATGAAGCAAACCCTTAGGGACTATGGCTACAAATTGAGCAAACTCCCTCTCCTATGTGACAATGAGAGTGCAATCCGCATGGCGGATAATCCCATTGAACATAGCCGCACTAAGCACATAGACATTCGGTATCACTTTCTGAGAGATCACCAACAAAGGGGGATATCGAAATAGCTTATGTTAACACCAAAGATCAATTAGCTGATATCTTTACCAAGCCACTAGATGAGAAAACCTTTTGCAAACTTAGGAATGAGCTAAATATTGTTGATTCTCGGAATTTTGATTGAAACATTGCACACAGAGCTCATTTATATACCTTTGATCATATCTCTTTCATTTGGTACATATACATATTTCTTATTCTTCTTATGCCAAGGCTAAGACTAATGTGTTTCTGAAAGTAGCCTAGAGGGGGGGGTGAATATGCTACACCTAAAATTTTTCACTAAAAACTTCGAGATAGGTCAAATTAAAGTTGCACTGGTGCAAACCGGTTCAGTTGATTTTGTTTACAACTGAACAAGTTTGAACCTGCTCAACTTAGATTAAATAATCAGTTAAACAAATATGACGAAGTAGTGAAAGATTTTGCTAATGACTTTCCCCATAGAAAATCCACTCAAATAGATGAATATGAACCAACCAACAATTTAAGGCACTTAACAAGAACGCACAAGAACACGCGATTTAACCCGAGGTTCGGCAACCACCACAAAGGTGTCCTACTCCTTGTTGAGGAGCCCACAAAGGGCTAGGTCTTTTTCAACCCTAATCCTCCACAAGCCGACCACCAAGGTCAAGGCAATCTTTTCTCAAATTTGCTCAAAGAGCGGATAATACAAACTTCTTGGGGTCGTCCACAAATTTGGAGACACCCAAGCAACCTCTAACCGTCAAGGAACACAAGGCTCCAAGAGTAAAAAATCCGCACAAGGTTAAGTTTGCAATGAGCTCAAGAACAAAGAGAATGGGAGAATCAAGATGAAATTGACAGCACGTTAGATCGACTTCACCTCACAACAAGGATCCTTCAAGCGATTGAAGGAGATGCGATTTCGGGTGTGAGATGTGAATTGAATGCCCTTGTTTGGAGTTTGGTCAGCTGAGAAATCGTGGAGAGAGCAGAAGTAATGAAGAGAGAGAGTGTGGGGGTATTTAAAGGACCCCCCAAAACCTCGCAGCTGTTGGGAGAAAAGAACCGAAAATCGGTTGAACCGGTTTACAAACCGGTTGAACCGGTTTCCACCAGGAAGATCTCAGTTCACTGATCTACTCAGCCGGAGACACGACCGGACTCAAAACCGGTTGAGCGAGGAAAAAATCCGGTTGAACCGGTTATATGCATACGATTTTTCTGATAGCTCTGACTGTCAGACTGGTCAAAGCAGAGGTGGCAGAGAAACAGTCCAGAAACCGGTTGAACCGGTTTCAGGTCCGGTTGAACCAGTTTCAGAGGCTAAAGAGCAAGTTTTGAACATTCTGAAGTGAACAAAGGTGGAACTCTTGTGGGAAGTAAAAGTGGTTTGTCAAAGGGCATTCATGATCTAGAAAAATGTTCTCTTAGATGATTTTGAAGGAATTTGAACTTAGCTCATTGCATAACTTACTTAACCATTGCGGATCCCTCTTAATTGAACGACGATTCCTATAACTCAAGAATTATAAAATGAATACAGCTGTTGTTTCCAAGCACTTTGAGCACGCTATAAGATGTAGAATTTTTAATTCGCTGTGCTTTTATATTTGCATACTCTTATGATCTGTGCTTCTCCTGTCTGTAGAATAACTGTGAACATGCTAGGAGCAAACTTGTTAGAATCTCTGTTTGTTTTGTCATTTAATCACCAAAACCTTCAATTAGGGTTGATTGCACTTACAATCTCCCCCTTTTTGGTGATTGATGCCAAAACAAACTAGAGTAGAGATAAAAATAAAAGCACTGGCAGGATGTAAATACTTGTGTATATGCAGCTCCCCCTAAATATGTGCATGAATTTTGTGATATTCAAATTGACTTGATATGTCAAATTTGCAACATATTTGGAGAGAGTAAAAAGAAACAAACACAATACACAAACACTGAGGGATGCAACAAAATTATACAAGATGTGATGATATAAAAATAGCATTACACTAGCAGATCCATCATTGTATAGCATAAGATATGAAATGATACTAGCTATTACAATAAGGTCATCACATCATAAAATGTTTGTGGCACTAGGCCATCACCGCATGCATCACAGCATGCATCACAAAGTCGAATAAAAATTATTACAGACCAAGGTGTTCATTACAGAAATTAAAAGCCCCGAGGGCTAAGCCAATCCTTCTCCCCCTTTTTGGCAACAAACACCAAAAATGGAGAGAACCATCAACCACATATTACCGAGGAGGAGGAGGAGGATCAAAGAACTGATGCGCCAGGTGAGTTGCAAAGTGTTCTTCCCCAGACTGAGCTGGGGGAGGATAGCTGCCCGGAGGATCCTGGGGCGGAGGATAACAAGAGGATTGACCCGGATCCCCCTGGTGGGGAGGCGGGGCAAACTGCTCACGATCATCAAAGTATTCTTCATCTTCTTCTTCATCTTCTGGAGACATGAAGGGCACCCCATATGCCTGCTGGTGCCACTCATTGATTTCTGGAGGAGGAGGATGAAGAGGCACATCAGGCGAACGGGGGGCAAATGGCATACCCATAGAGGAAGCTTGACGACGAAGATTATCGTCAGTCTCCCGCTGCCGCCGAACCAGCTCATGAACATCTGAAGATATATTTCTGCACATGGAAAAGAATGCTGCAATACCATGGGCCAGACGAGCACCCATCTCGCGACCGCGACCTTGACCACGACCACGACCACATGGTGTGGGAGATCCACGACCAGGAGATGGACGCGAGGGTCCGGCAGCAGCAGATCCACGAGAGCTGGAGGGCGCTTTCCTCAGACGCCCTGCTGGATTGTTTGGATCAATCCAGAAGGGGGTGTAAGATAGATGTCTTGTGCCTTTCTCATAGCGAAATTGAGTCACCACTTCAATCATCTTCATGATGAAGGGGGCGTGAAGACATCCCTTAAGAGGGAAGCAGACAACATGAATAATTTCTTGCCAAATCATGTCAAAACATTGATACTTTCTGAACTGTTTGGCTTCATAAATGAGAGCAAGACCTTGCTCTCTCCCAGGATATTCATTTGGTTACCTCCTTTTGGAATGAGAGTCATTCTGCTGAGAGAGTTAATATATCTGTAAAACTTATGCAGATTGGTGGACTCCCAAAATTTACCAGTCTCAAATATATGAAGATCCCGGGCTTCATGTTTGGTGGGTTGACGAAAATCATGAATTTTAATCTTGTCCCCAGAAATGTCTTCATCAGAGAATCCAAGAATGTGAGCAAACCTCCGATAGCTCACCTTGTACCAGCTGCCTTCGATATAGAAATTTAGATAAGGAAAGTTATAGGGACTTTCCTCATCGGCCAGCTTGATCCAAAGAGTAGAATAGAACTGAGCAATGACCTCATCATTCCAATCATATTGGAATGTCATAATGTTCTTCATTTTCTTCCTCTCATAGGCCCTCAAAGCCTGTGTCATCTCTAGATCTCCAATAGCTTCACATCCTTCCCAGTTAATGTATCTCTGATGCAGAATAGGCTGATGCTTCTTGGGAAGAATCACAGAGTTATAAAAATCAACATGCTAAAGGGTCCAGAACCGATTACCATCAATCCTAGCATCACGAATACGCAATGTAGGGTTTTGGAATCGGATGTCCTGGAGAAGAGCGGACCCTCCGCTGGTAGTAAAATCTGTGACAGGCTCATTTGCAGATCGACGAGCCTCTACCCTATGAAGAACCAAGCCCCAGATAATGGGTGCGTTGGCAGAGGGGAGGTCAACTTCATCATCCTTGCCTCCGTCATCATCACTTATTGGCTCCCATGCCTGTGGATTTGCTGCGGGTCGGGACCGACCGGAGGGATTCCGGGCCGTCCGACCGCGAGCACCATGAGACCCTGAGGTCTCACCACCTTGCATCACATTTTTGGATCCTCGCCCGCGCTTGGATCTGGAACGCGGGGGAGTTTCTTCATGAATTTCTTGATCATCATCGGAGTTAGATTCAACAACTGATGGGTTCCTCCGACGCACCATCCTTAAGATAAAAAGTAGAACCTATGGTGAGCGAGGAGATCGATGTTCAAGGATTTTAACAAACACATTTTAGTAAAGACACGTATGATATTGAGCATGCACTTCAACCGTTCATGCGAGCGGTTTAACTACAACGAACAATACCAAACTACTAAACTCAAACAAGGTTCGAGACAAAAAAAGGTAGTTTAAGTGTTGCAAGCATCTAAACTAAAAAATATCCTTGAAACGATACACAAGATAATCAAGAACGGGTGAGATCGAGTAAAAACATGAGGAAATAAGGTAATACCTCGATCTGAAGATTTAACCATAGAAATCCCAACGAAAGTGAGGGAGTTGATGGAGGAGGCCGAGAGGAACAAATCTCCAACAAACTCCCAAGGATTTGATGGCACAAATGGGCTTTGGAGTGTGGTGAGAGTGTGTGTGAGAGAGAGGAAAAGTGTAGGCGACGGCGGCGGTGAGAAATGAACGGGTAACTAGTGAAAGAAGGGAAGGGGAGAAGAAAAACAGAGAAGAGGTGGCTGGTCAGCGGACCTAAAACTGGTTCAACCGGTTATAAAACCGGTTCTACCGGTTTTGCTGCAGTGTGAACAGTTAAAGCGCGCAGAAAATAATGCTGATTGCGCGGAATTCTTGCTAGACTGACAGCGCAGTCTGCGAGACAGACGGCGCAGACTGTGGGGCTGACTGACAGCACGGACGCAGAGGCGACAAAAACCGGTTCAACTGGTTTTTATACCAGTTCAACCGGTTTTCACCAGAAGAAAACCGGTTGAGTGGCCTACTCAGCCGATATACTCAACCTGTTTTTAGATATTGCCCGGTAAGGCATTAACTACAATCAATATTTGTAACATGAGTAACTTTGGCAATAAAAATAGGATTTCACATGTCATTTTGTGCATAAAGCAATTTTATATCAAACAATCATGATTCAAATTTTAGTTTTATGACACGTTTCGAGAACCCAAGATATTTAGTTCACTCCTAAGAAAGCAAAACCTAGTCTCATCAAGGGGTTTTGTGAAAATATCGGCTAGTTGATTTTCGGTGCTCACATGAAACAATTTGATATCTCCTTTGGCTTCATGGTCTCTCAAGAAATGATGTCTAATATCAATGTGTTTGGTTCTAGAGTGTTGCACAGGATTGTTTGCAAGTTTTATGGCACTCTCATTGTCACACAGTAGTGGAATCTTATTAAACTCAAAACCAAAATCTCTAAGGGTTTGCTTCATCCATAACAACTGTGCACAACATGCACCAGCTGCTATGTACTCAGCTTCTGCAGTGGAAAGTGCAACATAATTTTGTTTCTTGGAACTCCATGACACTAAGGACCGCCCAAGGAATTGGCAAGTCCCAGTAGTGCTTTTTCGATCTACTTTGCAACCGGCATAATCTGAGTTAGAGTAGCCAAGTAAATCGAAAAGAGAGCCTTTAGGATACCATAATCCTAGGTTTTGGGTGTGGACTAAGTATCTTAGGATTCTCTTAACGGCAACAAGATGGCAATCTTTAGGATTAGCTTGAAAACGTGCACACATGCAAACACTTAACATGATGTCAGGTCTAGATGCACATAAGTAAAGCAGTGACCCTATCATTGATCTATATAACTTTTAATCTACCGGTTTACCTTCTTCATTTAGGTCGAGGTGTCCATTTGATGACATTGGAGTCTTGGCGTGCTTTGCCTTTTCCATGCCAAACTTCTTGAGCATATCTTGTGTATATTTTGTTTGGCATAGAAAGGTACCTTCCTTGAGTTGTTTGACTTGGAATCCCAGGAAGTATTTGAGCTCGCCCATCATAGACATCTCAAACCTGTTCGTCATTACTTTGCTAAATTCTTCACAAAATTTTTTATTAGTACTACCAAATATAATGTCATCGACATATATTTGGCACACAAATAACTCATTGTCAACTTTGCGAGTAAATAATGTAGAGTCAGCTTTTCCTATCGTAAATCCATTCTTAATTAAAAAATCTTTAAGACAATCATACCAAGCTCTAGGGGCTTGTTTAAGCCCGTAGAGCGCCTTGTGAAGTAGATAGACGTGGTTTGGCTTCCTTGGATCTTCAAAGCCCGGTGGTTGCTCCACATAGACCCTCTCTTGTAGTGGTCCATTTAGAAATGCGCTCTTGACGTCCATTTGGTATAACTTGAAATCATGGTTAGTAGCATAGGCAATTAATATTCTAATTGACTCTAACCTTACTAACGGCGCATATGTTTCACCAAAATCAAGTCCTTCCACTTGAGTGTAGCCTTGGGCAACCAACCGTGCTTTGTTTCTTGTAACAACACCATGTTCATCTTGTTTGTTCCTAAAGACCCATTTTGTCCCAATCACATTTTGCTTGGGTCTTTGAACCAAGGACCAGACTTCATTCCGAGTGAAGTTGTTCAACTCCTCTTGCATGGCAATTATCCAATCCGGATCACCCAACGCTTCTTCAACCTTAAGTGGCTCAAGAGAGGAGACAAACGAGTAAAATTCACAAAAAATTGCTAAACAGGATTGAGTTGTTACCCCTCTCCTGATGCTACCCAGGATGTTGTCCACCGAATGATCTCTTTAAATGGTATGATGGACTCGAGGATGGGGCACTGATGGTTGTCTTTGAATTTGCTCCTCCTCATCATCCACTTGATAAAGATGCACTTCACCATCAATATTCTCATGTTCATCTTCTACCACGGTTGGCATCCTTTGGGGTTGATGACCTTCTTCAAGACTTGGATGACTTGAGGTTGATGGGTTTGCTTGGGTGGAGGATTTATCACCCACCACCTTTGCGCCCACATCAAAAACCTCATTGGTCATCCACAAAGTTCCTTCCTCATCATCCTTTTCTTGAGGTCTCACTTCACCTATTGCAAGCTTCTTTATGGCCTCACAAGGTGGTTCTTCATTTCATGCAGTGTCATTAGAAACATGCCCTTGCGAGCCATTAGACTCATCAAATGTCACGTCTATCACTATTTCAACAAGACCGGTGGTATTGTTGAAAACACGATATCCATGCGCATTTGATGCATAACCAAGCAAGAAGCCCTCGTCCACTCTAGGAGCAAACTTTGAGCTCTTGACTTTCTTGTTAAGAATAAAGAATTTACAACCAAATACTCTAAAATAATCAACTTTAGGTTTGTTACCAGTGAGAAGCTCGTAGGCAGTCTTCTTGTAGATCTTGTGAAGATAAAGGCGGTTGATTGCATGACAGGCGGTGTTGACCGCCTCTGCCCAAAAGTTGTCAGGGGTCTTGTACTCATCCAACATGGTTCTAGCGGCTTCAGTTAGAGTTCAGTTCTTCCTTTCCACAACACCATTTTGTTGTGGAGTGTAGGGAACCGAGAACTCATGTTTGATTCCTTCTTCACCTAAGAATTCTTCGACACCTGTGTTCTTGAATTCTATCCCATTGTCACTTCTCACTTTCTTGATTTTAAGCTCAAACTCATTTTGAGCTCTTCTCATGAATTTCTTCAAGGTCTCTTGGGTTTCACCTTTGTCACTCAAAAAGAAAACCCAGGTGAAGCGAGAAAAATCATCAACAATAACTAAGCCATACTTACTACCACCAATACTGATGTAAGCCACAGGTCCGAAGAGGTCCATGTGAAGAAGCTTCAATGGCCTCTTGGTTGTGACCACGTTCTTTGATTGATGTGGAACGCCATGTTGCCTCCCCGCTTGACATGCGCTGCATACCTTGTTTTTCTCAAACATGACATTTGTTAGTCCAATAATGTGATTATCCTTTTGAAGTTTGGCCAAGTTCCTCATGCCAACATGAGCTAGCCGGCGATGCCAAAGCCAACCCTTGTCGGATTTTGCCACTAAACAGGTCTCAGGCGTCACTCTACTAGTTGTGAAATCAACAAGATAGAGTTTGCCCTTCAAGCAACCTGTAAAAGCAACAGAGGAATCCTCCCTTCTAAGAATCTTCACATCAACATCAGTAAATAAACAATTATAACCCATTCCACAAAGTTGTGAAACGGACATCAAATTGTAGCTTAAAGAATCTACTAGTAAAACATTTGAAAGTGATTGTTGGTCAGAGATAGGAATTTTACCAATACCAATCACCTTACTCTTACCACTATCTCCAAACACAATTTCTTGTGCTTCTTGAGTTAGTTGCAAGGAATGAAACATGTCTTCCTCCCCGGTCATGTGATTTGTACATCCATTGTCAAGCACCCAACTTGACCCACCAGAGGAGTAGACCTGCAAAACAAATTTAGGCTATGCTTTTAGGTACCCAAATTGAATTGGGTCCTGCAGTGTTAGTTATAGCCTTGGGTACCCACACACTTCTTTTCATGACTTTTCTTTTAGTGTAGGCACCCACATATTTAACAACCAATTTCCCTAAATCCCATGTCAACATATAATCACAAAGATAAGAGTGAGAAATGGGAGCATTAAATTTTTCTTCACTTGTTGATCCCGCTTCCTTCATCTTACTCTTTGTGGAACTCAAGTTTACCTTTACTTGAGTTGACTTGTCATTTGAGGAGTGAATCCTCCCCAAGGCATCATATAGGGTGGTTCCCTCTATGAACTTGGGGGATCTCCACCCCTTATGCACTATGCTAGGGTTTTCCTTAACTGAGTTGAACCCAAGCCCCCTTTTTCCATTGTTGGGCTTTAAAGACTTGTACTTGGGTTCAACTTTCTTTAACCCATCATTGCTAGAGCATCTCTTCAATATTTCTTTGACCTTCACCTGTGGGCTTTTCTTCCTTGCATGGTTAGTCAAACAACAAGAAGCATGGTATTTGGCACAATGTTTGCAAAAGGTATTATTTGAGGAGCTAGACTTAGATTCAATCAATAAAGATGAGGCATTGATGTTCTTGCAATTTTCAAGTTGCACTTGAAGTTCTTGATTTTGAACAGTCAAGCTTAACATGCTTCACTACCGGAATTCGGCTCTTTGCCGAGTGCCGGCGGCTTTGCCGAGTGCTTTTTATCGGGCACTCGGCAAAGTCGACTTTGCCGAGGGCCGCACTCGGCAGAGTCCTACGCTCGGTAAAGATCTTGTTTACCGAGTGCAGGGCACTCGGCACAGCCAAGCACTCGGCAAAGACTGTTTTGCCGAGCGTCAAGCACTCGGCAAATATGGCTCTCGGCAAAGGGCCGTTAGCGGCCGTCTACAACTGACGGCCGTCAGTCTTTGCCGAGTGTCAAATATCTGGCACTCGGCAAAGAGAGTCTTTGCCGAGTGTCCTATGTAGACACTCGGCAAAGCATATTTTTATTTTTTTTAATTTTGGTCACCAAACTTTTTGTGGTATGTTCCTACACTATGTAGACCTACATGTACCATTTTGGGACGATTATAACAGTGTTTTCTATAGCTAGTACATTTAGTTTGTTTATTTGAATTTCTTCGGAAAATTCAGATTTGAACTGCAGGTCACTCGAAACTTGGAAAACCGTGCATGCAAAAATGATATCCATACTACTTAGCACAAGTTACGACCGATTTCAGGAGCGGACCGGAAACTTCGAGCAACATGCTCACTCAACATGACCGTAAACTTTCCATCTAGGTGTTTAAAAAATTGTATAAAACAGAAACAAAGTCAGAAAATCATGAAACCTGTCCACGTGTCATGATATCATATGTAGAGGCTGTGATAAAAATTTGAAAAAGTTTCGAGAAAGCTGTAACGCACTATGTGTACAAACCTAAGAGATCCACATTGAAACTCTATGATTTCATGTGTGGTTCTCTTAGGTTTCTACACATAATGTCTCACAACTTTCTCCAAACATTCTAAATTTTTTATCACATACTCTACATATGATATTATGACATGTGGACAAGTTTCATGATTTTCTAAGTTTGTTTGCGTTTTATAAATTTTTTAAACAGCTGTGTGGCAAGTTCACGGCCATGTTGAGTTAGCATGGTGCTCGAAGTTTCTGGTCCGATCCTGAAATCGGTCGTAACTTGTGCTAAATAGAATGGATATTATTTTTGCATGCATAGTTTTCCAAGTTTCGAGAGACCTGCAGTTCAAATGTGAGTTTTTCGAAGAAATTCAAATAAAAAAACTAAATGTATTAGCTATAGAAAACACTGTTCTAATTATCTCAAAATGGTACATGTAGCTCTATATAGTGTAGGAACATACCACAAAAATTTGGTAGGGAAAATAAAAAAAATTAAAAAGTATTTTGCCGAGTGTCCACAAACGACACTCGGCAAAGCAAGCTTTGCCGAGTGTCAGCGGGGCGACACTCGGCAAAGGTTTGTAAAAGATTCTTTGCCGAGTACCAGCGATCTGGCACTCGGCAAAGAACACTTTGCCGAGTGCCAGCGATCTGGCACTCGGCAAAGAATATTTTAATATTTTTAAAAAATCTTTGCCGAGTGCCAGATCGCGGGCACTCGGCAAAGTCAGGAAATAAACAACCGACCGTTCTTCTTTCTCCTTTCTCTTCTCTCACCCTCTCTTCTTTCTCTTTTTTCCCCGCCGCCGCGACGTCTCCCGCCGCCACGCCCTCTGCCCGCCGCCGCGCCGTCTCCCGCCGCCGCCCCGTCATGCCGGCACGCCTCTCGCCGCGCCGGGCCCTCCCCACTCGCCCCGCCGGGCCCTCCCCACTCGCCGCGCCGGGCCCTCCCGCCGCCGCGCCGGCTGCCCCTCCCCACGCCGGCACACCGTGGCCCCCGCCCCACTCAGGCGCCCGCCCGCCTGCTCGCCGCGGCGGCCACTCGCCGCGTCGGGCCCCCTCCCCACGGCCGTGCCCGCCACGCCCGCCGCACACGCCTCGCCGCACCGTCGCGAGCACCGTCGCGAGCACCATCGCGAGCACCGTCGTTAGCATTTTTGTTAGGTATGTTAGTTTTGTTGCTATAATTAGTTGTTTGTTAGTTTTGTTAGCATTTTTGGTAGGTATGAATATCGTGAATATGAATGTGATAAAAGTGAATTTGATCGGATGTGATGAATATGAGTTGAATATGCAGGTTTTAGTATCCTTCCCGTGCAGGGGAGGTGCTGTCAAAATTTATACTTAGTTATTTAGTAGTTAGTGGGTAGTATTAGGTGGTTAGTATTTAGTCGATTGTGGTTATACTTATAGTTATCTATCTAGTTATTAGTGGGTTGTGGTTAAGCAATAACCATCCATAGTGGACATTGAATATTTAATTCGTGTTTCAAATACTTGTGTTAACATACTTGTGATTCTTTTTTACAGAGAAGATACTTGTCTTCCTAGCCGCTGCGGGTCTGCCTGCACCGCGTCGCGTCGCCACTGCACCGACCCACCACAGCCCCACTAGCCTGACTCCACCGCCACCCTAGGTATAACCTCTATTTCCGCATCATGGTCGTAGATCACGTAACCCAGTTAGGCGTCTCCCGTTCGAAAGAGATTCAGTGTAGATATGCAGATCTTTGCATATCTACAAATGTATCAGTTTCGGATTGTCCACGTTTTTTGGACAGCCCGCGGTTGCGTAGATGGTGTTAGTTTCATGCTCTACTCCGGTCCGAGATAGAGTTTCGGCGTCACCTCCCTGTTGTTCTCCGGACAGTACACTCTCCCTACCAGGACGTGTATCTGGAGAACAGCGGGGAGGTGCTGCCGAAATTCTATCTCGGATCGGAGTAGAGCATGGAAACTAACTCCATCTACACAACCGCGGGTGGGATTAGGACCTATCATCACCTATTAGAAGGTAGGAACGTAGTGTACATGCATTACATGTCTATATTAAACTATACTCGGTTATATATATTAGAGGATGGAGGACCGTGAGTGGATGTACACGGGCCGCGTTCGACGTAATGATGTCACCCCTGAATGGATTAGGAAGACCGATGCTTTCGTGGAACGGGCATATGGCGAAGCTGCTAAAGGAGCTAGCCTAGTCCCTTGTCCGTGCAGCAAATGTGACAACCGGAAAAGAAAACCAAAGAAGGCCATGGTAGAACATATTTGGAAGAATGGATTTACGCCGGACTATACTCGGTGGATCTTCCATGGTGAAGCGCATCGCACGAGAGAGGAGGTGGTGAGACAACGCGTCGAGGATTACGATACTGATGCCGGGGTAGGAGACATGTTGAACGACTATCACGAGGAACAGTTCGCCGAAGGACGTACGGAGGACGAGCCAGAGGCGACCGCAAAGGCATTCTACGACATGTTTGACGCGGCACAGAAACCCCTTCACGGCAAGACAAAGGTTTCTCAACTGGATGCCATTGGGCGTATAATGGCGTTCAAGTCGCAGTATAGCATGAGTCGAGACGCATTCGATGGTTTGTTGACAGTTATTGGCAGCCTGCTTCTGGAGGATCACGTTCTGCCAAAGAGCATGTATGAGGCACAGAAACTCCTTCGTGCACTCAAGATGACGTATGAGCAGATACATGCTTGTCCGAAGGGCTGCGTCCTATTTAGGAAAGAACACACTGAGGCAAAGTACTGTCCAAAGTGTAAATCATCTAGGTTCATGGAGGTAGACTCTGGTGATGGACAGAAGAGGCAGCTCGACATCCCCGTGACAATCCTACGCCACCTTCCGTTCATACCGAGGATCCAGCGTCTATACATGACAGAGGAATCCGCGAAACAGATGACATGGCACAAAAAAGGCAAACGATACAATCTTGACAAGATGGTTCACGCATCCGATGGTGAAGCATGGACCCACTTTGATGCCATTCACCATGAGAAAGCCAAAGAGGCTCGTAATGTTCGTGTTGCGCTGGCCACAGATGGGTTCAATCCCTATGGAATGACCGCTGCCCCATACACATGTTGGCCCGTGTTCGTTATCCCCATCAATCTCCCCCCCGGCGTATGCTTTCAAAGACAGAACATATTCGTGTCGTTGATAATTCCTGGACACCCGGGGAATAAAATGGGCGTGTACATGGAGCCTTTGATTGATGAATTGGTCCGTGCTTGGGAGGAAGGGGTATGGACGTACGACCGAGCTACGAAGACAAACTTCAAAATGCATGTTTGGTACCAGTACTCCATGCATGACTTTCCGGCGTATGGGCTATTTTGCGCCTGGTGTGTTCACGGTAAGTTCCCATGCCCAGTTTGCAAGGAAGCTCTTAGGTTCATTTGGTTGAAGAAGGGTGGCAAATATTCGTCATTCGATAAACATCGACAATTTCTCCCTCCTGACCATGCATTCCGACTAGACATCAAGAACTTTACGAAAGGTGTCGTGGTGACAGACCGCCCACCTGCAATGATGACTGGTGCCGAAGTTCGCGAACAGATAGATGGTCTCGTGGCCAACCCAGAAGGTGGTTTTGTGGGATATGGTGAGCAACATATGTGGACACATAAGTCGGGCTTGACTCGGCTCCCCTATTATGATGACCTGCTCCTTCCACACAACATTGACGTGATGCACACTGAAAAGAATGTCGCCGAGGCACTTTGGGCGACAATTATGGAGATTCCTGATAAGTCAAAGGATAACGTAAAGGCAAGAGTGGATCTGGCAGAGTTATGTGATAGACCAAACCAAGAGATGAAGCCGCCTAGTGGTGGTAAGACATGGAGAAGGCCTAAGGCCGATTTCGTCCTGAGCAGGGCCCAGAGGAAGGAAGTACTACAATGGATCAAGATGTTAATGTTCCCTGATGGGTATGCAGCTAACCTTAGTAGGGGGGTGAACTTATCTACTCTACGAGTCTTAGGGATGAAGAGTCATGACTTCCACATATGGATTGAACGAATTCTTCCGGCGATGGTTCGAGGCTATGTCCCTGAGCATGTCTGGCTAGCGCTTGCAGAGTTGAGCTATTTCTTCTGCCAGCTTTGTGCAAAAGAGTTAGCTCGGACCATGATTGCAGACTTGGAAAGGATGGCACCCGTGTTACTGTGTAAGCTGGAGAAGATCTTTCCACCCGGCTTCTTCAATCCGATGCAGCATTTGATTATTCATCTCCCGTATGAGGCACGAATGGGGGGGCCCGTGCAGGGACGTTGGTGCTATCCAATCGAGAGATGTCTAAAGAGTATCCGAAAGAAATGTAGAAATAAATGCAAAATCGAGGCTTCCATTGCAGAGGCATACATACTGGAGGAGGTGTCAAACTTCACAACAACTTACTATGGTGACAAACTGCCGAGCGTGCATAATCCACCCCCTCGTTACAATGATGGCGGCAATGAATCGAACCTCAGCATTTTTCGAGGGCAACTCGGAAGCGCGAGTGGTTCGACCACCAAGACACTGTGACATGAAGAGTGGCGCCATATCACGCTATATGTATTGACCAACCTTGAAGAGGTGATGCCATACATGGAGCAATTTCTTCATGAATTCTGGCGTCGATCAAGGGACCCAACTCCACAGGAATATGATACCCTTCTTAGAAAGGGTGCGGGAAATGGATTGCCCGATTTCATTTCCTGGTTTAAACATAAGGTACGTGCTTAGTTTGTTATTCCAAGTTGCTCTTACGTGCGAATAATATAACAATCTAGCGTGTTTGAACTTGCAGGGCCAAAGAGAGCCGTCTATGAGTGCCGAGTTGAGACAAGTAGCCAATGGCTTTGCCTATAGGGTCAGGAAATTTTCTGGGTATGACGTCAATGGATACCGTTTTCGCACAACAAGCTACGACCAAAGTCGGCCCAATCGAAAAACCACGTGTTCTGGAGTCTTTACGCCCGGGCTTGATGAGGTCGAGTATTATGGAAGAATTGAAGAAATATATGAACTCAATTTTTATGGTTCCAAACCTCTTACTCCAGTGATATTCAAATGTCATTGGTTTGACCCTGAAGTTACGAGACGGACACATTCTAATCTTGGGATAGTCGAAATTCGACAGGATTCCACCTTAACAGGAGACGATGTCTATATTGTGGCCCAACAGGCCACACAAGTGTATTATCTTCCATATGCGTGCCAAACGAAACAACATCTTAAGGGTTGGGATGTTGTGTATAAGGTATCACCGCACGCTAAATTACCTGTTCCAAACGATGAAGATTATAACTTAGACCCGGACACATATGACGGAGAGTTCTTCCAAGAAGATGGGCTCGAAGGGCAATTTGAGATAGACTTAACCGAAGCGATCGGAATGGAAGTAGATATTGAAATGGTTGTTGATGACGAGGATGATGAGGTGCAAAATGAGAATGACTTAGAAATACTTGAAGGCAATGCCAATGACGAAATTGCGCCTTCAGATAATGTTGACTATGAAATGGTTGATAGTGATGATGACACTTATGATCCGGCTAACCCGGACACATATGAAGATTATTTTTAATCGATGTAATGCTATATTTCATTTATTTTGCATATGTTTCTAAATACATATTTTTTTAACTGTGCTTAATTGTTTACTCTTAATTGCAGGTTGTTGGACAAAGATGGTGGGCGGTGGGACGAGGACGAGGAGGGGGAGGGGGAGGGGGAGGAGGAGCACCCGTCGGACGGAGGAGGAGGCGCAGCAGGACGACGTCGTACAGCAGCAGGTGGAGCAGCAAGCCGCTGTCGATGCGGCACAGCAGGACGACGACGATGCGGCGCAGCAGGACGACGACGACGAAGACGCCGCTCAGCAGGACGTCTCAGGTTCTGGCTCCTCAGGTTCGAGGAGTATCTACCTGCGAGGTCCCGCGAGCCTACCTAAGCGACCCATACTTCGTGACAGACGTCCGCTGATACGACCCGATGGAGAGAGGTAGGTAACTTTAGATGTTGTTGCTGCTTTTTCATATTATATGTTCAAATTAATAATAGAAACTAATACTTCATCTTAATCACTTCGACAGGTCTTGGATGGTTTTGGAGACTGCAGGGGGTCATGGCCGCAACCCCAATGGCATCCTCGGCCTTCTATGCCGGGAACACTTCCCTGGACTTGTCGAGTACGCCGGAGTGACGAGCCCAGCATACACCTTCGACCACTACGCCGTCGCCCCCGATGCAGTAGATCGGGACGGCAGACAATTCAACAACAAGGCGGAGCGGGTGAAGCAAGAGCTGTGGGTAAGTCTTCCTCGCACTATATTGTTTAATAAGTCGCATTTGTTGCATATTCTTGAAATAATGTACGGATACATCGTCTTTGTATGTAGGATTTCTTTAGGTGCGATGCTGGATACGAGGCCAGGGCGGATGTGGTGTCTACGACGTGCTGTAAGAAGCTCGTCGTGGACATGCACTACGAGGCGCGCATCCAGGCCAGCGTCACTTACCACGGCTCCGTCCTTGGGGAGAAGGTGAACAAGAAGGACGCCCGAACCATGTCATTGACTGCGGACCAGTACTTGCAGGTAAATACAAAACTTTATTATTGGTACTAAATATGCTTATTCTTATCTTCTGATATGCGGTGTACTTATATTTTTTTAGATGATTCCTCATTGGTGCGCCGCGCATCCTGAGTGCTGGGAGAAGATGGTGCAGAGGTGGTGCTCGGCTGAGTGGGACGAGGCGCACAACGCTAGCCGGGAACGGCGTTTGCTGATGCAAGGTCCCTCCCACCATCAAGGTAGCCGTAGCCTGGGCAAATACGCGGAAGCATGGGTACGCGCTCTTTTTTATTTAGGTATATAACTTTCGATTAGACATGATTTCTAACCATATCGTTGGTTTTCTCGCAGTCGGCGGCACATGGTGGCGCGCCTTGCTCCACGTTCTCGGCCTATGCCATGGCCCACAAGGGGAAGGCAACGTCCGACGTCACCTACAACCCGGATGACGGGCCTGAGGCGTACACCAACCCCGCCATCCACAGCCGACTCAGTGAGTACACCGCCATGGCCAAGGAGGTCCATGGGCCAGATTACGATCCGAGGACCGAGGACATCGACGGAGATGTCCTCATGAGGGTCGGAGGAGGCAAGAGGCATGGGTGGTACTGGATTGCCGACGGGGCAATCGACTCGTCCTCCACTCCCACTCTCTCTCAGGTGCGAGCAAGGAGCACGAGCGCGAGCCCAGCCATACGACCTCGGCAGGACACCTCACAGCATCGTATCCAGCAACTCCAGGTTATTCCTTATCTATTCATCGTTCATTGATTTTTATATATCTTCTCTTTGCATTATCGTAACATTAGGGCGAAATATTACAGACTCAGCTAGATGATGAGAGGAGGCAACGTGAGGAGCTGGAGAAGAGGATGGCGGAGATGTTCGCGTACATGCAGAGCCTTGGCGCCGCACAGGGTCATGCTCCACCACCTCCGTTGTTCCCTGCAGCTGACCCTACAGAGTTCACTACTCCTGTGAGTATCAAAATTTTAGTACTGCATGATATTTATTCATATGTTCTCACACATACAATCTCTTCTCTGTGCAGGGTCAATCAGCGGCGTCGAACAACCCTCATGCTTCGTCCAGCCCTTCGCCGAACCAGTCCAGATGCCCACCTCGTTGATGATCTGTTTTGTGATGATCCAGACTTACCTTTATGAGTGTTGGTGATGTTAGTTAAACTTTATCTTGTGAGATACTTGGTGATGTTAGTGATGACGCAGACTTATATCTGTTTTGTGATGATCCTTACTTATATTTGTGAGACTTTAGTGAGACTTTGTGATATATATGGTGTTGATGATAAATGTGTTCATTCTGTGATGTGATTGATATATAATGTGATGTGAATCATATATATCTTTTGTTTGTTTGGATGGAACAACAAAAGCAAATAAAAAAGGGACATTCTGGTCACTTTGCCGAGTGTAACACTCGGCAAAGGGGCGCTTTGCCGAGTGCTATGACCATGGCACTCGGCAAAGAAGGCAACCTGGGAACCGGTAAAGCCATCTTTGCCGAGTGCTGACAATGGCACTCGGCAAAGAAGGAAACCTGGGAACCGGCAAAGACATCTTTGCCGAGTGCCATTGCCAAGGCACTCGGCAAAGGGACTGGCAAAGGGGCCCACTGGAGGGTTCTTTGCCGAGTACCTGTCCAACAGACACTCGGCAAAGAAGCCTCCTTTGTCGAGTGCCTACTAGAGCTCTCGGCACAGGGACTGGCAGTGGGGCCCACTGGGTCAGTCTTTGCCGAGGGCCTCTCGAGCAAACACTCGGCAACATTGACCTCTTTGTCGAGTGCCACAGATGGCACTCGGCAAAGGATCCGTCACCGTTACTTGGCGCCGTGATGGTGACTTTTCTTTGCCGAGTGCCATTTGGCACTCGGCAAAGTCTTTGCCGAGTGCCCGACAAATAGTACTCGGCAAAGAGGCTGTTGCCGATGTACAGTTCACCGAGCGTTCTTTGCCGAGTGTAACACTCGGCAAAGCATTTGCCGAGTGTAAGATTGCCTTTGCTGTGTGTCTGAGACACACGGCAAAGGAGCTGATTCCGGTAGTGCTTGATTCAAGTGCATCCTTTTCATTTGCAAGATTAGCTATAGAGGTTTTCATATTTGTTACTTCTTTATCTTTATCCTCTATAGTTATCTTGACTAAAGATACTTCCTTAGTCAAGACATCTAGCATTTCATCTTTATTGAGTAGCAATTCTTGAAGCTCTAGGTTTCTCTCCTTTTCAAGGATGAGCAAGTCTTCTTGAGCATCAAGAGTTGCTTTTCTTTTATCTAGCTTCTCCATTAATTTGGTGATAACATTATATACCATTCAAGCCAAATTCTTTAATCATTTTGTTTTTCATGGCAATTTGTTCATCATCGTCATCGTTTGAGAAATCATCACTAAATAAAGTTACCTTATCTCCTTTTGCCATGAGGCAAGTTGGAGTGTAGGAGTCGTCTTGTAGGTTGGTGAAGAGTTGCGAGCTTGAAGTAGATTGGATGGCAATGTTTGCCACCACTTCTTCTTCTTCAGAGCTAGAACTCTCTTCATCGGAGTTCCATTCTTCACCATATGGGCTTGACCATATTTCTTCTTCTTGAAATATCCCTTGTTCTTGCCTCCCTTTTTGAACTTGTCCTTCTTGTATTCCTTCTTGGCTTCTTGTTCCTTTTTGTTAGGACAATCCGCTATGAAATGACCGGTTTGGCCACATTCATAGCATGCCATCTTCTTTACTTTCCTTTGAAGCTTGTCATTTTTCCTAACAAACTTCTTGAATGTTTTGATGAACATAGCTGTGTCTTCATCACTTGAGCTATCTTCATCACTTGATGTCTCGACCACTTTCTTTGCCTTGTGGTCTTTGATCTTCTTGGGGGTGTCTTGTTCATTTGAGATCAAGGCATGAGAGTCTCTTGTCTTGATTGGGGCTTCTTCGGATTCATGTTGTTGAATCTTTGCAAATAATTGATGAGGCATCATTTCCTCATAGTCGTCACGATCTCTTATCATCCTTGCTAGACTCTTGTCCTTTTCTTTTTATTCTCTCATGAATAGTCTAGTGACCTTAGAGTCACTCCAATCTTCACTTCCAAGCACTCTTATTTTATTTACCAACACCATTAACCGATCAAAGAGTGATTGAAGTGACTCACCCTTAGTCCAATCATATCTAGCAAGTTCACTTTCCAAAGCTTCAATTATATGTCTCTTAGCTTTGGGGTCTCCTTCATGTGACATTTTAAGGATGTTCCAAATGTCACGGGCATCTTCTCTTCCTTGAACTTTCCGGTATTCTTCCGGACAAAGACTTCCTTTTATTATGCTCACCGCTTGAGCATTGCGGTGAACCTCTTGCATCATTTCCGGAGTCATCTCTTCTCCTTGGGCGGGCTTGTACATACCTATATTGACAATCTCCCAAAGACTAGGATGCACACCAATTAAATGTGACTTCATCTTATCGGTCCACTCGTCATAACTTTCCAAGTGGGGAGGAAGAGAAGTTGGGGATAAAATTTCTAGAATAATCAAATTGAACTTTACTGAATTCGTTACCTTTACTTTTGGTAGATGATCCCTCGGTGTTGAGACTTACCTTGCTCATCACCTTTGACACCAAAAGTTCCACTAGGTCGTCATTGTATTCAATTTTTCCATTTCCTTTATCCTCTTCGGCCTTTCTCCTTGATTCTTCTTCTTCTCTTTTCTTAGCATCTTCCTCTTCCATTTTGAGGAACATCTTCTCGGCAATCTTCATGGCGAGGTCGAGGACCTTGGGGTCTATTTCCTCGCCGGAAGAAGTGATGGGGATTTCCTCGAGGAGAGGATCCACATGGTCCCTTTGAGTAGACAGGATCATTTCCTCACGCGGTTAAGCGTAAAACGAGGTACATAGCTCTGATACCAATTGAAAGTAGCCTAGAGGGGGGGTGAATAGGCTACACCTGAAATTTTTCACTAAAAGCTTCAAGATAGGTCAAATTAAAGTTGCACTAGTGCAAACCGGTTTAGTTGATTTTGTTTACAACTGAACAAGTTTGAACCTGCTCAACTTAGATTAAATAATCAGTTAAACAAATATGACGAAGTAGTGAAAGATTTTGCTAATGACTTGCCCTATAGAAAATCCACTCAAATAGATGAATATGAACCAACCAACAATTTAAGGCACTTAACAAGAACGCACAAGAACACGCGATTTAACCCGAGGTTCGGCAACCACCACAAAGGTGTCCTACTCCTTGTTGAGGAGCCCACAAAGGGCCGGGTCTTTTTCAACCCTAATCCTCCACAAGCCGACCACCAAGGTCAAGGCAATCTTTTCTCAAATTTGCTCAAAGAGCGGGTAATACAAACTTCTTGGGGTCGTCCACAAATTTGGAGACTCCCAAGCAACCTCTAACCGTCAAGGAACACAAGGCTCCAAGAGTAACAAATCCGCACAAGGTTAAGTTTGCAATGAGCTCAAGAACAAAGAGAATGGGAGAATCAAGATGAAATTGACAGCGCGTTAGATCGACTTCACCTCACACCAAGGATCCTTCAAGCGATTGAAGGAGATGCGATTTCGGGTGTGAGATGTGAATTGAATGCCCTTGTTTGGAGTTTGGTCAGCTGAGAAATCATGGAGAGAGCAGAAGTAATGAAGAGAGAGAGTGTGGGGGGTATTTAAAGGATCCCCCAAAACCTGGCAGCCGTTGGGAGAAAAGAACTGAAAATCGGTTGAACCGGTTTACAAACCGGTTGAACCGGTTTACAAACCGGTTGAACCGGTTTCCACCAGGAAGATCTCGGTTCACTGATCTACTCAGCTGGAGACACGACCGGACTCAAAACCGGTTGAGCCGGGAAAAAATCCGGTTGAACCGGTTATATGCATACGATTTTTCTGACAGCTCTGACTGTCAGACTGGTCAGAGCAGAGGTGGCAGAGAAACAGTCCAGAAACCGGTTGAACCGGTTTCAGAGGCTAAAGAGCAAGTTTTGAACATTCTGAAGTGAACAAAGGTGGAACTCTTGTGGGAAGTAAAAGTGGTTTATCAAAGGGCATTCATGATCTAGAAAAATGTTCTCTTAGATGATTTTGAAGGAATTTGAACTTAGCTCATTGCATAACTTACTTAACCATTGCGGATCCCTCTTAATTGAACGGCGATTCCTATAACTCAAGAATTATAAAATGAATACAGCTGTTGTTTCCAAGCACTTTGAGCACGCTATAAGATGTAGAATTTTTAATTCGCTGTGCTTTTATATTTGCATACTCTTATGATCTGTGCTTCTCCTGTCTGTAGAATAACTGTGAACATGCTAGGAGCAAACTTGTTAGAATCTCTGTTTGTTTTGTCATTTAATCACCAAAACCTTCAATTAGGGTTGATTGCACTTACAATCTCCCCCTTTTTGGTGATTGATGCCAAAACAAACTAGAGTAGAGATAAAAATAAAAGCACTGGCAGGATGTAAATACTTGTGTATATGCAGCTCCCCCTAAATATGTGCATGAATTTTGTGATATTCAAATTGACTTGATATGTCAAATTTGCAACATATTTGGAGAGAGTAAAAAGAAACAAACACAATACACAAACACTGAGGGATGCAACAAAATTATACAAGATGTGATGATATAAAAATAGCATTACACTAGCAGATCCATCATTGTATAGCATAAGATATGAAATGATACTAGCTATTACAATAAGGTCATCACATCATAAAATGTTTGTGGCACTAGGCCATCACCACATGCATCACAGCATGCATCACAAAGTCGAATAAAAATTATTACAGACCAAGGTGTTCATTACAGAAATTAAAAGCCCCGAGGGCTAAGCCAATCCTTCTCCCCCTTTTTGGCAACAAACACCAAAAATGGAAAGAACCATCAACCACATATTACCACTGAGGAGGAGGAGGAGGATCAAAGAACTGATGCACCAGGTGAGTTGCAAAGTGTTCTTCCCCAGACTGAGCTGGGGGAGGATAGCTGCCCGGAGGATCCTGGGGTGGAGGATAGAAGAGGATTGACCCGGATCCCCCTGGTGAGGAGGCGGGGCAAACTGCTCACGATCATCAAAGTATTCTTCATCTTCTTCTTCATCTTCTGGAGACATGAAGGGCACCCCATATGCCTGCTGGTGCCACTCATTGATTTCTGGAGGAGGAGGATGAAGAGGCACATCAGGCGAACGGGGGGCAAATGGCATACCCATAGAGGAAGCTTGTTAGAAAAGAACCGAAAATCGGTTGAACCGGTTTACAAACCGGTTGAACCGGTTTCCACCAGGAAGATCTTGGTTCACTGATCTATTCAGTCGGAGACACGACCGGACTCAAAACCGGTTGAGCCGGGAAAAAATCTGGTTGAACCGGTTTCCAAAAAAATATATGCATACGATTTTTCTGATAGCTCTGACTGTCAGACTGGTCAGAGCAGAGGTGGCAGAGAAACAGTCCAGAAACCGGTTGAACCGGTTTCAGGTCCGGTTGAACCGGTTTCAGAGGCTAAAGAGCAAGTTTTGAACATTCTGAAGTGAACAAAGGTGGAACTCTTGTGGGAAGTAAAAGTGGTTTCTCAAAGGGCATTCATGATCTAGAAAAATGTTCTCTTAGATGATTTTGAAGGAATTTGAACTTAGCTCATTACATAACTTACTTAACCATTGTGGATCCCTCTTAATTGAACGACGATTCCTATAACTCAAGAATTATAAAATGAATACAACTGTTGTTTCCAAGCACTTTGAGCACGCTATAAGATGTAGAATTTTAAACCGCTGTGCTTTTATATTTGCATACTCTTATGATCTGTGCTTCTCCTGTCTGTAGAATAACTGTGAACATGCTAGGAGCAAACTTGTCAGAATCTCTGTTTGTTTTGTCATTTAATCACCAAAACCCTCAATTAGGTTTGATTGCACTTACAGTTTCCATGAGTATTTCTTGTATTAGTCTTAGATTGAAAGGGAAATGGAGTATTCGGCAAAGACAACGCTTCCACTCAACTCCATTGGTATTATCTACCCTTTGCCGGTATTCTACCATCTCTCCAATTGTTATAATCTTTCACTCATATTTCTTTTATCATTGGGGGAGGAAAATACAAGAAGGGCTCCAAAGTTCTCCGTTTTTTGGCGATTAATGCCAAAGGGGGAGAAAATATTAAGCCCAAAGCAAAAGGACTGCACCACCACCGTTTCAAAAATTTTCAAAACAAAAGATTTAATTGGTATTCACAAATGTTTGTTTTACAATTAGTATTGAAGATAATTTCAAATTGGTATGAATTTTCAAAATTGGCATCTACTTCGAAACCCTCTTGAAAGCTTAGGGGAGAATTTCATTCAGGAGGAGCTTTTGTTTAGTCAAAGGAAAAACATTTGAAACAGGGGAGAAACTTAAAATCTTGAAAATGCTTCTCGCAATCTTATTCATATACCTTTGACTATTTGCAAAAGAATTTTGAAAATACTTTGAAAAAGATTTGCAAAGACAAAAACATGTGGTGCAAAAGTAGTCCAAAATGTCAAATAGAAGAAAGCAATCCATTCATATCTAGTAAGATTATAAAATGGTTTAACTCCAAGTAACCTATGCACTCACCATATGCAATCTAGTTCATTTCTGCACTTTATATATTTGCTTTGGTTTGTGTTGGCATCAATCACCAAAAAGGAGGAGAATGAATGGGAAATAGGGTTAACCTTTTCCCACAATTAATTTTGGTGGTTGAATGTCCAACACAAACAAATGGACTAACTAGTTTGCTCTAGAATACATGTTCACAGGTGCATAAAGGTTCAACACAAACCAATAAATATTCAAGAGGGATCAAATTAAAAGGAGCAAAAGAAACCAAGTGTGCAGTGGTCTGGCGCACCGGACTATCTGGTGCACCAGGACCGTACAGAGTCCAAATAGCCACTCTCGGGTTTTCGCAGGCGCGCTCCGCTATAATTCACCGGACTATCCGGTGTGCCAGCAGAGCAACGGCTAGCTCGCTCAATGGTCGACTCTACAAAGGTGAACAACGCGTGAACAGTGCACGACATAAGTTAGAGGGGTACCGGACTGTCCGGTGTGGCACCGGACTATCCGGTGCCGCAAGAGGAAAAAACTCCAACGGTCGATCGAGCTCCAAACCCTAACAGTTGGGTGACATGGCGGCTCACCGGATAGTGAACAGGACATGTCCGGTGGTGCACCAGACTGTCCGATGCGCCCTTCGACAGCAGCCTCCCCAACAGCTACCTTGGTGGTTGAGGGCTATAAATACCCCCAACCACCACAACTCTAAGAATCCAAGTTTTCTGAAGTTCTCATTCAATACAGGAGCTAGTGCATTCACTTCTAGACACAATTCAAAAGATCAAAGCCTCTCCAAGTCTAGAATTCATTGCAACCACCTAGTGACTTGAGAGAGTGTGTGTCCGTGTTCATTTGCGCTCTTGTTGCTTGGATCGCTTTCTTCCTTTCTCATTCTTGTTCTCAAGTGACTTGTAATCAAAGCAAGAGACACCTAAGTCTGTGGTGGTCCTTGCAGGGTCTAAGTGACCCATTCGATTATGGAGAAGGCTCACTCGGTCTAAGTGATCGTTTGAGAGAGAAAGGGTTGAAAGAGACCTAGTCTTTGTGACCACCTCAATGGGGACTAGGTTCTTTGGAACCGAACCTCGGTAAAACAAATCACTGTGTTCATTCGCTTGATTTCCATTTGATTTGTTTTCCCCTCTCTCCCGGACTTGAATTTAATTCTAATGCTAACCCCGGCTTGTAGTGTGTGCTTAAGTTTATAAATTTCAGGTTTCGCCTATTCACCCCCCCCCCCCTCTAGGCAACTTTCACTTTGCTCGTTGAAGTGTTAGGGGCAACTGGTCCCACTAGAATGCTTGCCTGGTGAGGACCCGACATCCGTGATTTTGTGGGTTGGATCTATTGGGTTTTGAGAAGATTGTTGCCCAGAATTACCACGAATTGGAGTGGCTTGTGATGAAGCATGACAATGGCGGGTACTACTACCTACCTATCGTTGGTTGATAGCTTTCCTCTTCATCTCGCCTAGCTGAACACGCTTGTGTTCCAGAGCTATGGCTTTGTCCAAAAGTCTCTAGAAAGATGGAAAGGTGTGAGACACTATTTGATATTGGAGTGGCCCAATAAGACCCTCCAAGAATATCTCCTGCTTCTCGTCGTTGGTAACTTCCTTAGGAGCATATCTAAACAACTGAATGAACTTGTCTCTATACTCACTCATAGACATACCTCCCTACTTATGGGAGAGAAACTGAGAGCACCTAGAGGGGGGTGAATAGGTGATCCTGTAAAAGCTTAAAACTTATAGCGACAAAACTTGGTTAAGTGTTAGAGAGATAATGCCAAGTGACTATAAAGCGAGCTCTTGCGAATCACAACAATCACACAAAAAGCAATCACAAGAGACACGCAAGTTATCCCGTGGTTCGACAAGTACAACACTTGTCTACCTCCACGTTGTGGCGTCCCAATGGACGAGGGTTGCACTCAACCCCTTTCAAGTGATCCAATGATCAACTTGAATACCACGGTGTTTTTCTTTCTTTCACTATATCCTGTTTGCGAGGAATCTCCACAACTTGGAGCCTCTCGCCCTTACAATTGAGGATCACAAAGAAGCACGGATGTAAGGGAGGGAAAAGCAACACACACAAGACTCAAAGCAAGAGACAAACACGCACACTAGTCACAACTTGAGCTCTAAGTTCACACACGGAGTTCTCAACTCAAGATGAGCTCAAATTGCTATCACAACGAATCAAATGCGCTAGAATGAAGTCTTGGTGCTTAGAGATGATCAAAGAATGCTTGGTGTGCTCCTCCATGCGCCTAGGGGTCCCTTTTATAACCCCAAGGCAACTAGGAGCCGTTGGAAGCAACCTGGGAAGGCAATTCTTGCCTTCTGTCGGGTGGCGCACCGGACAGTTCGGTGCACCACCGGACATCCACTATTCACTGTCCGGTGCAGATTGCTTTCCTAAATTGGCGCAGCCGACCGTTGAAGATTTGGAGCCGTTGGCGCACCGGACACTGTCCGGTGCACACCGGACAGTCCGGTGCCCCCATCCGACCGTTGGCTCGGCCACGCGTCACGCGCGGATTGCGCGGCCGACCGTTGGCGCAGTCGACCGTTGGCTCACCGGTTAGTCCGGTGTCTCACCGAACCGTCCGGTGAATTATAGCCGTACGCCGTTGAATGATTCCCGAGAGCGACGACTTCACCGCAGACGACTCACCGGACAGTCCGGTGCACCACCGGACAGTCCGGTGAATTATAGCCGTACACCACCATCAGTTCCCGAGAGTGGCCTGTTCAACGGAGGCTGGCCTGGCGCATCGGACACTGTCTGGTGCACCACCGGACAATTCGATGCACCCAGACCGAGCAGCCTTTTGGCTGTACATAGCCAACTTTTCTCCAAAATGATTTCTCCTGTTTCTAGCACTTAGACATAATACATTAGTCTTCAAAACAATGTACTAAGTCTAGAAACATACCTTTAATCTTGATTTGCACTTCTTGAGTCTTTGGCACAAATATCACTCAAAGCATTTGTGTGGAGCACTTAATCACCAAAATCTTATAGAAATGGCCCAAGGGCAAATTTCCCTTTCAATCTCCCCCTTTTTGGTGATTTATGCCAACACAACAAAAAGCAACTAAAAGAAGTGCAACATCAATGCAAATGAGAAAAAATTGTTTTTGATTCAATTTTGGCATATTTGGATCATTCTTTGCCACCACTTGGTTTGTTTTTGCAAATCAAACTCAATTTCCTATCTCTAAGTCAAATTCACTTGTTGAGGCATAGAGAGAGGTATTCCAAGAGAAATTGATCAAAGATTCAAAAACTCCCCCTTTTTCCCATAATCAAACATTCTCCCCACAAGAGACCAACTTGACAATAAGAGACACAATAAGAGAACAAGAGTATTTTGACAAAACAAAAGCTCTAACTCTACTATTTTCAAAATTCTCAAGTGGTAAGTGGTAGCTGATCCATTTCTTGCTTTGGCCTTAATTTTTCCCCCTTTAGCATCAAGCACCAAAACGGGATCATTTTTGGCCCTTAAACCCCATTGCCTCACCAAAATCTTCAATTAAGAGTAAAAAGGCAATAAGAGCACAGAGATGAACTTGGAGTAAATTACCCTCTCATCAGAGTGCAGTGGAAGTCTTGCATGGTCCAAGTTCACCTTTTCCCTTTCAATCCACCTTTGAGACTAAATTAAGAACACTCAAGCACACGGTTAGTCTCAAAGGGTCAAGTTGTAGCATTTCTCCCCCTAAGTATGTGCATCATTCACACATGGACTTGTGAGGTCCCGGGATCCCTTGCACAACTTGAGCACCATAAATAAGCAATAAAATGCATAATGGAACATGATCAAAGGCATAAAACACATGTATGCTATAGATCAATCCAAGTTCCGCGAATCTAAGACATTTAGCTCACTACGCAGCCTGCAAAAGGTCTTCTCATCTAAAGGCTTGGTAAAGATATCGGCTAGCTGGTTCTCGGTGCTAACATAAAACACTTTGATATCTCCCTTTTACTGGTGGTCTCTCAAACAGTGATGCCGGATGTCTATGTGCTTTGTGCGGCTGTGTTCAACAGGATTGTCCGCCATGCGGATAGCACTCTCATTGTCACATAGGAGTGGGGATTTGCTCAGATTGTAGCCAAAGTCCCGGAGGGTTTGCCTCATCCAGAGTAGTTACGCGCAACACTGTCCTACGGCAACATACTCGGCCTCAGCGGTGGATAGGGCAACAAAAGTTTGTTTCTTAGAACTTCAAGACGCCAGGGACCTTCCTAGGAATTGGCACGTCCCTGGTGTACTCTTCCTATCGACCTTACATCCAGCATAGTCGGAGTCTGAGTATCCAATCAAGTCAAAGGTAGACCCCTTTGGATACCAGATCCCGAAGCAAGGCGTAGCAACTAAATATCTAAGAATTCGCTTAACGGCCACAAGGTGACACTCCCTTGGGTCGGATTGAAATCTAGCACACATGCATACGCTAAGCATAATATCCGGTCTACTAGCACATAAATAAAGTAAAGACCCTATCATAGACCGGTATGCCTTTTGATCAACGGACTTACCTCCTTTGTTGAGGTCGACATGTCCGTCGGTTCCCATTGGAGTCTTTGTGGGCTTGGCGTCCTTCATCCCAAATCGCTTGAGCAAGTCTTGCGTGTACTTCGTTTGAGAGATGAAGGTGCCGTCCTTGAGTTGCTTCACTTGGAACCAAAAGAAGTAGTTCAACTCGCCCATCATCGACATCTTGAATTTCTGAGTCATCACCCTGCTAAACTCTTCACAAGACTTTTGGTTAGTAGAACCAAATATTATGTCATCGACATAAATTTGGCACACAAATAGATCACCATCACAAGTCTTAGTAAAAAGAGTTGGATTAGCTTTCCCAACCTTGAAAGCATTAGCAATTAAAAAGTCTCTAAGGCATTCATACCATGCTCTTGGGGCTTGCTTAAGTCCATAGAGCGCCTTAGAGAGCTTACACACATGGTCGGGGTACCGTTCATCCTCAAAGCCAGGGGGTTGCTCCACGTACACCTCCTCCTTGATTGGCCCGTTGAGGAAAGCGCTCTTCACGTCCATTTGGAACAACCTGAAAGAATGGTGAGCAGCATAGGCTAACAAAATACGAATCGACTCTAGCCTAGCCACAGGAGCAAAAGTCTCCTCAAAGTCCAAACCTGCGACTTGGGCATAACCCTTTGCCACAAGTCAAGCCTTGTTCCTTGTCACCACCCCGTGCTCGTCCTGTTTGTTGCGGAACACCCACTTGGTTCCCACAACGTTTTGCTTGGGACGTGGCACCAGTGTCCAAACTTCATTCCGCTTGAAGTTGTTGAGCTCTTCCTGCATGGCCAACACCCAGTCCGGATCTAGCAAGGCCTCTTCTACCCTGAAAGGCTCAATAGAGGAGACAAAAGAGTAATGCTCACAAAAATTAGCTAATCTAGAGCGAGTGGTTACTCCCTTGCTTATGTCACCCAAAATCTGGTCGATGGGATGATTCCTTTGAATCGTCGCTCGAACTTGAGTTGGAGGGGCATGTGGTACTTCTTCCTCCTCATCTTGGACATCCTGTGCTCCCCCTTGATCACATGCCTCCTCTTGAGGGACCTGTTCGTCATCTTGAATTGGGGAATGCACCATCGTTGAGGAAGAAGGTTGATCTTGCTCCTTGTGTTCCTATGGTCGCACATCTCCAATAGCCATGGTGCGTATTGCGTCCGTTGGAACATCATCCTCATCTACATCATCAAGATAAACTTGCTCTCTCGGAGAGCCATTAGTTTCATCAAATACAATGTTGCTAGACTTCAACCAAACCGGATGATTTGTTGAAGACTCTATACGCCTTTGTATTTGAGTCATAACCTAACAAAAACCCTTCTACAGCTTTGGGAGCAAATTTTGAATTCCTACCTTTCTTCACTAGAATGTAGCATTTACTCCCAAAAACTCGAAAATATGAGACGTTGGGTTTGTTACCGGTTAGGAGTTCATACGACGTCTTCTTGAGGAGGCGATGAAGGTAGCCCGGTTTATGGCGTGGCAAGCTGTGTTCACAGCTTCCGACCAAAACCGCTCGGGCGTCTTGAATTCTCCAAGCATCGTCCTCGCCATGTCTATGAGCGTCCTGTTCTTCCTCTCTACCACACCGTTTTGCTGTGGTGTGTAGGGAGCGGAGAACTCGTGCTTGATTCCTTCCTCCTCAAGGTACTCTTCCACTTGAAGGTTCTTGAACTCGGACCCGTTGTCGCTTCTAATCTTTTTCACCTTGAGCTCAAATTCATTTTGAGCTCGCCTTAGAAAGCGCTTGAGGGTCCCTTGGGTTTCTGATTTATCCTGCAAAAAGAATACCAAAGTGAAGCGGGAAAAATCATCAACAACAACAAGACCATACTTACTTCCCCCGATGCTAAGGTAGGCGACGGGTCCGAAGAGGTCCATATGCAGTAGCTCCAGAGGTCTTGATGTAGTCATCACATTCTTGTTGTGATGAGCGCTTCCCACCTGTTTACCTATTTGACAAGCTGCACAAGGTCTATCTTTTTTGAAAAACACATTTGTTAGACCTAACACATGTTCTCCCTTCAGAAGTTTGTGAAGGTTCTTCATCCCAACATGTGCTAGACGGCGATGCCACAGCCAGCCCATGCTAGTCTTAGCGATTAAGCATGCATCTAGATCGGCCTCCTCCTTTGAAAAATCAACTAAATAGAGTTTGTCGTCTAGTACACCCTTAAAAGCCAATGAACCATCACTCCTTCTAAAGACAGACACATCTACATTTGTAAATAAGCAATTGTAACCCATATTACATAATTGACTAACGGACAACAAGTTATACCCGAGCGATTCAACTAAAAACACATTAGATATGGAATGCTCGGATGAAATGGCTATCTTTCCTAGTCCTTTAACCTTGCCTTGATTCTCGTCACCGAATATGATTGAATCTTGGGAATCTTTGTTCTTGACGTAGGAGGTGAACATCTTCTTCTCCCCCGTCATGTGGTTTGTACATCCGCTGTCGATAATCCAGCTTGAGCCCCTAGATGCATAAACCTGCAAGGCAAATTAGGCTTGGATTTTAGGTACCCAACTCTTGTTGGGTCCTACAAGGTTAGTTATAATAGCCTTAGGGACCCAAATGCAAGTCTTGTCTCCATTGCATTTGGACCCCACCTTTTTAGCAACCACCTTTTATTTTTGCATGAAAGAACAAATGTAGTGTTGCAAGTATGAAAAACAGTGGTAGGTTTATTACAAACTTTCCTAGGAGCATGAGACACAATATTTCTCCTAGGCCTACCATTAAAGTTGGAACTCGAAGCAATCATGGCATGTGAGTCAAAAGCATTATAACTCCTATTATAATGAACATTTCTAGAAAATTTCCTATCACTATAGATAAAAGCATGATTCCTTTGAGCATTACTATTCATAGGGGCCTTCCCTTTGTCCTTAGCGGAGATGGGAGCCCTTTGACTTGTTAAGTTCTTGGCTTCCCTTCGAAAGCCAAGCCCATCCTTAATTGAGGGATGTCTACCAACAGTGTAGGCATCTCTTGCAAATTTTAGTTTATCAAAATCATTTTTGCTAGTCTTAAGTTGGGCATTAAGACTAGCCACTTCATCATTTAATCTAGTAATAGAAATTAAATGTTCACTACAAGCATCAACATTAAAATCCTTACACCTATTACAAATCACAACATGCTCTACACAAGAACTAGATTTATTTGCTACTTCTAGCTTAGCATTTAAATCATCATTAATATTTCTTAAGCTAGCCACAGTCTCATGACAAGTAGATAATTCACAAGAAAGCATTTCATTCCTTTTAACTTCTAAAGCAAGAGACCTTTGCACACTTACAAATTTATCATGCTCTTCATATAAAAGATCCTCTTGCTTTTCTAAAAGTCTATTCTTTTCATTTAGAGCATCAATCAATTCATTGATCTTTTCTACTTTTGCTCTATCTAATCCTTTGAATAGGCTAGTGTAATCAATTTCATCATCACTAGAGTCCTCATCACTAGAAGTAGAGTACTTAGGAGTTTCTCTAGTGTTTACCTTCTCTTCCTTTGCCATTAGACAAGTATGGCGCTCGTTGGGGAAGAGCGACGACTTGTTGAAGGCCGAGGCGGTGAGTCCTTCGTCGTCGGAGTCGGATGACGAACAATCCGAGTCCCACTCTTTGCCGAGGTGCGCCTCGCCCTTTGCCTTCTTGTAGGCCTTCTTCTTTTCCCTCTTCCCGTTTTTCTCTTGTTCCTGGTCATTAGTATTGTCGGGACAATTTGCTATAAAATGACCATACTTACCACATTTGAAGTAGGAGCGTTTTCCCTTTGCTTTGCTCTTGTTTGGATGCTCCTTTCTTCCTTTTAGTGCCGTCTTGAAACGCTTGATAATGAGGGCCATTTCATCCTCATTTAGCCCAGCCGCCTCAACTTGCGCCACCTTGCTAGGTAGTGCCTTCCTGCTACTTGTTGCTTTGAGAGCAACGGTTTGAGGCTCATGGATTGGCATTGGGCCATTTAGTGCCTCATCAACATATCTCGCCTTCTTGATCATCATTCGCCCGCTTACAAACTTTCCGAGTATTTCCTCGGGCGTCATCTTGGTGTACCTAGGATTTTCACGAATAGAGTTTACAAGATGAGGATCAAGGACAGTGAAGGACCTTAGCATAAGCCGGACGACGTCGTGGTCCGTCCATCTCGTGCTTCCATAGCTCCTGATTTTGTTGACCAGGGTCTTGAGCCTGTTGTACGTTTGGGTTGGCTCCTCCCCCCTGATCATTGCGAACCTTCCCAGTTCGCCCTCCACCAACTCCATCTTGGTGATCATGGTGTCGTCGTTCCCCTCATGCGAGATCTTGAGGGTGTCCCAAATCTGCTTGGCGTTATCCAAGCTGCTCACCTTATGGTATTCTTCCCTGCACAAGGATGCTAATAGAACAGTGGTAGCTTGTGCATTTTTATGAATTTGTTCATTGATAAACATGGGATTATCCGTACTATCAAAATTCATTCTATTTTCTACTATCTCCCATATACTTGGATGAAGAGAGAACAAATGGCTACGCATTTTGTGACTCCAAAATCCGTAGTCCTCTCCATCAAAGTGCGGAGGTTTCCCAAGTGGAATTGAAAGTAAATGAGCATTGGAGTTAGACGGAATACGAGAATAATCAAAAGAAAAGTTTGAGTTAACCGCTTTCTTTTTCTCGCTGTCGTCGTCGTCTCTTTGGGAAGAAGAGGATTCATCGTTGTCGTAGTAGACTATCTTCTTGATGCGCCTCTTCTTCTTCCCGTCCTTTTTCTTGTGACTCGAGCCAGAGTCAGTGGGCTTATCGTCTCTTGGCTCGTTGAAGACGGATTCCTTCTCCTTATCGTTGACCACCATCCCCTTTCCCTTAGGATCCATCTCTTCGGGTGATTAGTCCCTTTCGTGAAGAGAACGGCTCTGATACCAATTGAGAGCACCTAGAGGGGGGTGAATAGGTGATCTTGTAAAAGCTTAAAACTTATAGCCACAAAACTTGGTTAAGTGTTAGAGAGATAATGCCAAGTGACTATAAAGCGAGCTCTTGCGAATCACAACAATAACACAAAAAGCAATCACAAGAGACACGCGAGTTATCCCATGGTTCGACAAGTACAACACTTGTCTACCTCCACGTTGTGGCGTCCCAATGGACGAGGGTTGCACTCAACCCCTTTCAAGTGATCCAATGATCAACTTGAATACCACGGTGTTTTTCTTTCTTTCACTATATCCTGTTTGCGAGGAATCTCCACAACTTGGAGCCTCTCGCCCTTACAATTGAGGATCACAAAGAAGCACGGATGTAAGGGAGGGAAAAGCAACACACACAAGACTCAAAGCAAGAGACAAACACGCACACTAGTCACAACTTGAGCTCTAAGTTCACACACGGAGTTCTCAACTCAAGATGAGCTCAAATTGCTATCACAACGAATCAAATGCGCTAGAATGAAATCTTGGTGCTTAGAGATGATCAAAGAATGCTTGGTGTGCTCCTCCATGCGCCTAGGGGTCCCTTTTATAGCCCCAAGGCAACTAGGAGCCGTTGGAAGCAATCTGGGAAGACAATTCTTGCCTTCTGTCGGGTGGCGCACCGGACAGTCCGGTGCACCACCGGACATCCACTGTTCACTATCCGGTGCAAATTGCTTTCCTAAATTGGCGCAGCCGACCGTTGAAGATTTGGAGCCGTTGGCGCACCGGACACTGTCCGGTGCACACCGGACAGTCTGGTGCCCCCATCCGACCGTTGGCTCGGCCACGCGTCACACGCGGATTGCGCGGCCGACCGTTGGCGTAGTCGACCGTTGGCTCACCAGACAGTCTGGTGTCTTACCGGACCGTCCGGTGAATTATAGTCGTACGCCGTTGAATGATTCCCGAGAGCGACGACTTCGCCGCAGACGACTCACCGGACAGTCCGGTGCACCACCGGACAGTCCGGTGAATTATAGCCATACACCGCCGTCAGTTCCCGAGAGTGGCATGTTCAACGGAGGCTGGCCTGGCGTACCAGACACTGTCCGGTGCACACCGGACAGTCCGGTGCACCTAGACCGAGCAGCCTTTTGGCTGTACATAGCCAACTTTTCTCCAAAACGATTTCTCCTATTTCTAGCACTTAGACATAATACATTAGTCTTCAAAATAATGTACTAAGTCTAGAAACATACCTTTAATCTTGATTTGCACTTCTTGAGTCTTTGGCACAAATATCACTCAAAGCATTTGTGTGGAGCACTTAATCACCAAAATCTTATAGAAATGGCCCAAGGGCACATTTCCCTTTCAGAAACTCCTTTATCTTCATTAGTCTAGTTGGAATGTGGTAGCTCCTAAAACTTGTAGTGAACTCAGTGCAGGTGATGTTGTCGACGACATCGTGGGCAGCACAGTAGGTGTTCCACTAATCAGCAGCGGAGCTAGTGAGGTGACCCGATGCATATAGGAATTTCTCTCGATCATTGTATTGGCGATATTGAGCATATTTTCAACAAACTTCAACCATTCATCATCCTATAGGGGATCTAGAGAGCTAGTGAATCTTGGAGGCTTGTGACTCATGAATCCCCTTTGCTTGTTCCTAGGAGGTGGCTAGTGGGGTGCTGATGATTATTGTTGAGTTGAGTCTGCATATTAGCCATTGTGTTGGCCATATTTTGAAGCAACTAGGTCTGGGCAGTGAGGAACACTTCCATCCCAGCGGATGGGAGATTTGTGTGATTCATTTGTGGTTCTGAACTAACCCATGACCTTCTTGGATGTATTTGTGTAGGTTGATCAATTCCTCCTCATGTCTTGGTATTACCATATAGGGTTAGAGACACATAGTTAAGATAGTTTTGTAGGTAAAACAAATAGCTCAGTAGGTGGAACAAATAGCTTAGTAGGTAGCACAAGCTAAATGAGATAAGGCAAAATCTGGTTTGGTTGCTTTGCATTTAGGTTGGGCTAGATAGGTTATGCAACCCATCATGTGAATCTGGTCATGTTAATCTAGATAGGTAGCACACGCCCTCGATCTCCACCGTCCACTTTCCTAGTGCTTTACGCTTCCTCCTAGGTCGGTCCCAAGGCCTGACCGGTGGCTTGGACGTTCGACTGCGCTGACTCTCCTCTATCTCTCTCTGCTCCATTGGTGGCACCGATGGTGGCTCTGACCTCTCCCTATGTGAATCGATGGAATGAGAGGGGGCTCAGTACTAATACCCGACGTCGGCTCTCAATAACCAACTCTCGATCCCAACGACGGTGGTTATGGGAGGATTCACCGAGATCCTACCGACTCAGAGAAGGCTCTGGCACCTTGGCCCCACCTGGTAGCGACTTCAAGAGCGCATGCGCATATTAGCACGAGAGGGTGAGGTCGCTCTGGGGCGCCCACGTGTCGGTCACCAGCGGAAAAGAAAAAAGAGGAGGAAGTGGGTAGCGTAGTGGTGATACTGGGCCGCAGCCACGGCGTGAGCTAAAACAACTCAGCTTCCTTTTCTTTTTCTGTTGTATTTTTTAAAATTTTTTTCCTGTTTTCTAGTTTTAATTTGAAACTCAAACTCAAACTCATGTCTCAGTTTAGCAATTCAAATATAAATGCAAAAACAGAACACTAGCATGAATGCAAAATCATAATTTTATTTACCACACATTTATTTCTCATATGCATGACAAAAAAAAATAGTTCATTCAAATAAAAGAAATAACTGAAAAACTTCACTAAACCTCTCCGTCTAAATAAAAACTAGACTCTGTAGTATCTTTTGTGGTTTACAGTTGATGTGTTGGTAATTCCGTGCCATCCTAATTCTCTATTTAGACTCCGTTTTGACATTAGTTTGTCTAGAAGCTTCACGAGATGTTTAAAATTGTTTTGATTCAAACGAGTATTTTTTTATAACAACTGGACATATGAAGTTCGTTAAAGGAGTTTCTCACAAGATATTAATGTGATATGAAGCTAAAAATAGCTACTTCATTCTCTCATGTTCAACTGGCTCTGATGGACCCTGCGTAGATAGCTGTGAGTACATGCTGTGAAACGGTAAAATCAGCTTCAGCTCTATTTGTAGAGCTGTTCGTGAAGCTAAAGAAAAAAAAACCACTTCACTACTAAAGTGGAACTGTATAAAGTCAGACCTAGCTTCTCATCATTTTGCTACTCCCCCCTAAAGTTTAGACTTGTTTTGATCTGTCTAAACTCTAAAACCATGCCTGCGTGTCAAGCTATTGGACTGGGAAGTTTAACTGATTAACCCTTTGCATATTTTGTGTAATCATAAAATTAGGACATAATTATTTCTCGTCACTTCTTTATCAGCTAGCTTGTTTATTTGTACATTTTAAGTTCTAAATTTCTGATCGATATGAGTTTAGTTGGGTTAGTTCACAAATTTCACCTAGTTTATTATGATAAATTTTTAGGTCAACAATTGAAGTTCCGGTTTCCGAACGACAACTTTTAGTGACAGACTCATAGTTCTATCCACACCGTAAAACAAGAAATAATTAGATTTTGCGTTAAGGTGGAAGTGTTAGGCTGTCCGCAGTGATGACTCTAAAGCATACGCTACCGCCGTATGCAGTAAATGAAACGCTGCAGTGGCGCACGCTACGAGCGACGGTAAATATAGGGTGGGCTTCAGAAACGCTATTTGCAGGGTATACAAGGCTCCAACTGCAGGGCACATGCAAAGGGCACCAGCTACAGCTGGTGCAGTACGGGCACATGCAAAGGGCGCAGCTGGCGCAATAGATCTGCACAGCAAACAGAGTAAAGTGAAAGAAAATAATATAATATGTGGTAGTTGATATAGAGTTGATATATAGAGTAAATATGACCGCAGAAGATTGTGATATAGAGTAGATAATATTGCTGAATATGATAGAATATTCCTTTTGGAGTACGAATTTAGGGTAGCATGAGTGCGGATAGCCTTAGAACTTATTCTTAACTTCCGCAACTATTCATTCCACTAGTTGAATATTTCTAAGGTGTAAACCACCACGAGAAAAAAAACGAACAATGTCAAAAGTCACGGGAAAAAAAACATCATCACGAACATACACATTTTACCGTATTTTTGGGGCCACGAGAAAAAACGAAATGCGCGGGGAATTGGTGTTGTCACCTTGCAGTCCAGGCCAAACACACAGACAGCAGCAGTACCCCACATGCATGCATGATGCGCGGGGCTGAAAGTACAGGTCGTGCACATCAAACCACACATCTTTTCCGGCAGAAACAGTCTGTCCCCCGCCCCCTTGTTTGGCCCAGCCTTTATTTTTTCCGACAGCCTAGCGTCCCGACAATGGAGCTTTGATTATATTCTCGCAACACATAAATACCGTCAACAGACAGAAATGTACGTCAGCTCATTAGATTCTTTGTGGTAGACGCGGTAGTTTTCTCTGCTCTCTTGGTCGCCGTCGGTCGGTTCCCACTCCATACGGTGACTCCGTCTCCTTCACCTAAATTGGTCACCTTTCCCTCACAACGTGTCTTTCGATTGTTGAAATATGCATGCTATCATGTCTCATTATCTCACTATGTACTGGAGATCTTTATTGAACATGTTTAAATCATCTTAACAATCTGTCACACCCGGATTTAATAGCAAATCTAGACACGAATCAAATATATACTTAGATCGAGTCTCATATATACGATGACTCATGGTATAGAAACAAATATCACATCTTTACTACATAATAAGAGTTCTATAAAAAATAGCTAAATAATTATATCATATGAAGACAACGATCCTCCACAACCATAGTTGACTGGGAGACGATGGCCTAGACCTCTCACGAACTCATCGCATCCTTCATGCTACTCATCTTGCGGTACTCATCCTTGACCTAGGGAGTGTGAGTACAACAAGGGTGAGCTCACATACGTTCATCGTTCAACAAGTTGTGGGGAATAATGTGCATGAGCTCACATACAGTGGGGCTCATATGAAGTATAAGGCTTATCAAGAATAATTGTTAAGATTGAGCATGCTTTTAACAAATTGGTCAAAATTTTATTAACAGTTACTAAGTATAAGTAGATATCATCCCAATTAAATAAGAGATCATAATTAATAATAAATCACACAATGCAATGTAAATGATATATTAAGTTTTAATTCCATAAGTTAATTATGTGAGTGTCTGAGCCGCTCTTGACCTTGAGCACGACTGATATACCAGTTTTACACTCTACAGATGTTACACATCTTTACCCATAAATCGTGTTACTCATTTGCCACGGGGTCATGAATCCCATACATCTCTATTAAGTAGACAAGACAGGGTAGCACTACGAGGCCTTTACAATGTTCCACTAGCTTCAGAAAACCTGCTACGGTTTCTTGACAGAGCGATATAGGAATCACTCATCCGAAAAGCCATTGTAGCATGATCAATCCGAGAACCTCCCTACACTAGCAGCACCTCTACCGTCCTTGCCCCTTTCGGGTAAGGTAGTCCTCCACTAGATTTTCTAATTAATCAGCCAAGAGCGTCACATACACCCTTTGGTAACACTGTTTTGTCGGGTGGTTCTCCATGTTTCAATTATCACAATAATCTTATCATGAACAATAATTAAACCAATGGAACATGATCATAATTTAGATATAATATTAATCCCAAAACTAGGTAGAGCAATAGCAAGTCAACCCAATAGTTTATTTGTTTGCAAGGTATGGGGTAAACAAAACTAGGGTAACCTATTAGGTCCCTGTTGTGGGCCTTCGTCTTTCGAAGATCCTCAAAAACACATCTAACCATCGATTATTAGCACATCTTAAGTATTTCAGGAGCTTCAGCACTAAGGTGGTTCGATGCTAAATACCTTCGAATCAGAATAGGGAGGAGGACGAAGATGTCAGCTTCGTCATAACTACACAAGAAAACGAAGGCAGAAGAAAAACATGGCCAGAAGAAGGTGTTTACAAGACTTTAGCTAGAAATAATGAAGGCAGAAGACGATATTGCCCTTGCATCATTTGTAAACTATGTGTATAGGACATGTTTGTAACTTTACACGAAGTTGTATCTCTGCACTATAAATAGATGAACAGTGCTCTGCATAAAGTACCTTTTTAGATCCTAGGGGAACAACTTCGTGTAATCCTTTCTTCGAAGTACCTTCGAGTTTTCTTTTTCATCAAAAAGCCGAAGGTACAATTGTAAATTCGTTTAATACAGAAGAGAAGTCCCGAGTTATTCGAGATGAGTTATCTTGTTTAGCTTCGTCACAACCTTGCATGCAATCTTTATGCTCATCTCCTGATAATTTTACAGATTACGTATGGCAACCTTCGTACTTAGAGTGAGTTGCCCCGAAGGACAAACACTCTAAATACGGAGGACAATATCTTTCTAATATCGTGTTGCCCCGTTTTTTATTGTACACAGCAATCGAAAACAAGCGACCAAAAGTCCATTTTCAAATTAACCTAAGCATCACAATGATTAACAAGAACATTATTAGGGCACAACTTTCCTTATACTTGCGATAACCT